>JAKSZT010054334.1:2248131-2576270 GCA_026826555.1 Tolypeutes matacus
GAACTGCAACTGAACATCAAAGAGCAAGAGAAAAAGGGGCAGGATGGCAAGGGGGAAACAGTTGTGATTCTGAGCAAAACCTGTGCTTCTGTAACTTCTTCGACTGACATTAAAGGTGACACAATAAAAGATGAGCATGGTGAGCTAGGAATAAAAAAATACCATGTGCCACATCCTGAGCTCCAGAAATCAGTGGCTTCAGGGCAAATAGCATCTACAGAGTCAATTGATAGTGATATTTTGAGCCATATTAAGAAAGGAAAATGTCTACCACAGAAAGAGGTGAGAGTGAAAACATTGGCCATGAATGGCTTAAAGCACCCAAAGAACGCATTTTTCAAGGAAAAAACATTACCACTTTCACATGTATTCAATATTACTGCAGATGAATCCCTAAGAAAGAGAAAGGAAGAACAGTGGAGTACTAAAGTGAAGGTAGAACAGGGGCATGAAAGGAAAAGAGAACTGGATGTAGTTCTGCCAAAAGCTGCTATTTCCATGCCTTCTCCATCTCACCATATATTGGATATAAGAGTCAAAGTAAACAAAGACTTTCTTGAGATGGAAGGATGCTCTCCACAATTAAAACTCCATATATCATCAGATGCAGGGAAAGCCAGAAACGAAGATTCAAATGAAGGTATTACATCACATACTAAAACATTAAAAGCTGATCAACATATGCCAAAGAAAAAAGCAATGGACAGAGTAAAATCCGAAGACAATCAAGGTATAATACTGCCTCCACAAATAAATTTAAAAGCAAAGACATGCCCCCTTACACATCAATTCAATAGAAAGAAATTACCTTTGAATAATAAAGAGCAAGGGGAAAAAGTGGAGGAAGACAAATGTGAACAAGGGATGATTCTGAGAAAAACTTTTCCTTTCTTACCTTTTCCTTCACCTTGTCATAAATTGGACACTCAAATAAATGAAAACAAAGGCATGCAAGGAATAACACAATCCTTCCCATCATTCAAGAGGCAGGGTCCATCAGAATCAAGCCAAAAGGCCTATACTGAGTCAAATGGTGGTTATATGTTAAGCAATAGAAAAGAACCAATGCAATCTACAACTGAGGAAAAGAAGGGAGATAGACTCAAAATTGACATGCAAGGCAGAATGCTGCCAAAATGTAGGAATTTGAAGGCAAAGAAATTACCACTTTCACATGCACTCAATAACAAAGAATTGCAGTGGAAAAGTAAAGAGCAAGAGAGAAAAGTGCAGGACAATAAAAGTGAACTAGCTACGGGTCTCACAAACATTTGTATTTCTTTACTTACTCTACCACATCGTAAATCTGATATAGCAGAAGGAGATGAATACATGATAAAATTTACAAGATTGTCTCTTCCACAACTAAAGTCCAAGAACTCATCAGATGCAGAAAAACTAGCATATCCAGAAACAACTGTTGGAGGATTCTCAAGCAAGATAAAAGAATTGATAGAACAAATACTACAGAAAGAAGAGAAGGATGGAGAAAACCATGGGTCTATGAATGGTGTAGGAGCATATCCAGAAACAACTGTTCTAGAATTCTCAAGCGAGGTAAAAGAATTAAAAGAACAAATGCTAGAGAAAGAAGAGAAGGATAGAGAAAAAGAGGTGGTTATGACTGGGGTAGGAGCATATCGAGAAACAACTGTTGGAGAACTCTCAAGTGAGGTAAAAGAATTAAAAGAACAAATGCTACAGGAAGAAGAGAAGGATAGAGATAAAAACGTGGCTACGAATTGTGTAGGAGCAAATCCAGAAATAACTGCTGGAGAATTCTCAAACGAGGCAAAAGAATTAAAAGAACAAAGTCTACATCAATTCAATAGAAAGAAATTACCTTTGAATATTAAAGAACAAAGGGAAAAAGTGGAGGAAGGCAAATGTGAACCAGGGATGATTCTGAGAAAAACTCTTGCTTTCTTACCATTTCCTTCACCTTGTCTTAAATGGGACACTAGAATGAAAGAAAAGGAAGGCATATTAGGAATAAAACAATCCTTCCCATCACTCAAGAGTCAAGGTCCCTCAAAATCATGCAATAAAGCCTATAGTGAGTCAAATGATGGTTATATGCTAAGCAATAAAAAAGGACCAATGCAATCTAAAATGCAAGAAAAAAAGGGAGATAGACATAAAATTAATTTGCAAGGCAGAATGCTCCCAAAATATAGGAATTTGAAGGCAAAGAAATTACCACTTTCACGTGCACTCAACAACAAAGAATTGTGGTGGAAAAGTAAAGAGCAAGAGAAAAAGGTGCCAGATGATAAAAGTGAAGTAGTTATGGGTCTCACAAACATTTGTGTTTCTTTACTTACTCTACCACATCTTAAATCTGATATAACAGAAGGAGATGGATACATGATAAAATTTACAAGATTGTCTCTCCCAGAACTAAAGTCCAAGAACTCATCAGATGCAGAGAAAGAGGCATATCCAAAAAAAATTGATGGAGAAGTCTCAAATAAGGTAAAAGAATTAAAAGAACTAATGCTAGAGAAAGAAGAGAATAGAGGAAAAAAGGTGGCTATGAATGGTGTAGGAGCTAATCGAGAAACAATTGTTGGAGAACTCTCAAGTAAAGTAAAAGAATTAAAAGAACAAATGTTACAGAAAGAAGTGAAAGACAGAAATAAAAACGTGGGTATGAATGGTATAGGAGCATATCCAGGAACAACTGTTGGAGAATCCTCAAGCGAGGTAGAAGAATTAAAAGAACAAATGCTACATCAATTCATTACAAAGAATATACCTTTGAATATTAATGAGCAAAGGGAAAGAGTAGAGGGGTGCAAGTGTGAACCAGGGATGATTCTGAGAAGAACTTCTGATTTCTTACCTTTTCCTTCACCTTGTCTTAAATGGGACACTAGAATGAATGAAAACGAAGGCATGCTAGGAATAACACAATCCTTTCCATCACTCAAGAGTCAAGGTCCATCAAAATCATGCAAAAAAGCCTATACTGAACCAAATGATGGTTATATGTTAAGCAATAGAAAAGGACCAACACAATCTACAATACAAGAAAAAAAGGGAGATAGATTCAAAATTGATACACAAGACAGAATGCTCCCAAAATGCAGAAATTTGAAGGCAAAGAAATTACCGCTTTCACATATACTTAACAACAAAGAATTGCATTGGAAAAGTAAAGAGCAAGAGAGAAAGTTGCAGAAAGATAAAAGTGCACTCGTAACAGGTCTCTCAAACATTTGTGTTTCTTTACTTACTCAACCACATCTTAAATCTGATATAGCAGAAGGAGATGGATATATGATAAAATTTACAAGATTGTCTCTTCCACAGCTAAAGTCCAAGAACTCATCAGATGCAGAAAAAGTAGCATATCCAAAAACAATTGATGGAGAAGTCTCACATAAGGTAAAAGAATTAAAAGAACAAATGCTAGAGAAAGAAGAGAAGGATAGAGAAATAAACATGGCTCCGAATGGTGTAGGAGCATATCCAGAAACAGTTGTTGGAGAATTCTCAAGCAAGGTAAAAGATATAAAAGAACAAATGCTACAGAAAGAAGAGAAGGATAAAGAAAAAAATGTGGCTATGAATGGTGTAGTTGGCTCCAGTGATATATATTTGAAGGCAAAGAACTCACCTATTTTGCATACACACAATCCAGCTGACGTTCAATGGAAAACTAAAGAACCAGAGGGAAACGTCCAGGAGCACAAAGTTGTGCCAGAAGTAGTGCTAACTAAAACTTGTACTTCCGGATCTTCCCCATGTCACTTTCAAATGAATACTAGAATTAAGAAGAAAGGCCTGCCAATATTAACAAGACCATTTTTTTTACAAGAAAACCGCCAGGAATCATCATATAGTGGGGAAGTAGTATATGCAGGGCCAATTACTAGTGATATTTTCATCAGTATAAAAAAAGGAAAACTGCATATGCCACAGAAGGAGAAAGAGGCTGGAGTGAAAAAAGTAAACATCCTAAAGCTTCCCAAACATCAAGGAAAAAAAGTGCAGGGATGTACGGATAAACCTGGTGTGGTTCTAACCAATACTTCTACTTCATTACCATCTCTTCCTCCCCTCAAATTGAATAAAGAAATACAAGTAGATGATGAAATGCTACAAATTTCAGAATCTGCTTGGCCAACAATGTCAAATGCAGGGGAAATAGTGCATAAGGAGTCCATTGTTAGTGATATCACAAAAGGTGTTAAAAAAGGAAAACATATGCCTCAGAAAGAACAGAAAGACCAAGAAAAAGCAGTAGATATAAAAGACATGATGCATCTCACAGGTATAATTTTGAAGGCAAAAAAATCACCTCCTTCAAATATGCTCCATAGAACAGAACTGCATCTGAACATTAAAAGGCAAGAAAAAAAGGAACAGGATGGTCAGGGTGAACCACCACATATGATTCTAAGAAAAATTTATACTTCTAAACCTTCTCCACCTAATCTTAAATTGGATAAAGGTACACAAATAGATGAAGAAATGCTAGGAATTAGAAGATCCTTTCTACTCCCAGTAACACTTCCAGCATCATCAGATGCAGGGAAAATAGTAGCTTTAGGGGCAACTGATGGTGATGCAAGTAAGAGTAAACAACAAATGCTACAAAAAGGAGATAGGTACAAGGGGAAAACAGCAGATATGAGGCTCAGGATGCATTGCAAAGATGCAAAGATTCCACCAATTTCACCCTTTCTTAATGCAGAGGAATGTGTGTTGAATGTTAAAAGGCCAGAGACAAAAGTGTGTGAATGTAGAGGTGAATCATGTGTGGTTCTGACAAAGACTTTTATTTCCATACCATCTGCACCTCCCTTTTACATGGATTCAGGAATAAAAATGGACAAAGACACACCAGGAATCACAGGATCCTCTCTTCCACAGCAAAATCTTCAGGAATCATCAGATACCCAGAAACTAGCAAAGAGAGAGTCAGTTGATGGTCATAGTAAAAACAATGTTGAAAAAGCAGAGCATTCTATGCCACACAAAGAAACAGTGCTGCAATGTGACTCAAATTTCAAAATCAGTGGACAGCAAAGAAAGAAACCTCCACAAGTCAAATCAGAAGATAGGAATGGATTTGTCTTAACGCCACAGGATAAAGACATTCATTTCACAGGATTTGGTACCATAAGTAGCAAAAGGCCGGGATGCTTCATTACAGAGCAAAAGGCTCAGCCAGATAAACACAAACCAGAAAGTTTTGTTACATGTATTTCCTACCCCATAATGGATCCAACTAAAATTGGAAATCTGAAGAACAAAGCTAAAGTAATGGATAACTTAAACCATAAAATATGTCCGAAGGTTTCAGTTTCCCTCTCAAGGAAAACACCTAAGGAAAAGAACATCATATTTGCCACCTCTGTAAGCACCAAAGGACAAGAATCTTCTATCTCAGAACGAGATACCCAGCAACAAGAAACTTTATCAAAAGCATCTCCAGAATCTGTGAATACATTTGTTACGCCAGAGAAAGATGTACCAAGTAACAGTAAAATAAGCAAAATGTTTTCTCCCAAAGTGTTAGCACCAGAGACAAAAGAATCACCACAGAAAATGAATATCACAAAGTTGAATACCCTTCAAAATAGGGATGAACAAGATATTTTCATGAAAAAGCAAGTAGTGCAGCTGTCTGAAAATGAACATGAGCCCAGGCTGAAGTCTACCCTTTCTGTTAAGTTTCCACTTCAAAATGGAAAGAAGACACCATTGGAAATAAATATGGGCAAGAAAATGCAAACTACAGTGAATCCCAGAGTACTAATACTACCAGAAATACAAGTGAATAATACAGAGTTTGATGCAACAAGAAAGATAAAAGAGCAGGCATTGCTTATTTCAGAATGTATTCGAGAATTACTTCAGAAATGTCTTTATTCCCCCTTGACTTTACCACTTCAATCTGGAGATCTGAAGGAAAAAAATAAAATTGGTACAAGCACTTCTATAAATCTGGAACAGAAAAATTTAGAAATAGATGACAGTGCTATGAATCAGGAAGAAGAGAAATTAAAAATAGACACAAACAGAACTGTACATCCAGAAGAGGAAAAAACACAAATACACAAGAACCATCCTGTGAATCTGGAGAAGGAGAAAATAAAAATGGACATAAGCAATGCTGTAAGTATGGATGCACCACCTCTAAAGACAGAGCAACCTAGAAATAAGACTTGGGTAATCGCTCCTATAACAGGCCACTGCCCAATCAAGCAAAAACACAAAAAAGAACTGGAAGTGTCTAGGGCAAAACAAAACACTCAGCCACAAAAATCTTTTCAAAGGAATTCCCGGGATTCATTTTATGCCTATATTCCTCTTTCTCCCAAATTTGAAGGCCGAAAAGCCAGATTAACAATAACAGATTTGAAAAGTGAATGGAGTCCCAAAGATTTAACTAGGAAAGCTCCAAATCACACAATTTCACAGATACTTAGTATCACAGGACGTGGTACTCCAAGCAATAGAAAGAAATTTGAGTATATTGAACGAAAGAAAAATTCCCTGAGTAAAGATGCCACAGGGATATTTATCAGAAGTCTTTCTCTTTCCTTGATGAGACCACCTCACATTGAAGAAACAGTAAAACCTCAGAAAAGCTCAAAAAGAGTAAAACTCAATCTTTCTAAAGCCCAGGGGAAATCTCCAGATGCTAGTGAAATTGTTAAGAGAAGAATTTCAAGCACTTTAATAGAAGTCCCACAAAAGTGTACAGAGCCAGTTCCACAAGATGCCCCGCCCTTTGTGGTTGTTGAACAACAGATGACAAAACTCCCAAGTGTCAACTCTGAAGCAAACCTCAGCAATGAAATGAATGAAAAAAAATTAACTCCTGAACAAGAAGGAATGTTTCTTACTGGGCATGATGCCTCAAGGATTATAAAAGAGCCTGGCTTGCGTATTTTTGAAAAGGTACCAGAAACCACTCTGATGCCCACAAAGCATCTTTTTATATCTCATGAACCGAAGGAAAATATGGAAGCACACATGGAAAGCAACGTAAATATGAATATTCCACCACTAGGAGTAGAGAAATCACAAAGTGGGACACAGCTGTTTGATACCATAGAGTGTGCTTCACCATCTGAGCAAAGGGATAAAACTACACAAAAGGTCCAGCAACACAAAGCTTTACCAGAAACTGTTCCCAAGTCTCTCTGTGTCCCTATACCCATACCACCCCAAATTGAAAGTAACAAAATAAACATAGTGATAGATAGTACAATTGCAGGAAGTTTACTTCCTGTTCATGAAGAAACAAAAACTGTCCTTGAATCCCAGGTAAAAAATATGACCGAGAGGCATCAAAAATTTGTAAACCAAAGAGACAAGTCTCTATATTCACAATCATTCACTTTTGTTATCCAAGACAAAGTTTCTGCTAATAAAGTGGAAAATGTACAAGCCAATAAACCTGATGACTTGAAGTCACCACCTTTTGCACAGGGTCCAGGTATGAACTCAACAACAGAACATCCCAAATCACAGCGGAAACCCTTTTCAGAAGATTTTACTAATGAAGAAAAAAATAAGCTCACTAATCACTTAGAGTCAAAAGCACTTGAAATAAAACTAAACCTGATACCAGAAATAGCAAATAAATCCTTCCAAAAGTTCAACCTTTATCCAAAACAGCCTATTTCAGATGAAGATAACAGTTTGGGGCTGTATCCACGATTTAAAAATATGTGCTCTATGTCTCTAGAAGGGATTGACACTATAGAACTTAACTTAAAACACAAATACCAAAAAGATTCACCTCCTATCAGTTGCATGGAGACACTGACTGTTAATGTTTCAAGTGGTAACCGCGAGATCATTACAAAGTTAAAGAATGTTAATAAGCTGGCTTTAAGTAGAAAAACATCACTGATTTCTGCTGATAATGAGATGTCATTGCCTCATATTTTCCAAAACTACACAGTAAAAGAAAAAGACAAACTTGTCATGCACTTTTCTATGAAAACATTGGAGATTCAAATGAAAGCATTTCCCAGAATTGTAAAAGAATCCTATGCAATAGCCTGTGCTCAGGATAGAAGAGAACCTTTATCTAAATGTATTCATTCTGGTGTCAAAGTACCAAAACGAAGAAATAGAATTTTGTTATTTTTTGAGGAAAAATCTCTTCACCAAATTGATCTTGATTTACAATACAAATACCTTCGTTTTCTTCTGGGGTTTCCTGTTGCAAGTATGCTCCCCAAACCAAATGCACTTCCCAAACATAATCTGAAATTAAACACAAGTGCAATATGTAAAAGAGTAGATGATGTTGGAGAAAGTTGTGGTCTTGCCATTGATACAGAACTGTTAGAACAACATATCTCTTTCAAAAAGCAAAGTCCTCATGAAAGTTCATTACTGATCAGAAAATTCCTGGAGCCAACCCATGTGTGTGCTTCTGACCATGATGTACATAGCACGGTGCTGAAAGATACTAGCATTCTTTCCAAGGTAAAATCCCATCCAACTCCAGAAAAAGATAAAGAACATCATGTATGGTTTCAAGACACAAATACATATAAATCTTTTGGCTTAAAGACTCAGGGAAATGCTAGTCATTTAATTGATTCACCTTCAGTTCAGATTTCTGAAGAATTTACTGATATTCAGACAAATATCGAGAGTCCAACTCACTTGGAAGAATATGAGGACGAGGAATATATATTTTTAGAAGCCAACCCTTATTTGAGTCAGGAATCACAAATAATTCCATTTGAATTACAGAAAGGCATTCCTTTGGAAAATCTCCACAAGATGGAAAAAATCAAAACTGGTATGAAACAACATTACAGTGAAGATTCAGGTTCCCATCATATTAGAGGCAGTAGAAAACATAACTTATTTATGACACCACCTTCTTATAAATCCCACAAAAATAGGAAATACAGATCATCCTCCAAAAAAGAGTCTCCGGAGTGGTTATGTCATAGTTCACTAAGTAATTCAGAAATTCAATCTGGGTCATCTTCTGTATCACTCAGTGAAGAGAAACTTTCTTGGGCTACAAGGAACAGAACAAGTTCCTCTTTAGTTCCCTTAACTGAATCAAATATCAAATTACATCTTGCAAAAAACCAAGGCAAAACATACATGCATCTAGAAAGCAAAGAAAGAAAGACGCCCACATTTGATTTATTTAGAAAGAACAACATTCATTTGGACTATGATTACAGTTATACACCAAGTAAAAAGAAACGGTCAAGAAAGAAGAAAGTATGTGATCATGAGTCCGGAAGATCAGAACAGTATTTCCAAAGCAGACACAAGTCAGCACCAAAACCTCATCATGAGGATATCAATTTCCATTCTGCAAACCAGCCATTTTTTTATGCTTGTATACCAGCAGACTCACTGGAGATCATACCTAAAACCATTCGCTGGAGTATTCCTACTGAAACCTTAAGGAAGAGAAACTTTAGAATTCCCCTGGTGGCAAAGATTTCAAGTTCCTGGAATATATGGAGTTCCTCCAAGAAGTTTTTGGAGTCACTCTCAGGGCCGTTAAACTTCAGGCCAGTTCATCAAAAGTGATATTACCATATCTAGATTCCTCTTCAGTGGAAAACGGTTGCTATTGAGATATTCTGTGAAAAATAAAATAATATAAAGTCAAATGATTTCTTCATGATGTGTTTTCTAAGCTGATATATTTTGTTTGTGCAGTAGATTTGTGCAATTGTTCTGGAAGATAGATGACTTTGGGTATTTTCCTACCATGTGTGAGGTCTCCTTTTAGTTTATGTTGTCTCCTCATAATCCTAAAAGGAGAGGAACACAGAAGGTGGAAGCCCTCTTTTCACCAACCAGTGACTGTAGGGTGAGGAGAAAGAATTGTAGCTTATAAATGAGATTGAGAGAGAATGGCAGAGCCACAGAAACTAAAAGAGAGAATTTCAAGTAGAAGTTGAGGGTTCAACAATGTCAAATGCTACAAAATACTGAGATAGTTACTGAATTATGTCCAAACAGATTGAATAGTTTAATACTTTTTTATTATAGAGAATTTTGAATATACACAAAAGAAGACATAATTGTATAATAAACTTCTATGTATCCATCACCCAGCCCCCAAACTTTCAACCCATAGCCAAACTTGTCTTACCCATTTCCTATGCACCACTTCTCCACTGGTATACTGAAAAAAATCCCTGATATATCGTTTCATCTATAAATATTTTATTCTTATCTCTACAAGATAAGAACTACTTTTTAACATAACCACGTACCCTTATCATATCCAAAAAACAGCAATTTCTTGATAGTAAGTGTTCTTCAGATGATTTCCAATTATCTCATAAAAATGTCATAATTTTCTTTATAGTTTGCTTGAACTGGGATCTAAAGAGGGTCACACATTGTGCTAGGTCTTTTAAGTCTCTTTCAGTCTGTGTTTCCCCTTCCATCACTTATTTTCCCTTGCAATTTTTCAAATTGAAGAAACAACATTATTTATTCTATAGTTTCCCATAATCTGCATTTTGCTGATCACATCCCTGTTGCAGGTTGAAATTTAACATTGTATTCCTAATTGTTTCTTAAAATTTCTTCAAATAGATCCTACAACATTACAGAATTTAAAATAAAATGCATTGTTGGGGAGCAGATGTAGCTCAGTGATTGAGCACCTGCCTCCCATGTACAAGGTCCTGGGTTCAATCTCTGGTACCTCCTTTGAAAAAAAAGAAGCAGATGTAGCTCAAGTGGTTGAGTGCCTGCTTCCCATGTACGAGGTCCCAGATTTGATCACCAGTACCACCTAAAAAGAAAAATGCATTGTTTCAGAACATTGCCTATATCCCTGGGCAATGCAAATTAGAACTCCCAGAAAGAGCCAAATGTCTTACCATAAATGATAGGGAGGGATTGTGTGATGAGTTCTTGTACTGTGAAGAACTATCACTGAGGCATCCAGAGTATATCTGCCAAAAGCAGTCTAATTCCAATTCCATGTAATTCAGTGACAGCAAGATGGAAACCATGATTTTAACCAAACAGGAAATACAGGCAGACTTTGATATTCTTCAATATATCACAAATAAAGATTATGAAAAGCAGAGAGGTATTATTTTTGTGCATAAATGTCAATGTTCGGAAGTGATCCAGTAGAATATATAGACTCTAAATGTGAAGAAAAAGAAAACTTATGCTATTATTATTATAATAATAAAAGCCACATGTAATTATGCTAATATTGATTTTTAAATGTGTGCATTTTTCCCTGAAAAGCTGTTAAACTGATGGTGCATTTTAAAACTATGCAATCTGAAAATCAACAAAGTACATAAATTAAATTCTTGATCATCTGCTTAGGATGGAGTCCAAAATGTGGCATTGTGGGTAAATGGGTATAAACTTTCCAACGTACTTACATGCTATGGTTTTACTATTGCTTTCTACAGAGATTATCCAGAGCTCCTGCCTCTTTATAAATTCATGGGCTTTAGGTACCTAAAAGTTATCTGTGCATATTGCTGGGTAAAAAAGGTCTGTCTCATTCTTTTATTACTAGTGAGAGTCTTCATCAGCTTATTAGCATTTTCTTCTGTGAATTCTTTAATGAGATATGATTTAGCTACTGTAGAATTCACCCTTCACAGTTCTACGATTTATAATGAATACATAGTTATGTAATCACCACCACAATCAAGATACAGAACATTTCCATCACCTCAAAAAGTTCTCCTTGCCCTTAATAGTCAGTCCCTGTACCACCCCCAACCTCTAGCAACCACAGATGTTTTCCTTCTGTATAGTTTTGCCTCTTCCAGAAGGCATATAAATAGAGCAATACAAGATGTAGCCTTTTGAGTATGGCTTCTTTCACTTGGCAAAATGCATTTGACATTCATCCATGTTGTTTTACACACACACACACACACACACACACCAGTGGTATGTTCATTTTTGTTGCTGAGTAATATTTTATTGTATGGATGTACCAGTTTATCCATTCACTAGTTGAAGGATATTGGGTTAATTCCAATTTTAGGCAATTATGAATAAAGTCATTATAAACATATATAAAATGTGTACAGATTTTTGGGTTGTCAGTGCTTTCTAGCCAAAGACCACTAAGAAGAAACCTGTAATTGAGCAAGTTGGGTTTATTACTTATTGCAGCAGGGAGAACACACACCTTGGGGAAATGTGGGGCATTTTGGTATGAGGGATTAGAAAGGAACTTATATTACCTGGGCTTGTGTTAGGTTATTTTGGGGGAGGGTTTAAAGAAGCAGAGCTTTACTCTGCATTGGATGCTGTCGGGAATTGGGAGGAATTCCATGAGTGGATATCTTAATAAATCTTATCTAAAAGGAGGAATGACAGAGACTAAAGATGGGGATGTTGGTCATTTTTGTGGTTTGGGCAGTGTTCAGGTTTTTCTGTGTTTAGACATGGTTACAGAGAGGTTGTGTTCTTGTCTTGAGCCATCAAGGTTACAAAGTGGCCTTGTCTGATGTTGGTCTATGAAATGGTTTATGTTCAGTAGGAGACTGCCAAGGCCTAGCTCTGAAAGCCAGGTCAGCTTGAGGCAACACCTAGCTGATGCTACCAGGCTTCTCCTGGACATTAGGGGTGGCTTTTCTTTTTTTCAATGTGAACATAAGTTTTCATTTCTCTTTGCAGAAATGCCTAGGAGTGGGCATTACAATCGTAATTGTTTATGAGAAACTAACAAACTGTTTCCAAAAAGGCTGCATCATTTTGCATTACCACCAGCAATGTATGAGCGTTCCAGTTGCCCATCAACCTCACCGACACTTAGTATTGTCAGCTTTTTCCTTCCTTCCTTCCTTCCATATTAGGGAACAATAAATCCACCTCTGGGAAACAAGTGTAAAATAAAGGATTCTCCAGAAGACAAAAGCAATTGACCTGCAGGAGCATTGCAAGAAAATGGAACAATGGAACATTCTACAGAACTGCAGATAAGCAATACCTGATGAGAAACCAGTTTCAGTCCAGGAGAGAGAGATTATCAGATTGGAAAAGGATACCATACTAATAATGTATATTTGCTCCCCCCCCCTCCTTGTAAGACGCTCCTATATAAAATGGAAACTCAATATCAAACAATCAGAACATTTCCTCATTTTGTTTCATGTTTGGTGGATATAATCTTCCCCTTTCTACTTCAGCGGAGCTCCTTACCACTTTCGGTTTGGTGCTGTCTGTCTGTTGCCCAAATAAACTTTAACAAAAAATTTTAAATGCTTCAGATTATCTTTGACACAAGGAGGATTTCACAAAGGAGGTGTCATTTGACGAGTTTTATTGGAATTTGCCAAGCAGAGAAAGGAAGAGTACCCTATGTAGAGGGTGCAGCATGTAAGAATGCTTGTAGTATTTAAAGAAACAGATGTTCCAGGTAGCTAGATCATAGATTGCAGTGGCTGAATATGCAGCAGGAAAAGCAAGGGCAGATGTAAGAGACTTACAATACTCAAGTGTTTGAACATATTATACATGAAAGGAAGTCCTTAGTGGTTTTTAAGTGAAAAATACATAATGACAATTATTTTTTAAAGAAAGCTTGGTGGAGCCAGGACTAGAATGGGAAAATATTAGTGGTGAGAAGAGACCAGATAAGACGGGATGACAGATCCAGGTTTTGTGAGGCTTGAAACTTAGATGATTTGAGAGGCTGTATTTTAGGAAAAATATTTTAAAATTTTGAATACAAAATTAGATATGAAAGGGAACATTTGCTTAGAATGAGAAAGGAAGCACCATAAATTCCTAATTTTATAAAGCTGATAAAACCCCAAACACTGCAAAATCCAGAAAACAAAAAACAAAAAACCTCTGTTTTGATTAACTGCTTAACACAGTTTTTCCTTCATTATTTTGGTGGCACACTCTTTGATCACCTGTCATAAAACAATTTTGTAATATTTCTATAGAGAGGACAAGTAATCCAATCTCTAGCATGGGTGGTCAAAACTTGTTTTTCATTTTTGCCAACTTGGAAAACTCAAGCCCTTTTGCTGACTCCGTGGCAATTTTGCATACCATTTCATCCAAACCACCTGACTGCATCTGAACAGTACACATCAAATATGCTAAGATGCCATCTGATAAATTGGGATGCATAAAATATGTTACTTCACACCCAGATATACTTGTGGTGGTGGTACTACTATAGGTTTGTGACATCCAAACACAAATTCTAGTAAACGCTATGTCATGCAGTGCCAATCAAAGAAAATAAATGTATAGTGCATGCACTGCTCTATTAAATATGTTCCTCTTGGAAAAGAACTTCCTTTTTGATTAGGTGTACAGAATGAATTCTTTGCTTATAATCTTACTTGATAAATAGAAGAATTTTCCATGGAGTAGGTTCATATATCGTACCTTGCAAACCTTGTTTCTTCTCTGTTACAGTGCTAGATTCTATAGGAAGCTTTCATGTTATGATATAGTCTCTGGTCCTGAACCCTCATTTCACAGCCTGGGATTTAATATAAGGAATTGGTTCTCACAACTGTGGGTCTGGTAAGCCCAAATTCTGTAGGGCAGACACAGGCTGGAGATTCCTGTAGAGGAGATATTGAAATCCAAATTCCTTAGGGGATATTTGGCAGGTTGAAAATTCTGGTGCAAGTTGATGTTGAAATCTTGAGGCAGAAATTCTTCTCATGCATGGAACCCTCAGTTCCTGCTTGGTAAGACACCATAACCTAGCCAAGTTGACACATAAAATTAACCAGAGATATTGGTCATAAATATTTATAGTTAAAATATCCTACTCTTTCAAATCTTTTGGGCCCTGAAACTTAAGCTTCTTTAGCTTTGCAGTATATCTGCTTATGCAAATCAGATAAACATTATTTCCATATTGTACCAACAAACATTTATTCAGTGTTTACTTAGCAAAACATAATCTTTGATTTAGGAAGCTCACAACATCAGGTCAGAGAAGAGAAATAGTCTCTTGAAAGCCCAGTGACAAGCACAGACCCATACATTCATAAACACAGCCTGATGGCATCTTATTTCCCCAACACATATGCATGTGTTACTGGTGTCTGTTGGAGAAGAGAAAGCAGTCTGAGCTCACAATTATTTGGGGTATCTTATAATTTATTCATTTGGGGTGGATGTTGACAAAAAGATGAACCACATCTCTATCATCTCTCCACTGTGGAGCCCCAGCCGAGTCTTCTGTATTATTTTAGTGACACAATTTGGGGATGCTGAGAGGTGCAAGTTTCCTTGGCTTTAAATGCTCAAGTTATAACAGATGGTGATTATGTAGCTGTGTACCATTAAAACTGGGGAGAAAGATTTTGGCTCTAGATTCAAGGAATTTAGATGCTGGGTAGGAAACTTGGTGGGGGTGGGCTGGGGAACATTTTTTTTTTTTTTTTTTAAAGATTTTATTTATTCATTTATCCCCCCCTTGCTGTTTGCGCTTGCTGGGTCAGCTAACCACGCCGTGCGGGCGGGCTTGCCTTCACCAGGAGGCCCCGGGAACCGAACCCGGGGCCTCCCATATGGTAAACGGGAGCCCTACTGATTGAGCCACAGCCGCTTCCCTGGGGAACATTTTTGAAATAAGCCATATCCCTGCACAATGTAGGCTTAGGTCTGAGAAATTCCTAATTCTACTGTACTCTACTATACCTTCATTAATCTATTACTTGGAAGAAATAGAAAAAGCTACAAGAAGTTCCCAAACGTTCTCAGTTCATTGGTGTCCTTAGTAACCTAATTTACTCATTACGCACCTAGGCCAAAATAAATCTGTTCAGTAAGTAGCTTAGGTCCAAATAAATTAACAAATATTTGTATCTTAACTTTGTAATTGTTTTAAAAAACTGATACACATAAATTGAAAGAATTTTTTTTAAAATTTCATTCTTAAATAACTCCAGTTACTTACTAATGGGATGTGTGTACCTGTTGGGCACTTCACAATTTCTTAAACTTGGAATCAGGATGGATACCACCACACTACGCACTGATTTTTGTGCAGTACTTGCTTTTGTTTTAGCAATGGCTGAAAATCCAGCTTCATAAAGTAATTATGTAATTGAAAGGAATGTAGCACGATCTAATATTGAACCCATGTTCTACTTTGAGCTCTTAGTTCACTGAGTGTCCAACAGATGTCTCTGTTTCCCTCAAATATTTAAAATATTCCAATTCATCATGAAGCACATGCTTGAAACTGTCACCTTAAGTTTAGTGCAAGGCTCTATTTTCTGTACTTTGTTCAAGATCAGGTATTCAAGAACAGTAGGACAGGGAGACGTGGTAGGAGTGGGGGTGGGGAAACACTTGTAGTGAGATCCAGAGTAGGATTTATTGCTTTCTGCCACCAGATTATCCAATGTACACATAATTGGAAAAATTTTACATTTGTGGCAATATAACACTGCTGGGCCTTAGAATATTTCCATAGTCCATTCATTCCTCAACTCTGCTGGATGACTTTCGTATCGTCTTTTCTCTCCTCACACCTCAAACACCTCCTTTCCCATCCTCACAAGTAGATGACCTTGCTTTCTACTTCACTGACTAAAGAGACTCTTCACAAACTCCTTTTACCACCTCTGCACCTACATATTCTGCCTCCTCACCTATCACCACAGGTGAGTGATCTCTGCTGCTCTCCCAAGCCTGTGCCTCCATTTATGTACTAGATCCCATACCTTCTCATCTACTCAAGGAATCACTTGAACATTTCTCCTCTCTCTACTGCATCATCACATATCATCAGAATCTACTGGATCATTTCCAACAGTGTACATGCTGTCATTTCATTCATTTATAAAAAACCAATAATCCCCCAAATCCATCCCTTAACCCCACATCACCTGCCAACAACTTCCCCATTTATTTTCTCTTTACAACAAAAGTCCTCAAAAGAATTGTCTATACTCATTGCCCAATTCCTATATTCTCGTTGTCTCATAAATCCATACCAATATGCTTTCTCCCACCACTCAAACTTTTCTTACGCAAGTCATCAATTGCCTCTACATTGTGAAATCCAATACTGAAAATGCACACATCTTTAATTAGCACGATTTGACACAGGTGATCCCTCCCTTTTTCTTGAAACACTTTTGTTCAGTTGGTTTTCATGACACTACAGACTTTTGGTTTTCCTCCTACAACACTGGCTCCTATTTCTCAGTTGCATTTGCTGATTCCTTCTCTTTTCCCTGATTTCTTAATGTACTTGGTCTTCTTTACCCTCTATTGGTAATTTCATTCAACATAGAATATCTATATGCTTTACAGAATATCTATGAGCTTGATTACACCAACATTTACATTGCCAGCCCAAATACCTCTCCTACACTCTTGACTCATATATCTAACTGCCTACTTAATATCTCTACTTGTTAGACTAGTAGACATCCCAAACACAACACACAACCAAAACTAAAGTACTGATCTTTATGTACAAACTTGTTCTACCCATAGCCTTTCCCACCTCAGTTGATAACTCCATCCTTCCAATTGCTTGAACCAATATCTCGGGTTTGTGAATTCTGGGTCCAGACAAGATGGGATAAATGCATTCCACCCTATTCCTTCCTCTAACTACAGCCAAAAGCCCAGGTGAAATGCATAAAACCGAGGAAGATTCTGAAAGGTGGAGAAAAGAAAACCAGTGATAGACTTTAGGATTCAAGGAAGAAACAAAAGAATTTTGATCTCATCAAAATTAAACATTTTTTCTCAGTAAAAGACTTTGTTTAGAAAATTGAAAGACCATTTAGTCCCTGGCTGCAAGAAAATACTTGCAAATCACATTTCCAGCAAAGCAATTGTCTCTAAAATATATAAAGGACTCTGTAAACTCAAGAGTAAGAAGACGCCCCAATTAAAAAATGGACAAAAGACTTGAATAGACAGTTCACCAAAGAAGATATGCAAATAAGATGGCAAATAGCACATGAAAAGTTCTTCAACATTGTTGACCATTAAGAAAATGCAAATTAAAATCATGATTAGAGGGAAGCGGCTGTGGCTCAATCAGTAGGGCTCCCGTTTACCATATGGGAGGCCCCGGGTTCGGTTCCCGGGGCCTCCTGGTGAAGGCAAGCCCGCCCGCATGGCGTGGTTGGCTGACCCAGCGAGCACAAGCAGCAAGGGGGGGATAAATGAATAAATAAATAAAATCTTTAAAAAAAAAAAATCATGGTTAGAGACCACTACACACCTAATTGACCTATTAAAATATTGACAAAACCAAGTGCTGGTAAGAATATGGAGGAACTGGATTTCTGCTATATTGCTGGTGGGAATGTAAAATAATTCAGTCACTCTGGAAAAGTTTGGCATTTTCTTATAAAATTAAATATAAACAAACTTAATGCATAATCCAGCAATCATACTCCTAGATGTTGTAAAAAGAAAAAGAAAAATGAAAATTTTTTTTATGTTCACACAAAAACCCATACATGCACGTGTATAGCAGCTTTATTCTTAATTCCTAAAAACTGGAAGAGACTCATATATCCTTTAATGGATGAAAGAAGGAATGGTGGTACAATGTACAACAGAATACTACTCAACAATAAAAAGGAATCAACACATACAAAGACTTGGATGAATCCCAAAGACATTATGCTGAGTATAAAAAAGCCAACCTCAAAAGGTTACATAATGTATGATTCCATTTATATAGCAGTCTCAAACTGACCAAATTGTAGAAATGCAGAACAGATCAAGGTTGTCAGGGGTTTGGGATAAGGAGAGAGTATGATGAAGGGTTTCTTTGTGGTGATGGAATGGTTCTTTATCATGATTGTGATGGTGGTTGTGTGAATCTATACAAGTGAAAAAATTCCACAGACACACACAGAAAACAAGCACGTGTAAAAACTGGTGAAATCTGAATAAGATTGGTAGTCTAGTTAATTGTATTGTACCATGTAAATTTCCTGATTTTGGTAATGTAGTATGATTATGTAAGGTGCTACCTCTAGGGGCAGCCAGGTGGAGTGTACATTGGAACTCTGTACATTTTTTTGCAACTTCTTGTGAATCTAAAGTTATTTCAAAATAAACAACCCTCTATAACCATTTTTAAAAACTTAAAAAAAAAAAAAAAAAAAAAAAAAAAAAAAGCCCAAACTTGGGTTTGCTTGTGTTTGTACTTAAGTCCTCTCTTTCTCTTACACTGTACATCTAATTCATCAGAAAAAATCCTGTTGGCTCTAGTAATTGAGACTCTGACCACTTAATACCTCCCAATCCAAGGTAACATCATCTCTTGCATGGATTAGTGCAAGAGCCTCCTAATTGATCTCCTACTCCCACCTTGGTTGCCGTTCACCCCAGAAGCGATCGTGATATTTCAAATGTAAGTCAGAGGGAGGCGGCTGTGGCTCAATCAGTAGGGCTCCCGTTTACCATATGGGAGACCCCGGGTTCGGTTCCCGGGGCCTCCTGGTGGGGGCAAGCCCGCCCGCACGGCGTGGTTGGCTGACCCGGGAGCACGGGCAGCAAGGGGGGGGATAAATGAATAAATAAATAAAATCTTTAAAAAAAAAAAAAAAAAAGTAAGTCAGATCTCTTGGGTACTTAATACCCTCCAAAGGGTCTCCATTTCTCCAGAGGAAAAAAACCAAAGTCTTTACAATGACCTCCAATGCCTTACCTTAACCTTCCAAGTTCATCTTCTACATCTCTTCCTCTGACTCCATTCTAGCCACTCTGGACTCCTTTCTGTTCCTTGAATACACCAGACATGCCTCCATTTAGGGCCATTGTTCTAACTATTCACCTTCCCAGAATGCTCTTTCCCCAAATAGTTGTTGAATTAATTGAATGACAAAAATGTTAAAATGAGAATTCAACATGGCACACATTCTAAAACATCCTATTCTGAATTCCTTGGGTGCTACTTTAGTAACATCTAAGAGTTATCTTGAATGATATTCTAGTGCCAGATCATAGTCTTTTTTTTTTTTTTTTACCGGGAGGTCCTGGGGATGGAACCCAGGTTCCTCCACCATTTGAGCCACATCCACCCCCGCCAGATCATAGTCTTTTGCATTATTATTTAATAATAGAAACTAGCACTATTATTTAATAATAGAAACTATTATTTAATAATAGGATTTTTAAAGAAATAGTTATTGTCAAGTCTTGAGATCACAAGAGCCTAGAAATGCATAGTGTTTGGGAGCACTGAGTCTTCCTGAGATATTTGTGGGATAAATTCTTTCGATGGATACAGAGATCAGCTAAGAAAGGATCCTACCCACTGTGATGACCAGGCAATGGTGATTTGAGCCTGCAAAGTAATCAGTTTGAAAGATATGAGTTTGTAAAAGCAAAAACAAAAGCCTTGACTTTGTGAAATGGCAATATGAGTAAGGTAACATGGAATGTGCCAAAAGGCAGGCAGCTCTTAAGACACACCCTGAGATTTCCTATTGCTTTAAACATTAGTAAATTCTATTTAGCAAATCAGATCATGGTGGTACTATATTTGGGGTATAATTCAAATTACCCAAAACAAATGATTGTTGCCCTATGAGTCTTCAGATTTATTCAAATTAGCTTGGTTAAATAAAAAAGGGAGGGGAGCAATTCTTTCTAATCTGAGGGGAGATCCTCCCACTCCCTTTTGCTTCTTCTAGATCCTCTGCCTCTATCTGAAAATCCTTTTAAGATATTGGTCTTCTCCACAAAACTTTATATTCTTCCATGGGCTTAAGCTTTTTAAACAAAATCCAGAAAGTTTTACAGGTGAATTTCGATTTTTAGCCCTATCACATACTTCTGTGGAAGCTATAAAAGTATATTGGATACTTCTCTGAATGGAGGAAGGGAAAGGGGGAAATTGCATGGAAAGAAAAACAATCCTAGAAATTAATCTCAAAAATAGTAGCCAGCCACATAACTAGAAGGGGAGCTACTCTTGTTATAGGGAAGGAAGGAGGATCCCCTGTGTCTTGGCCCTTCTACTCTCTCTTCCATCTATGCTGAACCTACAAAGCCCTTTGAAAAACACTAAACAGTAGTATAGACAGATGGAGCTCAAAGAACATGATATTCTATCAACAATCAATTAAATAATTAATGAACTGTGACAAATGGAACTGAAATGTTAGCTACATACCAAATTAACGGAGCAGAAAAGAATATATCACAGCCCAGAATCTCTGTCTAAATGTAGACAATACAGTCATCACTGTGCTCAGACATGTGGTGATAAACACTTTGATAATTTGGAACACCAGTGAGTAAACATAATGGCAAAGCCCTGAAAGATGATGGCCAACTGAGAAGATAGAATAACAGTGCTGACCATCACACGGAAACAACTTTTGCCTGTCCATTGAGGAGTGCAACTAGATTATATAATGTTCAAAATACTTCTAAATAAGCACCCCAACTTTCTCATGTCAGTCTTGATCTATAATAGTAGATCAGCTTTGAAAGAGAGATCAGTTAAAATATTCCCATGAAGGCAAATTAGTCTTGAAGGGGTGGAAGCTGCTTACTTTTTGTAAAAGAGCCAAAAAGGGCAGATGACTCCAGAGTCAATTTGGTAAGTGCAAAATTTTCTCTTGAATTATTCTTGCCCCCAAAGAATTGAGTTGAGCATTTATCTTCTTGTGCCAGAGACCATAATATTTTAATAGAAAATTTAAGATATGAATAATATGTAGTGGATAAAATACTCAAAGGAAAGGACTTGAACAGATATTTGTACACCAATGTTCATAGCACTATTTACAATAGCTAAAAGGCAGAAACAACTCAAGTGTCCATCAACAGATGAATGGACATGCAAAATGTGATATATACATACAATGGAATATTATTCAGTCATAAAAAGGAATGAGGTTCTGATTTTTGCTACAACATGGATGAACCTTAAAGACATCGTGTGAAATAATCCAGACACAAAAGGACAGATATTGTTTGGTCTCACTTTTATGAAATAATTAGAATATGCAAATTCATAAAGACAGAAAATAGATCACAGATTATCAAGTACAGGGGTGTGGGGAGGGGGATTTGGAAGTATTGATTAATGGGTACAGTTTTGGTAATGGATGGTAGTGACGACAGCACAACATTATTAATGTAATTAACACCACTGAATTGTATATTTGAAATGGATTAAAATGGGAAATTTTATGTTGTCTCTATGTTACCACAACTAAAAAAAAACTATCATAGAACAGTGCAACACAGAATGAACCATAATGTAAACTATGGACTTTAGTTAATGTAATTCTAATACTTTTAGATTGTAACAAAGTCACCACATTAAAGCAAAATATTAATAATAGGGGGAATTGTGTGTATGTGTGTGGGGGTGCTATATAGGAACTCAGTATTTTTTGCATAATTTTTCTGTAAATGTATAGCTGCTCTAAAAATAAAGTCTAAAATATAGGAAAGATTTGGAAAATCTCTAATAATAGCATAATGAAATGAATACAACTTTGGAGTCAGGCAAACCTGAATTTGAATCTTACCAGTATATCAATGACGTCTCAATAGCAAAACAGTCCCAGGGATGATCAGGAACCATGGACACTGTGTGCATGTGGGGTGGGAAGAGCCTTTGAGTAAAGACCCTATATATTCTCTCATACTTGGAGGAATCTTGGTAAAATCCTAGGATTGATGTTATGATGTGAAGATAGGCAGGCCAACCATTTGCCTTAGAATCATTTCATTTTTTTCCATTTTTAAGTTTTATTTTGAAATAATTTCAAGCTTATAGGAGAGTTGCAAAAATAATACAAAACCCATATAAAGAACTCCCACATACCCCCACTCAGATACCCAGATCCACCAACTTTTAGCATTTTGCTACATTTGCCTTACCATTTCTCTCTCTATCTATCCACACATCCACCTGCCTACCTGTCTATATATCTGTTTATTTATCTATTTTCTAAACATTTGAGAGTAGGTTGTATACACTATGCTCCTTGAACACTTAATAATTCCATGTACATTTCCAAAGAACAAGGATAGAACCAACATTTTTGAAGTGGAAGGGACCATGATGTCATCATCTATCCAACCCTTTCAATTTGACTTGAAGGTTAGACTAGAGGAGGGGGTTGGTCAGGAATATAGGCTTATGGGAATATATGTATTTGTCTGTGTATGTGTGTGGTTATATATGTGTGTGTGTGTGTGTGTGTTTATACTTACCTTTTTCTTGGGTCAGTCCCATATTAAACTCCAAAGGAGAAAGGAGTTGGGGTAGAGCAATTCTATTACTTTGCGGTAACCTAGTGATGGCTCTACACAATTTAAAATTCATATTTTTTTTTAGAATTCATAGTCTCCCGCAAGGAGACTCACCACCAAAGCCATGTTTCCTATACTTTCCCCTAATTTCAAGACTCATAAAATTCACATTTAAGATGGTTGCTGGTTTTACTGAAACACTATCAAATATCTATTACTGATTTCTTCTGTACAACATATAAACATATCCATAGCTTTTCCAGAAACTGAGGCATTCCCCGTAAATATCCAGAAAAGCACACTACTACATCTTAACAAACTCGGTAGATTTAGAACATGCATACCGTCATAGAATTAGAATTATTATTATAAAATAAACCATACCGCCTCTCCATGCTGACAAAAATAGACTGGCACTCTGGAAAGGAAAGCTTGCCCTTCATCCAAGAATCTAAACTGATTGTGAGCTGCTGCACAGTGAATTTACCAGGACTCTGTGGTCATTCTAAGTTAACATGCCATCAATTCTTCAAAACTCAGCTGTCGCTGGCATATCAGTTTCCAAAAGAAGTAAATAAGTTGCAACATACACTCTAAACATTGTATAACACTATCCAATGATGGGGATATCTAGGCTATGTGGCCACACCCTGAGTGACTCTTTCATTAGGAAAACTCTTTCCCACACATGGCAGGGAGGGCTCATCAACCAACACTTACAAAGCACAAGGCACTCTTAATGTATATTATATCATTTCATCCTCAGACCAGTCCTATAAGATGGTGAGTGCGCCCATTTTACAGATGTGGAAACTGAGGTTCAGAGGTTGAATAACTCACCCAAAGTTATCAGTGAAGGAGCAGCACCTAAGTTCCATCCTCGGTCTAATTCCAAAGACTTGGAAGAGAACAGTATATACAATCTGCATTACTATTTTTTAAAACAATTTATTGAAATATTTTTTAACAATTCATACATGAACATACATAAACTAAGTGTTCAGTAAACATTATGAACTTACAAAACAAACATGCATAACATCATACAGGTCTCTCACACATCATCCAAACACCCTGCATTGTTGTGAAACATTTGTTAACAAATCAGGAAAGAGCATCTTCAAAGTATTACTACCAACTATAGTCCATAACTTTCTCCCCTATATATTTTTTAAGGATTTATTTATTTACTTTTATCCATTTTTACCCTCCACCCCCCATTTTTGCTGTTCTGTGTCCATTCGCTGCGCAACTCTGTGTCCATTTCCTGCCCTCTCTTCTCCTCCTCCTCCTCTTGTCTTCACTGAGATTTGATCCTAGGAACCTCTGAAGTGGGAGAGAGGTGTCCTACTGCCTGTGTCACCTTCGTTCCTGGTTTTTCTGTGCGTCTCGTCTTGGCTCCCCCTTGTGTCACTCTCCGTTACGTCATCATCTTGCTGCGTGGCTGCGTGGAGGCTCACCTGCTTGGGGATCCTGATGGCCCACGTGCCTTCTATATTTTTCTTTTTTTCAATTTTTACCAGGAGGTCCTGGGGATCGAACCCAGGTACCTCCCTATGGGAAACAGACACCCAACCACCCAAGCCACACCTGTGCCCCTGCTATATCTCTTAAGGTTGACCAAAGCTACCCAAAGTTACAGTTTTTTCCCATACAGGATGGTCATATAATAAATCAGGCTTAGTTTATCACCAGCATTCCAAAAACCAGACCTAGGGAGAAAAACTAGGTCTGGGGACACATGCATGGTTTCTAATTTAGAGAACGTTTAGCTTATCCTGATTATCACAAAACCAGGAAGGCGAGAATATTTGCAGTTTTTGTTTGTTTGTTTGTTTGTTTGTTTGTTTTTGAGGTACTAGGAACTGGGAATTGAACCTGTGACCTTGTATGTAGGAAGCCAGCACTCAACCACTGAGCCAGGTCAGCTCCCCTGAGTTGGGTTTTTTTTTTTTAAAGATTTTATTTATTTATTTATTTCCCCCTTGCTGCTTGTGCTTGCTGTGTCCATTTGCTGTGCGTTTTTCTGTGTCTGCTTGTCTCCCTTTGTTGTGCCAGCTTGCCACACAGCGTAGCGAGCTCGCGCCGGCCTACCCCCACCAGGAGGCCCCAGAAATTGAACCCGGGGCCTCCCATATGGTAAATGAGAGTCCAACCGCTTGAGCCACATCCGCTTCCGCTGAGTTGGTTTTTTCGTTAGTTTTACTTGTTTGTTTTTTTTTAGGAGGCACCAAGAACCAAACCCGGGACCACCCAGGTGGGAAGCCGGAGCTGAACTGCTTTAGCCACATCCACTCCCCAAATTTGCATTGCTTTTAAAGATCAGATACCATCTTTCAAAGACAGTTACTTCAGTCTGGGTTGCCAGACGTAAAAAGGGAGCCATTCATTCACCTCCAGTTAGAACTCCTCTCGGAACTGCCTTGAACTTCCCTAACATTCCTGTTTTTCCAAAGCTGCTGCTCCTGCCAGGCCAGCTGAAGTACCCAGGAAGAGGTAGCGCTCCAAGCTGACAGTGAGGGGACATGGGTTTAGGACCTATTCTGTTACTATCTGCTTAGTTGCCCTGGGATTTCTTTGGCAAAATAAGGGGATTGTACTAGGTTAATGATTTCTCCTTTCTATATCCAAGAACCTAGGTAAAAGATGCCTGACTTTTTAGTTAGCATTATTGTAACTATAACAGTTTGGTATCATTTATGAATTCCAAAAATAGATATTGTATTATGTTCGTAAATTGGCCTGTTCCTCTGGGTACATTACATTGTATTGGATTCAGAGGTTTCACTCTTACTTGATTAAATTATGATTAAGGCTTTGATTGGGCCATGTCAGTAGAATGTTGAGTCCCCACCCCCTTGGCGGGCGGGGACTCACAGAGAAAATGACAAAGCAGGGGAGTAAGTTGGAGTATTCATGCTAGAGCCCCAGGAAATAAACACACAGAGAAGCAGATACATGAGGAAGGAGAGAAGGCTCCATTAGACACTGCAGAGGCCCCAGGAAGAGAGGCGAGCTGTTTACCTGATAGTTTACAGCTGACCTTGTGGAGAGAACAGAGCAGCTGGGCCCAGAGAGAAACAAGCCCCAGGAGAGAGGAGACTTATCCCAGCCTACAGCTGAGATTGGGAGAATCTGGTATCACAGAACCTTAAGAGGAAGAAGAAGGCTGAATGTCGGCAGCCATCTTGCTCCCACACATGGCAACAGACTTTCGTGAGGGAAGTAACTTATGCTTTATGGCCTGTTAACTGTAAGCTTCTACCCTATATAAATACCCTTTATAAAAACCTAGCAGATTTCTGGTATTTTGCATCAGCACCCTTTAGCTGACTAATACAGTGACTAAACGTGTATTTTCTTTTAGGTTCTTTGAAAGTTTGAGAATAGTTCCAGGAGTCCCATAATAAGGATCCCTAGAAACTTAGAAACCCAAGATAGTTGATCACTAGATTAGATCATTTCAGCAGTCTCTTTCTAACCTCAAATCCCATGATTTGCCATGAGTTCTCATGAAGCCTTTCTTCATAGCTCACACAGCCCACGGTGATCTCTTTCTCCTCTGAAATCATGGCTCATAATTTGTCATTTAAAATCCTGCCCTAACATTTATGGGGCCTTAGACAAGAATACAAAGGGGGGCTCCCATAGCATCTGTCTAAATATGTAAAAGCTATAAATCAAGCTAACAGGCCATTTTATAAAAGATGCCCTATCCTTCTACTGTGATGAATAGACCTTCCTAAAGCACTGTAAGGCCAGCTCAAATTTAGAATTCTCAGATTCTCAGAGACCTACTCTGGAATGTGACAGCACAGGGAAGCCACTCTTGGCCCAGGACTCTGGTCCAAAGCCCACCCCTCCCCTTCCTTCCCACCCCTGGCTCTTTTCCCAAAACAAGAAAGAGGGTTGTCAGGCTCATGGGTTTTGGACACACCAGTTCACACATTTAAGCACCATCGACCCCTACCCAACACACACATACATACACACACAGCTGTCCCTTGGCCTCTGCTGGATTCTGGGGTACATAGACCAGTAGAATGTTTATCCCCTGGAGAGCAGATTTGGGGAAGAGACACATTCAGGCCCTGAGGGTTGACTCAGGCCTGTTTGAGAAGGGTTTATGGAGCCCCAGGAACTCAGACCATGCTCCAGAAGGGGTCTCAGCTCAGGGTAGGCATGACGGCTTCCTCTCCCTTCCACTCCCATCACCCAGCACTCAGCCTGGAAGGTGAATTGTGAATGGAAGAAAGCTAAGCCTTCTAAAACGTAGGTCCAGAGTAAGGGAAACTCTTGTTGGAGTCTAAAGGCTCTATTAGCCTTGTGACATTCCTTTCATCCATTCTTACTTTTACCCCGCCACTATTCTTCTTATTAAATGAGATGTGTAGAAAGTTTTGTCTCCTGAGAATCCCTAATTTTCCCTAACTACCAAGTTTAGATAAAATAGTTGAGTAATTTACTTCTAGGCTCTAGCAAGTTTTGCTTTAAAGAATGTCTTTCTCTTACAAAAATCCTCCTTTAGTCTTTATACAGAATTATGCAAACTCAAACAAGCTATCATCTTCCATTTAGATTTAACCATAATTCCTTTTCATTTCGTATTTCTCCATCTTTAAACTCATTTTCTAATTCATTTGTGGTCTGTTGTAACTAGAGTTCTTGATCATATTCCTCACACAGAGTGTGAGTGTTATAGACTCTGAAACCATGTATATCTGCCCATGTTTCTTTTGCTTTCTGGATGAATGATGGTTTGGCTGGGAATCTTGGGTTGCAATCCTTTTCTAGATGTAGATAATATATACTATCAAACTGCCTTCTAGCCTTAAGTAGTAACAGATGGGACATTCAACACCACTCCAAATCTTTTTCTTTGGTAAGTTATTTAATTTTCGGCCTGGAAGTTTTTCAATTTTGCTGTTATCTTGGAATTCAGGGATTTTTACCAGGATATGCTTAGGTTTGGGTCTTCCCAGTCTTTTCTGGAGCAGCATGAATCTCCTCAAATGACAAATTTCAGTATCTCTCTCCTGCATAGGCATCTCCTCGTATATTATCTGTTAAATTATTGCCCCTCTATTTGTTTTTTTTTTTTTTTTTTTTTTTTCCTCCTCTGGAACTTCTCTTATCTGCATATAATGTTTCTTAGATGTGTCCTCCAAGTGTCTGATCTTTTTCCTCCTGATTTATAACTGTTTTGAGGTCATTTTCCACTTGATCTCCAATTTGTGTTTCAATAATGAAAAACTTCTCCTTCAATTTACCTACTAAATTTGAAAAATTTTAAATAGGGTTTTGTTCTGTTCTTGCTTTAAAAAAAAAAAAAATTTCCACAGCATCTTCTTATGCTATAATTGAATCTCTTTGAATGTTCTTACTAGGTACTTATTTTTGAGATCTCAACTATTCCCTTTAGTGAGGGCTCTCTTTTACCAGGCATTGCATGTGTGAGTGCTCTGTTAGTTTTTCCTTTCTCTGGATGCTGTCTATGGTATTTTCTTTTGCTTATCTGTGGTTCTTATTCATCCTTAAGGGCTCAGATCCAAGTGCTGAAGAAACAGTCCTGAATGTTATGAGAGGTAGGATAGCTTCTTCCCCTGTGATGATACGGACTTTCCCTCTTGAGGTAAGGAAGCTTATTTTCAGCTGTAAGGGCCAATGTTCTCCAAGCCTTGGGATTAGGGAGGATTCAGCTCAAATGCTCCCTTTCTGCAGCTTGTCTCTAATTCTCCTAACAGAGCCTTTAGAAGAATAGAAAATTTTAATTTTGATAAAATCTAGTGTATCAGTTTGTTTGTTTTTTATAGTGTAGTAGTTTGGTATTATTTATGAATTCCAAAAATAGATATTGGATTATGTTTGTAAACTGGCCTGTTGGCACATTAGATTATATTGGATTCAGAGGTTTCACTTTTACTTGATTAAATAATGATTAAGGCTTTGATTGGGCCACATCAGGAGGATGTTGAGTCCTTATCCCCTTGGTGAGCAGGGCCTCACAGAGAAAGCTACACGGCAGAGCAGAGGAGTTAGTTGAAGTTTTGATGTTGGAGGTTTGAGCTGGAGCCTGGGAAGTAAGACACAGAGGAGCAGAGCAGCTGAGCCAGGAGAGAATCGAACCTCAAGGAGAGAGAGCTAGTTGCCTGGTAGTCTACAGCTGGCCTTGTGGAGACAGCAGGGCAGCTGAGCCAGGAGAGAAGCCCCAGGAAAAGAGGAACCCAAGAAACCTGAACTCTTGGCAGATGTCGGCAGCCATCTTGCTCTAACACGTGGCAACAGACTTGGGTGAAGGAAGTAACTTATGTTTTATGGTCTGGTAACTGTAAGCTTCTACCCCAAATAAATACCATTTATAAAAGCCAACATATTTCCGGTATTTTGCATCAGCACCCCTTTGGCTGACTAATACATGTATCATGCTTTTGATACTGTATATAAGAAATCTTTGCCTAATCCAAGGTTCCAAAGATTTTCTCATATTTTCTGCTAAAAGTTTTATAGTTTAAGGTCTAACATATAGGTATATGATCTATTTTGAATTATCTTATTTTTGAATTATCATGTGGTGAGAAGCAGGGATCAAATTTAACTGTCAAATTTATGGATAAACAATTGATCGTGCACCATTTGTTTAAAAGTTTATTTTTTATTTATTTTATTTTATTTTATTTTATTTTTTATTTTTTTATTTTTTTATTGTGGGTAAAAATAAAAAATTTCCCAATACAAACCAATATTTGTAAAATGATGTATAAATATATATGCATATATGTGCATTTGCTTACATAAATGTTATTTATATATATATATTTTAAAGATGCTTATATTACATAAGTGTTACACAAAACTTACAGGGATTCCCATGATCTCCACCTCCTGTACCTCCCATAACATCTCACATAAACATCTTTCATTAGGTGGTACATCACCTGCAATGGATATACACATCCTGGGGCTTTGCCACTAAGCATAGACCACAATTCACATCGTAGACCACACTCTCTCCCACACAGTTCTGCATGGTATATGCTGATGTAAAATGGCCTATATCCATCACCGCAACGTCACTCAGGACAACTCCCATGTCCCAAAAAAGCCCCTGTATTATAACTGCCCTTCCCCTCCCCGCCCCAAAAGCATCTGGTGGCCACTGGCTCCACCTCACTGTTATAATTTCTTCCATTGCTTGAGTCACAATATGTCTGCAACATATACCATTAAGTCCACTCTAGTCCATAGCTCTTCCCCCAATCCTGAGGGGACTGGAATGGTGATGTCCACTCCACCTCCAAGTGAGAGTGGGCTTATAACCCATGGATACGGTGGATGGGATTATCTTGCCTTCAGCTGCAGGCTCTCTCCATTCCCTGGATGGCCGTTGTCCATCATCAACTCCTCACCAGGTGACTTGGGTGAGCCCATTGAGCTGTAGAGTAGGAGTTGCAGCTCCACTGAGATTCCAGTCACAGCTGTCACATAGGAAGGCCAGAGGCTCCAGTCTCTGGAAGTACACCTACAAATTCCAGCCTCACATATAGGTTTGACCAGAAGGGACTGATGGACCATGTGCAGGTAGGACTTATTTGAGTCCAACTCTGTCACTCTCAGGAGCACAGATTCCAAAGTAGAGCCCACTGATAAGGCATCAATCTCTGGGAATATCCCCCCTTATATAGGACCTGGGTGTCTTCAGAGCCCTCAGGAGCCCCTCTGTGTGGGGTAATATCCACTTTGGAGTTCTGTGAGATCCTACTGAGGTGTGCGTAAGCGTTACCTCTGGGATGACCTCCCGACTCTCTTTGAAGTCTCTTAGCCATATGAACTCATTTGTCTTTACCCTTTCCCCCTTTTATTCAAGGTTTTTTTTCCAGTCATGTTTTCAGTTGGCACTTGGTATTAATTCCTTGTTGCCAGGAAGGCTCATCCCCGGGAGTCATGTCCCACGTTGGGGGGAAGGTAATGCATTCATATGCTGAGTTTGGCTTAGAGAGAGGCCACATTTGAGCAACAAGGAGGCTCTCAGATGGCAACCCTTAGGCACCCCATAACAGTAGGCCAAGTTTCAATTACAAGAGCAAAGATTCATAAGGCAAAAGATTAGCTTTTCTCCACTAAATTTCCTTTGCCCCTATATAGAAACTTAATTGACCATATGCATCTGGACCTATTTCTAGACTCTCTATTTTGTTCCATTGATCTGTTTGTCTATCTTGATGCCAATACTACATAGTCTGTATTACTGTAATTTATAAGAAGGCTTCAAATCAAGTCATGTAAATCTTATAACTTTGTCCTTCTTTTATAAAGTTACTTTGACTATTCTAGGTCCTTTGCATTTCAGTATGAAATTAAGAACAAACTTATCAATTCTACAAGAAAGTCTGCTGGGATTTTGATTGACATTGCATTAAAAAATATAAATTAGGGGAATTAACAATATTGAGTCTTCTAATCTATGAACATGGTGTAACTCGCCATTTATTTAGGTCTTCTTTAATTCCTCTGTAGTAGTTTGGCAGTTTGATGTAATTATGAATTCCAAAAATAGATATTGGATTATGCTTGTAAACTGGTCTGCTAATCTGGGCATGATTAAGTTATGATTAGGGCATTAACTGGGCCACGTCAGTAGGACGTTGAGCCCCATCCCTTAGTGGGTGGGTGAATCAAATATAAAAGGCATGGCAAAGAACAGTGTTGGAGCAGTTTTGATGTTGGCGTTTTGATGCTGGAGCCCGGGAGGCAAGCAGACAGAGGAGCTTGGTTGTGAGGAAGGAGAGAAGGCCCCGAGATAGAGATGAGCCCTTCACCTGAGAGTTCACAGCTGACCTTGTGGAGAGAAGCAAAGCCTAAAGAGCCTGATAGTCTACCGTTGACCTTGTGGAGGAAACAGAGGAGCTAAGCCAAGAGAGAAATGCAGCCCCGGGAAGAGAGGAACCCAAGAAGCCTGAACCCTGGCAAACGTCAGCAGCTGTCTTGCTCCAACACGTGGCAATGGATTTGAGAGAGGGGAGAAACTTACGCTTTATGGCCTGGTAACTGTGGACTTCTACCCCAAATAAATACCCTTTATAAAGACCAACCGATTTATGGTATTTTGTATCAGCACCCTTTTGGCTGACTAATACATCCTTTAAGCAATATTTTGTGCTTTTCAGGTATTTCACATATTTAGTCAAATTTATCTCTAAGTATTTTATATTTTTGAAGGTATTATAAGTGATATTTTCAGTCTCAATTTCTTATTGTTTGTTGGATTGTAAGACATTGTGGATTTTACTCTGTTGAGTGCCATACATTTTTGCATTACTATACATATTTCTGAGCTTCCTTTTGGGACACATTTATTTACTTCAAAACAGATCCTTTCGGGTTTTGCTTTTAATCTTTGTTAAGAAGGAGCAAGGCAGCACTTATTCCAGGGTAAATTTTACCAAACTACTGAACCAAGAACCTTCTGAATGCTCTCCAATGCCCAGTGAATTAAATTTTTCACTCTGGCTATCTCAACTCTGACTGAGTTCTGGGAATGGTTCACCTTAATCCTTCTTCCAAAACCTCAAGAATTTCCTCATCTGCATCTGCAGATCTCTATTCAACTGAATACTCGAGGAGGATCCTTTAGAGATGTCCACAAATCTTCTCTGTGCAGTTCTCTTTTCTCTGTAACTCTGACCTGCAAACTAACTGCTTTATCTCTTCTCTTAACTCCTAGCTCCAGCCTCTTCAACTCATGGAGTCTGCTGATTTCTACCTGCCCCTCCCCCTTACCATGGTCTGGAAACTTTATGCCAGGAGAAAGCTGGGTTAATCATAAGGCTCACTCTCTTTTGTTGCTTAATGTCCAGTAAATTGAGAATTATTGTATCCTGTACATTTCCTGTGTTTTTGTTGTTTCAAGCAAGAGAGCAAATCAGGCCCTGTTACTCCATCTTGGCCAGATGCAGAAATGTACCTTTTGCTAAGTTTTTAATTTGCATACTTATTTTTCTCAATCTTACTTTTTTCATAATAAATGCATTTAAATCTACAAATTTTCCTGTGAATATATTTTCCATAGCCCATGCTTTTAATATTTAGTTCTTTTGCTACTTCTTTCAATGGTTTCAATTTCTATTTTGGTTTATTATTTAATCTATTATCTAGAAGGCTTTAAACAGTTACATTATAAATCATTTCAAACATACACAAAATTACAGAGAATAATACATTGAACCCCTAAATACCATTTGCCCAGGTGCAACAGTTATCAAGGTTTTCCCACATTTATTTCTTCTATCCATTCTGCTTTCTTTATCTTTATTAAAGGATTTAAAAAAAAAAAATTCTGGACAACATGTCCTTTCCCTCCTACATGTTTTACTCTCTAAAATATATGATCATCTTACTTAACTACAATGTTATTTTCACACCTAATGAAATTAATAATAATTTTTAGAACCATTTTATAATCAGACCATGATTAAATTCTTAACAATATTTGTACAGATTGTTTATTCAAATTAGGATGGAATCAAGGTCTTCTTGTTACATTTGGTTGTTCTGCTTTTTAAATCTTTTTTAAATGGAACTATATCCTCTCCCCCCAACCCCTTTAACCTGCCACTGACTTGTTCAATAAGCTAGATAGTTGTCCTGTAGAAGTTCCACATTTGAATGTATTTCTTCCCTTCCTGGTGGATTCATTTAACTTGTTCTCTATTCCTGCTGTATTTCCTCTAGTTTACTTTAGAATCTCGATTAGTTTCAGGTTAAAGTTTTATTTTTTTTATTTTTTTAGCAAGAATACATGACAGTTGGTGCTGTATGCTTTGTACTCAGTAGGCACCAAAGGTCTGTTTTCCCTTTCAGTGATGTTATTGATCAAAGGGTTCAGGTGGTGACAGCCTAATACCTCGATTATAGCTCCCAATTAACCATTCATCAAATGATATTATCCTTTGATGATTGTTGCATGACTCAATTATTTCATTAGGGATGGTAAAGTGATGATTTTCTGACTCAATCATTCCATGCTTATGTATGAGCTGGAATTTCTCTGTAACTAAGAACTCTCATCAAGTAAAGATATTTGATTATTCTGAAAGGCAAGATAAATGCTTAATTCTTTCCTTTTAGTAGCCAGTTTTCAGATTAAGGAATTGGTGTCCTGTTGCTTTTGGTGAGCTGAAGTGCGCTCTCTCTTTCTCTCTCATTTTGATATATTCAAATGGTTCAATTAATTGAATTTATTCTTCTTATTAACACCTAAATTGTGCATCTTTGGCTTTGATTTTATATTCATATCTTTATACTGAAAACTTATTTCCTAATAACATGAACCTAATTATTTATTTGCATTATACCACCTTATATAAAAATTTCAAAGTACTAATAACAATATATCTACTTAAAATTAGACTACTGAATAAAATTCAATATTTATTTGCAGCTGTATTCATCCTTAGAATACATTCCACTAAGGAATTAAAATCCAAGTATTAAGTTCCAAGATTACTTGAAATAATCTTTTTCTCTATGTGGTTATGTCAACAGTTTAATATACAGTAAGATTCATTTATTGTAATTTGCTTTCGATTTTTAGCATTTTTAAAAATTTTTATTTTTCAGTATGCCTCCAAAGTCAAAACTATATGACAAATCATATTCAGAGAAGTCTTGCTTACATTCCTGTCCCTTTCACTCTATTTGCTCATATGGGTGACTGTTATTTTATTAGTTTTGGTTTATCTTTCTTATCTTTCAGCAAGTATAAGCATATATGTAGTAAGCATACATTCATTTCACTTGCTTGCCCATTAGGTTCCACACTATATATGCTATTCTCACTGTGCTTTTTTCACTTAGCAAGATAGCCATAGACCACTCCGCATGGAGCCTATGGAAGGCGTCCTCATTCCTTTTCACTGCCACGTAGTTATCCATCAGAAGAATGTATCTTAGTTTCTTAGTTTCTGTAACCAGTCTCCAACCAATGAATATTATATGTATGTGTCATTTTATAGTTTCCTAGTGAATTTTTGAGGAATGGGATTTCTGGGTCAAAGTATAAATATATATGATTTTTTTCTAATAACTTTTTCTAGTAACTTCTATTTTGCATTTCTACTAGCAATGTTTGAGAATGACTCCTTCTCCATAGCCTTGTCAACCAAGTTTGTTGTCAAATTTTTTATCTTTGCTACTCTGATTAGAAGTAGAATATTAATATAATTTAACTTCCATATATCTTGTCTATTTTTATTTCTTTTACTGTGAACTTTTATATATTTTGCATATTTTTACTGTTTTTTTTTTTGTCAATTTTTAGGTTTTTTAAAATTATAAGATCTAGCCCTTGTCAGAGATATTAATTGCAAACATCTTTTCCTAATTTATCTTGTGACCTTTATCCTGTGGCCTTGCATATAAATTCCTTATAATGCAGTATTCTTTAAATTATGTGTGGTCAAATTTATATATCTTTTTTATTATTTCTGAAATTTCAGTTCTGGTTAAGAATATTTTCTTTTTTTCATATAATAACCTTTTTTTTTTTAAAGATTTATTTATTTATCCCCCTCCCCTCCTCCCCCCTCTCCCCCCCCCCCATTGTTTTGCATTCTCTGTCTGTTTTCTGTGTGTTCTTCTGTGTCTGCTTGTCTTCTCTTTTAGGTGGCACCATGGACTGATCCTGGGACCTTCTGGAGTGGAGAGAGGAGCTCAATCTCTTGCACCACCTCAGCTGCCTGCTCTGCCACGTCTCCTATTGTCTCTCTTCTGTGTCACTTTTTGTTGTGTCATCTTGCTGTACCAGCTCTCCACATGGGCCACTCCGCATGGGCCAGCTCTCTGTGCAGGCCAGCTTGCTTTTCACCAGGAGGTCCCAGGAATCAAACCCTGGACCTCCTATATGGTAGACGGGAGCCCAATCACTTGAGCCACATCCGCTTCCCATAATAGGCTTTATTTTTAAAGAAGTTTTAGATTACAGAAAAGTTATATCAAAACTGTAAGGGACTCCCATATACTCCAACCTGGGGCATGCCTCTATGGAATATGAATGTGTTCATCATGTCATAGGGTGTTATCTCAGTGGGTAGAGACCCACACAATAAACAACAAAATACTAAACTCCCATCCTGGGCAGTCTTGCTACATTCTCAGATAGAGGGGCAAGAATCTCTTGAGTACATAGGCAGTACCTAATAATAGAAAACAGACCAATATGCCAAGCCCAAGATATTAATGCTTGTACTTATGAAACTTATTTTTGTAAAATTGAAACTTAGCCTAAAATAACTATTGCCTAAGAGTGCCCTCCTGAAAACCTCCTTGTTATTCAAATGTGGCCTCTCTCTAAACCAAACTCAGCAAATAAATGCACTGTCCTCCCACTCCCCAGCACAGGACATGACCTCTGGGGATGAGCCCCCATGGCACCCAAAGGATAAATTGATTAATACAAATCAGTGATGCATTTAGAAAAAGACCTTTACCAAAAGAGGGAAACATTAAATACAAAATAGTTTTTATGGCTAAGAGATCTCAAAGTGAGTCAGAAGGCCATTCCAGAGGTTACGCTTATGCATGTCTCAGGCAGACCTCACTAACTGCCAAAGTAAGCAAAACCTCAAATAGGAGTGCTCCTAACAGTTCTAGAGCCATCCAGACATTATAGGCAAGGCATACAACCTCTTACCAGCACTCCATCAATGGGCCTTACCTTGGAATATATGACAACCTATTTCCCCAATGTAACAGAGTTAGACTCAGTTATAATTTCCCAGCATATGGTCTGTTCATATGCTGGTTGAACCCTGAATCTCAGCAGAGTTGCAGCCAACACCTACTCTCCAGTTCATCAGACTTGCCCAGGACAATGAACAAAATGATGATGATGGACAACTCCCATCCCTCAAAACAGAGAATATCTACAACTGCAAGCAAAACAGCTCCTTCCATCTGTCCAATAAAATCTAAGCCCCTCTCAATCTGAAACAGAGCAGACATCACCATCCACAAATCCTCAAGGTTAAGGAATGAACAAAAGAGGGGAATGCAACCACGAGCCAAAGTAAACTTATTATTATGGTAATAATGGAAGAACATGTAACACTGATATAAAGATAGAGGTTACCAGAGGTTCTGTGAGGAGGGGGAGGAAATAATAGACAGAACATAGGACATATTTAGGGTCTTGGAATTGTTCTGCATGATATTGCAATGATGGATACAGGCCATTATACATTTTGTCAAAACCTATAAAATTGTACAACGAAAAATATAAACCATAAGGTAAACTATAGACCTTGGTTAGTAGCAATGCTTCAATATTTATTCATCAATTGTAACAAATGTACCACACTACTGTAAGATGTTATTAATAGAGCAAAATGTGGGAGTGGGGTAGGGTATATAAGAATGTTTTCTTAACTCCCAAGCAATAAAGAAATTGATTTATGCTTTCTTCTAGTACTCACATAATTTCAGTTTTTACATTTAAATCTCATCCATTTAGAGTTTGTCCCTGTATAAATTTTTCCCAAATAGTTCAACATTATTTTTTAAAATTCATAACTTCCTTAGTGATTTGAGATAATGCATTTATGAGTAAAAATATAACAAGTGTATCAAGGAAAATATTGGCCAGAACTATGAGAACAGCAAAGAGACCATGTTTCGGTTTGCTAAGGTTGCCAATGCAAAATACCAGAAATGGGTTGGCTTTTATAATGGGGAATTTATTTGGGTAAAAGCTTACAGTTCCAAGTGGTGAAAATGTCAAAATCAAGGCATCATCAGACATGCTGTCTCACCAAGGTTGGCAGCTGCACATTCTGGGCTCCTGCCACATGACAAGGCAAGATGGTGTCCGATCTCTGGCATCATCTCTCTCACATGGCAGGGTCAAAATGGCAGTTTCCTTTCTCCGTGTGTTTCTGCTTCCAGTTCTCAGTTTATATAAGACCCCAGCAAGAGGGCAGAGACCCAACCTGGGTCACACCTCACTGATGTAGTCCAATCCAAGTTCCTAAATTGATCTAATCAAAGGTCCTTCAACTGAATCTAATCAAAAGGCCCCATCTATACTGTGTTTATAGGCACAGATATGGGTTAGGTTAATAACATAATTCTCTGGGGTCCACAAAAGACAAACTAGGACAGACCACATCTATTTTTGTTTCTGTATATCTGGTGCTGAGTCAGTACAGCCACAGAAGCCCAGTGAATACCACTAGGTTTCATCTTAGTCAAACCATCAGTGAACCAGACCCAGGCATTTAGGGGAAGCTTTGTGAATTGAGGGTCCCATGAAGCCAGCAACTTGTTTCTAGTGGTAAAGTGGGAGATAAAGTTTCCCCAAAAGGGCCAGCTGCTACTTTTTCATGACAATCCAAGATGTTGCTAGTTCCAGGCTAGCTGAGTGACAGTTTTTCAAACAGGGCTTGTTGGACCCTTCTCACTTTGTTAGTCACTAAGTTCAAGTTTATCCACCCAAAAATGGAAATATCAGGCTGGAAAGTCACAAGGATCCATGGGTCAGCTGTTCAGTTCAACTGGAGCCCCATAATAAGTGAATAGCTCCTTTTCAAGGGGGATATACCTGGTTGCTATATCAGGGAAGTGATGAGTCTAAAATTTCCTGGGGTGCCTCTGGGTGGAGGCTGCCTCCCTTCTCCAGAGGCTGCAACTGGAAAAATCATTATTCACAGGGACTTGTGGCTCAAAGGAGCAGAAGGTGTGGGTCCCCAGGGTACTAGTACTACATGTTACTCTTCCCATTGGAAGCATCCCCTCTGGCCCTTCTGCATACAGAAAGTACACATCAGTTCCTACTATATAATTCTCCAGATGTAGAAGCAACAACACAATACATTAGCCCAGAAGGCCCCACCCACAAAGTCCCCTTGTTTCCCTTTCCACTGCAAACCACGTTCAAACCCCATTAGCTGAATTTAGACACCCTTTCCCCTCAGGGAAGGAGTTAGGGGTATGACTTGGGCACCTGTCTCCAACAGAGTCATGAAAATTTGAGGACCTCCTCTCTGGAAGTTCTCCAGCATAGTCAGGCAAGGACATATAACTTTTGGTCTTCTTGGGGAAAGGGAGACCTTGGCCCCATCCCAATCATCATTCTCCTTGAAGCAGTTGAGATTGGCAGAGGGTAGAGAGGAAAGAGGGAGAGATCAGGTATTGTGGAGGGATAAAGCAACTCTCCACCAGTAAGCAAGGCACATTTTATTTTAGGTTTTAAATGGCATGTTTTCAGCCCATCCAAAGCTTTATATCCTCATTGCTGACACAACAAGTAGGGAGCAGAGGTGGTTCAAGCAATTAGGTGCCTCTCTCCCACATGGGATGGTCCCTAGTTAGGTTCCCGGTGCCTCCTTAAAAAAAAGAAAAAAAGAAGAAGATGAGCACACAAAAGACACAGGGAGCAGACAGCAAGTGCAAACAAGGGGGGTGGGGGCAGGGAGAAATAAATAAAATAATTCTTAAAAATAAAGTCTTAGGAAGTGGATGTGGCTCAAGTGGATGGGCTCCCGTTTACCATATGTGAAGGCAAGCTGGCCCATGCGGCACAATGAGCTGGCTCAGCAAGATGACTCAACAAAGGGAGACAAGCAGACACAGAAAAACGCACAGCAAATGGACACAGCAAGCACAAGCAGCAAGGGGGGAATAAATGAATAAAATACATCTTAAAAAATAAAAAAATAAAAAAACAAAGTCTTTGTAACCCAAGTGCTTAATAAATTTGTTTGATAAGTATTTATTTTAATGGCAAGAAACAGATGATTAATGCAATAATTGCAAAATAACCTAATAAATGATATAGGAGAATTAACATTTTTCCAGTGAATAAAATGAAGGTGAAATAAAGGCATTTCAGACATACAAAAACTGAAAGAATTTATCCACCAGTAGACCCACTCTATTAGAAATATTAAAAGCAGTCCTTCATGCAAAAAGAAAATGGTCCACATAAAAAAAAGTTTAAAATATGATACCAGATGGATCCACAGAGAGTAAAGAAGAGCACTGAAAATGATAACTACAAGAGTAAATATATAAGATTTTGTTCATCTTATTTAAATTTCTTTAAAATTTAAATATTTTTAAAAATTAATAGTTTATTATAAGCTTTATAACATATGTAAAAGTAGAATACATAACAACAATAGCATAAAGGCTATATGTGAAGTGGGTAATATCACTTGAAGGTAGATAGTGATAAGGTAAAAATGCATACACATATAACCATAAATAACAAATCAAAGAGTTATAGCTACTAAGCCAACAAAGGAGATAAAATGGAATCATAAAAAAATAATCCAAAAGAAGGTGTAATTCCACCTATCAGCCTGGGGTCATTTGTAAAAGTAAAACAACTGGCTACTGGGTATGGGTAGAAATATAGTCACTAACATATTACAAAATTTGACATGGAACAATTGTAATAACTGGATCAGTGCCAGTGCACCCCATTTGGTCAAGCTGAGGCAGCAATTAAATGCCCCAGAGGGAGGCCTCCACAACCGAGGCAGACAAAGGGAAAAATTCTGTGAAAGATAATGCACACAGAAGACAATTATAATACATTAGAGGAAGACTAGCACATGAAAGACTCAGAGCCAATCAACAGGAGAATTCACACCAAGACAATAGAGAAAATGAAGGAATTTGAAAGTAAATTTAAAAAGCATGTTTAATATGTTCAAAAACTGAAATAGTATTCATATAACAAGAGCAGGATATTCTAAAACAAGAACAGACTTTGATAGAAAAAAAACAAGTAGTAATCTAAAAAAGTGAAATGAACATTACTTTCTTTACTATGAGCATCTGTAATGCCTGAATTTGTTAAAATACATCTCCTAAGCATGAAATTATATTAGCTTGCATGCTACTTTTCATGAGGTGACTAGCTTTTCATTAGTGAATAAAAGTAGGTGAAGGCAAAGAATGCCGCTGAGCCAAATGTAGTGTTATATGGAAGAATATACAAAACCTAAACATATACCTCAACTTTCCTCTTATACCACTCTATGCACATATATACATTTATATTAGTCTATTAAGCTAGTCTCTCAATTTTGTGTACTTTTATGACAAAAAATATGTAAATACAGCATCCCAAATATGAGTAAACATCCAAGTGATAAGAATCTGATTTAAGAAAAGCCTTAAATATTTAGAAAATATTGAAATAAAACATTTTGAAAGACGCAAATGAACGTTTAATATCATGAGAGCAAAAGATCTAAAGGAATCAAACCAATACTATGAATATGAAAGGGAAACTTTACTTGTATCCATTTCTGAGGGATCCAATCAAGAAAAACCACACAATAATTTGAACAAGGAAAGTTGAATATAAAGAAGTAATAATTATAACAGAAGATTAGAAGAGTAAGACACTGCCTAGTAAGAAGTAAAGAGAACTCTAACGAATATAGAAATAGAAGGTAAATGGAGCTGCCATTACTCTTTGGGCTGAGATAGAAACCCACTTCGTCCCCTACCCGCACCACTTGCCATCCAGACCTTGTTGTGAGATCATGGCCATGGCTCACTGCATGGCAGTGGTGCTGTGCCGGAGGTATTTGTAGGAAAGCTGCCTTCTAGGGTACCAAGAAAAGCAGTTCATGGGGAAGGACTTCGCTATGAAACTATGTGAGGGTACAAGAGGGGAAGGTGCTGCCACTGGGTGTTTCTGTTCCATGCACAGCAGGAACTGACTGTTGGTGAAGCTGTGAGCTCTGCACGATCTGGCACTAGGGAAACCATGTGCCCTAAAGGTGCTGAACACAGGGGAAGTCTTTTGGGCTGCAGGAGCACGCCTGGACCAGGAAGCAAAACCTTTTCCTCCTGCAGGATCTCTCCTGCATCCTCTGCTTACAAAGTTTAACCTTGTTCCAGCTGACAAATATATATATATATATTTATATTTATATTTAGAAGGCCCACATCTATTTTCACTAGCTCAGTTTATCTGTTGAAAGGGATTTTTACCTGTATCTATATCTTTAAAAACACTGGAAGCAAATGTGATAAAATGTTAAGTTAAAATTTGAAGTGGTGGGAATTTTGGTGTTTATTGTATTATTTTTTGTAGCTTTCTATATATTTTAGATTTAGCAAAGAAAATTCTTGGTGGGAAAAAGTGATCTATATATTGCTTAAGCTTGAAAACCTTGAGCTATTAGTTTAATCTGTCCACATACAAAAAAACTGATCTACTCAACTTTTTAAGCTTGTACAATCTGAATCCTGAAATAAGAAAGAAGTTGCTCCCACTGTCCATTCATACATTCATTTATTCACCAGACATTTATTGAGCATCCTTTCCATGCCAATAACCATGCCAGGTACAAGGTCCCAAACCTCAAGTGGACAAGAGACAAATTCTCAGATAAGTAAAGTGAAGTATAACAAGTGCTATGATGAAGAGAAGCCTAGGGCATGACTGAGGAGAACATAAGAGGGCTATCTTACCCAGAGGGGGCTTTGGAAGTCTTCCTCGTACAGACAATGCCTGAGCCGTGATGACAGAAATAAGAATTATCCAGATAGCGGCAGAAAGAATGTTCTAAACAGACAGCACAACACTTGTTTATCCAAAAAAATTGTCTACTTCAGCTTTTTGCCTATAAAATAATTAGCTAAACTAAGAGACTAGAAAAAATTGTACTCTGCAAGTAAGGAATTATAAGAATGAGCTGCATTCTAAATAAAACAATTGATCATTTTGATGGAGGTAAAGCAATTATAAATGATCTATGATCCTCCAACACTCATTGTGCCAGGAGAACTAAAATAAGTGAGGCTATATTTGGCTCATAGTCACTTTTCTGGCCCTATCTGCTAAAAAGCAAAGGTTTTAAATGGTTGGGAAAACTCACATGCGATTCAAACTAGAATCAACACCTTCTGCAACGGGTGACATAAATATGTTCTGTGAAACGTGCATTTCATCACGTGCATCTTCTCCTAAGTGAAAGTTGTGCAACATTTGCATGCACTCTCCTGTTTATCCTGTCCTTCTCAAAGAGATTGTACAAGATAAGATCACTGTTTCCCGTGTATTGCAACTGAGTATTTCCAATCTTATTGTCTATGTGTTAAGGCATGCTGCAATCCTTTCCCTTGTGAGAAGTCATTGAATTGTTATTCCAGTAGCTAGAGTGATTCATGTATCTGGAATGGAAAGATGATCCTCACCTTGGGACCACTGATAATGCCATTGTTATTGCTGTGCCGGGCGGAGAACCAAGACTGTAACTAAATCAGCTGATCTTCCACACATGTGTAAAGCACTTAAGCTACCTGCAATTCAGGGTTTCGTCTTGCACCAACTTGACGATTGAATTCTGATTCCCAGTCAGGGTTTTCTATTAACATTGTGAGAAGGTATTTGTAAAAGATTACTTGTTAAGTTTGGAGGTTCCTCAGAAAGTTAAGCATAGAAGTACCATATGACCTGGCAATTCCACTTCTAGGCAAATACCCAAAAGAATTGAAAGGAGGGATTTGAACAGATATATATATTCCGATGTTCCTAGTGGCATTATTCACGGTTGCCAAAAGATGGAAGCAACCCGAGTGTCCATCAACAGATGAGGGGATAAAGAACACATGGTGTGTACATACAATGGGATATTATTTAGCCATGAGAAGGAATGAAGTTCTGATAAATTCAAGTTTCCTGGATGGACGAACCTTGAGGACATCATGTTGAATGAAATAAGCCAGACACAAAGGACAAGTCGTGTATGATCCCACTGATATGAAACAGTTAGAATAATCAAATTCATAGTGTCAAAACTAGAATACAGGTCACCAGGGGCTGGGGTCGGGGTAAGGGATGGGGAGTTATTGCTTAATTGGTACAGAGTTTCTGTTTGGGCTGATGGATGGTGGTGATGGTGGCACAACATTGTGAATGTAATTAACACACTGAATTATATATTTGAATGTGATTAAAGGGGAAATTTTAGATTGTATATATGTTACTAGAATAAAGACAAACGACAGAAGTGTACAACACAAACAGTGAACCCTAATGTAAACTATGGACTAGAGTTAATGGTCCATTACAGTTATATAATTATCATATAATTATAATAGTATAATGATAATACTATTGTTTCATCAATTGTAACTAATGCAAAGTGTTAATAATAGAGAAAACTGCGTGTGTGAGGGGGCTATATGGAAATTCTGTATTTCTGAATGCTTTTTCTGTAATGAGACTGCAGTTACGTTTAACTGAAATTATTGACGATGAGAGGGAGAGAGGTGGGAGAGAATTCCAATGAATTGAGACTACTAACACACGAGTGGCCGAGAGTGCTGGCCAGTGGACAGGGAAGTCAGAACCATCCTGCTGACATGTGGCAGCTGCCTGTTGACTCACAATGTAGGAGAGCAGAGGGAAGAGGAGAGACACACACAGACAGAAACCAAGAGAGAAGGCTCTCTGCTGAGGATCTAGTCATCAACTATAAAAAGAAAGGTGTCATCACTGGCAAAGGTAAACATTCATTTGACATGTTCACATAAATTCCATTGTAAGGTGGAAAGAGCTTACTTTTCAAATTAGTAGTTAGGATAGATAACTTAAAAATATACAAACTTCCAAAGTGGCAACTAATATGGAGGGAACAGGGAAGTGATTAGGGCCTCACATTTTCCCCCTTTCCTGCTCCCAATGAGAGACTCCTTTATTGACACCAGGACATTAGCGTCTTTATAGCAGAAAGTAGATTTTAAGATAATCCCTTTGAATACTGTGGCTATTTTGGTGTATGATCCCTGATTTAAATAAAATATAAATTGGTCACCAGTCCTTTAACACATATGCCACTAGATTAAAATAAGTGTATAATAGAAATGATTATTTGGTCAGTTATCTACTGTCTCCCTTTTCTATTGCCAAGGGGATCTCCTTTTATCCTAGGAAGCATTCCATTAACAATTTTCCGGTAGTTTAGTTTTTCCTTCTCATCATTAAAATATGTAAGTAGCCATTTGTATATTGTTGTTGTGGGAGTTTTTTTGTTTTGTTTTTGAGGTACCGGGACCGGGGATTGAACCTGGAACCTTGTATGTGGGAAGCTGTCTCTCAAACACTGAGCCACATCGGCTCCCCTGAGTTGGTTTAGGAGGCACAGGGAACCGAACCCAGGATCTCCCATGTGGGAAGCAGGTGCTCAACTACTTGAGCCACATCCGCTCCCCCATATATTGTTAAATGATGTGTGTGATATAGACTTGGTCCCCTCCCAGGGGTGTATAGAGTCTAAGTTAACAGACACTGTGTGACATTCAGAAGACCATATAAAAATTCAGAAAACTACATGCTTTTGCACAAATACCTAGATAAAACCATTTTATTTATTTATTTTTATTTTTATTTTTTTAAAATTTTACCAGGAGGTCCCGGGGATCGAACCCAGGTCCCTCCATATGGCAGATGGACGCCCAACCATTTGAGCCACATCCGCCCCCCAGATAAAACCATTTTAATATAAATCACATAGGAGGGCATTTGAAAGCCTTATTCTTCTTCCTAGCTGTTTCATCATGTTTCATCAAAAATGAAAGCATTTCTAAACCACTTTTTGACCAGTTAAAACCTTTTCTATCAGAGGGAATGAGATTTTTTTTTTCTGCATCTATTTCAGTCTTCTAGGCTCCTCAATCAAATGCCGTGAAATGGGTTGACTTAAATAATGAGAATTTATTAGCTTATGGTTTTGAGGCTAAAAGAAAGCTTCATCCCCAAAGATTGTGGTATTCTGGGGCTGGCTGCTGGTGATCCTTGGTCCTTAGTTTGTTGCATGGCAAGGCACATGGTGGCGACTTCTGGACTCTTCCTTCTCTTCTGGGTTTGGTTGATTTCAGCTTCTGTCTGCTTCCTTTGTGGCTTTCTCTGTCTGAATTTCACTCTGCTTATAAAGGGCTCTGGTAATAGGATTAAGACCCATACTGATTAAGGTGGGCCTCACCTTCTTAACTGAAGTAACCCCATCAAAAGATCCTACTTACCATGGGTTCATACTCATAGGAAAAGAATAGATGCAATAATATGTTTTTCTGGGGCACATACAGCTTGAAAATATCACAGTATCTCTGTCAAACCAGGGAGACTATGTACAGCTCATCATCCACATTTTGAAGACCTTTTCCATGATACCCTGCTGGGTTCCATTTGTGCTACAAGTGTGTCATGATGTATTCTGTTTTGGCACCAAGTTTGACCAAAAGCTTGATCTTCCCTCTGGAATGCTTTTCTGTTTCCAGCCCCCCCAGTACTTGCATTCCTTCCAAAGTAGCACAAAGGCTTGCTGGCTATTCCAGTCAGTTTTCTGGCTCATCATTTCATGAGATGTTATTAAGAACAGCAAGAATTCACTGTGGCTGCTCCAAGCCACAGTGCTGGGCACAATTTAGGTGCAAACTGAATACAAATAAGAGTGAAACAGATAATGGCTTAGGATGTATGCTATAGGATGACTTTCTCACGGTGTCATTTTCCACTTATCTGCGAGTTATGATTGCTTTTCAACGTTTATCTGTAGTGAATCGTATCTTCATACCAAAAGATGTTAAAACTACAGTCTTTAAGGAGTTTGTATGCTTACGTAACATTACCAAAGGCTCTTCCACTTTCACCTCATACATTTGGTTATCAGGCTTTTATTTAGGCAGAGACTCAGAGCCATTATCCTTTGAAGATAAGAAAGTAATAGCTAATGATTTTGGCTAAATGTGTGTATGTGTGTTTTCATTAGGCTAAATTTGGCTGGCATCTCTTTTGGGGCTTGAAACTTATTTGATATATGTATTAGGCCTCTGGGTAATCATCCAAAGAGGATAAAAGAATTTCTTGTAAGGTTTATAAAGAAGTAAAAAATCATAGAAACAGTGTACTCAAAAATTCCAGTAGTAATATTCAATCTTGTTTGCTGTCTTGTTCTAAATCCTTTGGGAAAATGTGGTTATCTGTGGATGTTTTTTTCATTTGATTGTTGAATTTTCTATTAGTCCTTATCTTGTATCTAGATAGTTAATGATAGCGAATGTTACCTCTATTCCACTGTAATGGGTTTATTTGGACCAATCTTCCCAGCAACTAGAGGGAAGGATCCAGAGAAAGAGACAATTTCTTGTAATATTTGAACATCTTTCAATAGATTTATTCCTTGGTACCTTATAACTTTTGTTATATTGCAATTGGCATCGTTGAAAAAGTTATCCTTTCCAAATTTTTGTTGTTAGCTTTATAAGAATGTTGTTTCTGTGCATGATCTTGAAAAACTTAATGAATTCTCATTAATTCTAACAGTGTATCTATAGCATCTATGGAACATTTCATATAGAAAATCATGTTATCTACACATAAGAGAAATTTTATTTCTTCTTTTCCAATCATTATGTCTCTTATTTCTTTTTCTTATTTTTATTTTACTGTCTAGACTCTATGTACTGTGCTAAATAGGAACAGTGAGAGCTGATATCCTTGCCTTTTCCATCTTCATAATTTTCCTTAATTTCATATAATGTGTGCTATGGACTTGCAGTAGATACTCTTTATCATATTTATGAAGTTCCCTTAATTTTGTGCTTGTTTTAAAATATCATGAATAATGTTGATTTTTTACTACATCCTCTCTCTGTATCTTTTAAGATGACCACATGATTTTTCTCCTCTAATCTACTAAAGGAAATGAATTTTACAAATAGATGTGTGTGTCCCACTCCAACAATGAAAACAGAAATTTTTATGATTAGTTCAATAATGCACACTCATTCCAGAAGAATCAAACAGTATGTGAATGTATATTGGATACCTCTTCTGTTTCACTTTAAATCACCTGAACCCTACCTACCACTGCAGCCATTGCAGGGTGTTCTGGTAGAGCTTCGGTGGCTTTATAAGTTCAACCTGAGAGCACCTTGCTTCAGGCCTGCGTCCTGCCCTTCTTGCTTCCTGACTCCAGGCTTCTCTGATGCAAGTGCATGGGACACCCTGAGGAACTTCCTGGGTACTTACATATGCACAAGCCAGAAAAGCAGGGGAACTATCCCCATGGAGTCACCCCTTGACCAAAGGCAAGCAGGAGCCAGTGGATCACTGCTTCCCCTTTTGGTCCTCTACACGAAAAATTCTGAGATAAGCCTCCTCAGAAGTTCCATAGAACTGAGTTCCAGTTACCTGTAGCAGTGCACATCTATAAAAATGTTGACTTTCCCTCTGTTTCTCTTCCTTTGCTCTTCTTTCCTGTTCCCTGGCATCTCTTCCCAGTAATCTGCTCGGGAGGGACCCAGACTAACACAGGGTGTAGTGAAGCAAGGAAAAATACCTGACATACAACCATTCAGCTATAATTACCATTAACATTTTGGTTACTTTCTTTTCGTGTATGGGATCATATCAACAGGGATTTCTTAATCCAAACTTCTTTACTATTAATTGTTGTTATTATTATTTGCTTTTCACTCTCTTCCTTGCTCCCATCTAATTCTCCCTTCATCAACTCCCATTAACATGCTACTACCTATCCTGTACATTTCTGCTCATATAATCATATTCTGACAGGAGCATCACACATCCACCACACACACAAAAGATCAGTCACACTAGACTAGAATTATGTGCAGTAACAAAACCTCTAAAATCTTTGTGATTTATCACATAAAATTTGTCTTAGTCATACAAGAGCTGCTGAGAGTGGGGAAACTTTCCCAGGCAGCTATCTTCCATGAGATGACGGTTATGATTGAATGGCTTCACCATTTCTTGGAGCTAGCACCCAAGGCCACTGGCTTCAGTAGGGTAGGATGAAGAGAAACAGACTGGAGCACTGCACAGAGATTTTTCATTCCAGAATTGACACACCTCAATGAGTTCTGCTCACATGTCACTGGCCAGAATTTGTCACATGACCCAGCCTAAATCTAAGGGGGCCTGGAAAGAGATTAGGTACACGTATGACAGTGTCTCTGCTGTGCAAACATAAATACACAGAGCTTTTTTTTTGAAGTCACCATTTGATTTGCAAAAATGGGACCATATTATGTACTTTTCTCTGAATCTTAATTTCCTCATCAACAAGACTTAGTGGAACCATGTTTTAGGAATTGAATATTATTCCAAACTATACAGGTATCATAACTGATTCATTATTGATGGGTATTCATTCACTTTGTTTCCAATTTTTCCATTCTTTACAATAAATCCTGTTATATATATCCTTTTGTAGTGGTTCTTTCATTTCTTTGCAAAGACAAACAGTAGCAGAGCTCTGGGTAAACATACATTATTTATTTTAATAGTTATTACCAAAATGCTTTGAAAAAAAAATGCTACAGCAAATCACATTTTTGCCAATATTGTGGAAGAAAGTACCATTTTTGCCCTGCCGTTTTGCCAGCATTAGGTGTTATTGCCCTATATAATTTTTACCTGCTTAATCAATGGAAAATTAGAGCATCTTTTCTTATATATATTGGTCACTTGGATTTGCTTTTATATGAATTGCTTAAATATATCTAATTTTTTTCTTATCAATTTGTGAAAGCTATTTGTGTAGACATTAACTTTGTCATCTGCATTACAAACATTGTTTTCCAAATCTTTCTTTCCTTCCTTCCCTCCTTCCTTCTTTCTAGTATAATAAGAATCTACACTTTTTATTTTATTTTATTATTTTTTTTTTACTTCAATCTCACTCTGTCACTTACTATATGACCTTGGGAAAGTTCTTCCACCTTTCTGAATTATGAAAATTGAGGTCATGGATATAAGTGCTTAGTGCCTGCTTTATACTAGGCATTATATATGTTTACTATTATTGTTATAAAAATCTGTTTTTCTACTTTTTAAAAAATTTCTTTATCATTTATTAAAGATTTATTTATTTATTCAGCCCCCTACCCCCACTCCGACCTAGTTGTTTTGTGCTCGATGTCGGCTCTCTGTGTGTTCTGTGTCTGCTTGTCTTTTCTTTAGGTGGCACTGGGAACCAATCCTGGGACCTTCTGGAGTGGGAGAGAGGCACTCAATCTCTTGTGCCATTTCATCTCCCTGGTCTGCTGCGTCTCTTATTATTTCTTCTCTGTGTCTCTTTGTGTTGCATCATCTTGCCATGCCAGCTCTCCTCAAGGGCCAGCACTTTTGCATGGGTCAGCTTGCCTTTCACCAGGAGGCCCCAGGAATCGAACCCTGGGCCCCCTATATGGTGGACAGGAGCCCAATTGCTTGAGCCACATCCATTTCCCTGTTTTACTTCTTTTAGACCACCTGTATTTCTGTTTAGGAAATTTCTTCCACCCCTAGATGGTATAGGTACTCAACTGTACGTTTTATTTTTAAGCTTTAAGTATATGAGCCATCTGGAATTTATTTTTGCATATGGTAAGTTAGAATCCAACATTATTTTCTTCTAAATGGACAGCCAGTAATATTTATTAAATTAAAAAAATTTTAATTTATTAATTAAATCTATTATTTTCTTTCCCATTGAATTAGGCCACCTTCATAAAACCTTAAATTCCCATGCTTGACAGAATTCCTGTTCCTCTATTTCCTTTTCTGTACAAACATTTGATTGTACACTGACAACCCCCATCCCAAGGTCCCCGCCACCACCTCCCCCTCTCCCCCATGTGCCATAACACGATGTCCACGCAGCTCACGGCTGCCACTCGGTTCCAGAGATAGTGGCTGTCCAGGTGGAGGGGCTGAAGGACGCTGGCACCGTGATGGATTCCTGCCCGACACTCGTAATCCCAGCAGCCTCGCCAAGCCTGCGCCAGAGCTGAGCCTCGTGCACGGCTGACGGGATGGTGACCGCAGTGTCCTGACCTCCCTGTCCTGTTTCGGGGGTTGGCCTCCATCTCCTTCAGCTTTCCCAGCAATCCTGCGCCCCCTTTTCGCGTCCAGAAGGCTTTGGGCCACTTCCTTCTCCTTAGGGAGAATCTCTCTCAGCCGCTGCTCGGAGTCTCCAGCTGCGGCCCCAGCACCTGCTTGTGGCGCCTCAGCAGCCACCGGTCGCTGCTGCGCCTCCGCAACTCCATGTCCCGGAAGGCCGCCATGCCTGCTTACCTGTTTGTCAATTCCTGGGAGAACATTGTATTTTATAATTACTTTATATAGAATGTTTTCATAGGTGGAAGACAAATTCTCCCTTACTATTATTTTCCCCCCTCCTCCTAATTTTTTGAATATTCTTGGGTGTTCTTTCGTAAGAACCTTATGGACTTCCATGATTGAAAGAGCAGTTGAAAAACCAGTTGAAAAGCATCAGATGCTGGTATTTGAAGTTCAGAGGACAGGCAGTCAGGAAGGGGAGAAAATTAGGCAGCCAAAAAACTTAAGAAAAAATATTATAAATGTACGTCAGACAGTTAATCATTAAAAACATGGTTGTTTTTTTTTTTTAATGTTTTCTGTTATTTTTCATCTTAAAAAAAATTTTTTTTTTGAGATACCAGGGCCAGGGATTGAACCCGGGAACCCTATGTGGGAAGCCGGTGCTCAACCACTGAGCTACACCAGCATCCCTGAGTTTGTATTTTTTGTTTGTTTGCTTGTTTTGTTTTTAGGAAGTATTGGGGATGGAACCTGGGACTTTGTACATGGGAAACAGGTGCTCAGCCACTCGAGCTACATCTGCTTCCCAAATTTTGGGTGATTTCTCTTCTCATTCAAAATATATATTACTTTTATACCTAATTTTTAATTTGTATTAATTTTTTTTTCTTTAAAGAAGACCCTTCCTCCAAATTGTATGAATTTCAGGCCCCACAAACCTGATTTACCCTGGTCCCACCATCCTTCATTTCTCATGGGCCCAAACACACATCTCTGTTCCCCAAGTGCTCAAAACCTACAGTCTTTGAATTTCAGGACCTATATCCAAGTCTAATACCTCCCAGGATTATTGTGGCATGAATTCATTCACTTAATAGTATGGCTTTGATTTTCTACTTCATTTATGGCAGCCAAGGATTTCCCTCTCTTTCAAGCGTGAATATGCATTTCTAAAGCACACTTGAAAATGTCTAGTGTTCAGAATGAGAAGGGTCACCTGCCTCATCTTAGTCAGCTATGTGGCTGGATGTGAACCCTTCATTTCTTTTGTAACTTTAGGTGATGCACATACATCATAGGATCCAAATTCCTCTTGAATAAACTTAAGATCATGATTACATAGTTTTTGAGTGCTATCTCACACACTTTGTCTCACTTGATCCATCAAGTACCTTGGGAAGTAGGTGCATTAAAGGTGGTATTATCCTTTGACAGATGAAGAGATTAAGTGACCTGTCTGAGTTCATGGGGTTTGAACATGGGAGGGCGAGGCTTCCAATGTCCATGCCACAGCCAGTGCCACTCTGCTCCACCATGTCTGTCACTCTTTTTCACTTGGGTTGATATTTAAAGAATTTAGCATATTCCCCCAAACCATGACAACATAGTCCCTAATGCAAACTTGTGTTTCTCAAATTAAGTCTGCCTTAGAATGGGAGGAAAGAATGAAAGGAATTCCTCAGTGTGGCACATCCCAGAAAAACCCCACCAAGTAAGCATTCTTTCCTAAAGAAATTTGTTGGGAAAAAATGATCATCATTCTGAACACTGGTCAACTCCAGCTGCTAAAATCGGAGCATGACTAGTTACAACTAAGTCACCTCTAAAAAGTGCCATTTCCAAGCAGCTGGTGACAATATGGAAAGAACGGGTGGTGCTGGAGGCATTTGTCTCTGGCTGAGAGTTGTATGGGTTGCCATGGTCATAGGCGGTCACTTGTTCCTGCTTCACGGGTTTGACAATAAAACTGGAACCAAGGAATCATCTCCCATCATCATTCTCAAAATTGAGTTAGAGGGAAGAGATTTTCTTTCTGTACTGGTAGACTTATTTGATATCATCTATCCTAGGCTTAAGCCCAAATAAACAAGAGGTGGGCTTTAGAAGCTATTAAGGCTTAAAATAGAAGAAATGTTGTTACCAACTAACCCTTATTTTGTAGGCATTTTCTATGTCAAAATTTCTCATCCAAACATGTTTCCCCACGCATGAAATTCCTCCAAGAAATTAATATCACAGGCTTCTAGCTCAGCCCCACAGCATTCTTGGCTATTTTGATGACATGAAACACTAGCAATTACCAATTGTGATTTATACTCTGTAGCAGTTGGAGATTCATCTAAAATAACAAAGTTTCTCTGAGGAAAAATCTATTTTAAGAACTGGCTTGGGGGGAAAAAAAAACTAAAAATAGATACAAACAATTAACTACATTTATTCTCCAAGATGCATAGAAGTCTCTCAGTGCAGCTCATTGGTTTTCTGTCAGAGACATTTATAAGGCAGACAATTTATGGAGCGGCACACTGTTCCATGGGGTTAAATATGGGACTCAAATGCCTATGAAAAGCCATGTGCTATTTTTAAAACGAAATGACTATAAATTCACTTGCTGATTCCAAACCTATTGGATTATTTCACTCAGATTTTTTCCCTCATTCCTGACTGGTGATGTTTGCATTATATAGAGAGTAGTAAAGATGAAACAGAAGTAAATTCTTCCATGTCAATAAGCCTGACAAAGTTTAGCTTACAAAGTTACTTACTCCACAGGGGGAGATTTTTGTTGTTGTTTTTGCTCCTTGCAAAGTGATTCTTAGATACCCTCATGTGTGTGAGGGATTTAAATGTTGCCTAAATGAATGTCTGCTTCAAAATTTCTGATGGTGGGCTCTCTTTGGCATAAGGATCCATTGTCTTCATGCCGCAGCCAAAATCAAGGCAAAAAACACCCCATCTTGGTATCCAGATATCTTTGTTTTCCTGAGCTCCGATGACAAATTCACACAATGGGTTGGCTTACACAGCGGGAATATATCGGCTTACTGTTTAGAAGCCAGAAGGCTTGCTTCCTCTCTGAGTCAGGAACATTCTGGCTGGCCAGCAATTCTTGGGTTCTTTGGATTTCCCATTACGTGGTGATGTGGGTTTCCACTGACTTTCTGCTTCCAGTTCCTCCCTGTGTTTTTCTAACTATGTCTGAATTTCTTCTGCTTTTATTATAAAGGACTCCAGTTCAGCCACACTTTAACTAAAAACAACATCCTTGTCTTAGTTTGCCAAAGGCTGCTGATGCAAATACCAGAAATGGGTTGGCTTTTATAATGGGAAATGTATCAGGGGTAAAAGCTTATAGTTCCAAGTCTGTGAAAATGCCCAAATCAAGGCACCATCAGGGATGCTTTCTCACCAAAGTCAGCTACTGGTGATCCTGACGTCCTGCCATGTGGTGAGGCACGATGGCAGCCGATCTCTGCCGAGGTCCTTGCCTTCCCCTCCAGAATCTACCACCTCCCGGAGCTCGGCTGTGGGACATCAGGCATATGACTCGTCTCTTTCTGGGCCTCAGCGCTTCCACCTTCTCCCTGAGCTATCAGGGAGAAGGCTGTGATAGCCTGTGAGCTATCAGGCATATGGCTTATCTCTTCAGTCCTGAGCTGCTCTGTGGGCCCAGCCTCTTGGGGCCTTTGTGTTTGTGCTTCAGCTGCTAGCAATCCTTGAGTCATCTCTCTCTTTCTCTCTCTCTCTCTCTCTCTCTCTCTCTCTCGAGTCAAAATGGCAAAGCTCTTTTTTCTCTGTGTCTTCTTTCTCTGTGTGTCTCTTTATATAAGGCTCCAGCAAGAGGGCAAAGACCCAACCTGAGTCAGGCCTTAATGACCTAGTACAATCAAAAGTCATCTAATAAAGTGATCTAATGCAATCAAAGGGTTTCACACCCACAGGAATGTGTAAGTTCAAAAACATATTCTTTTTTGGGGATTCACCAAATTCAAACTGGCATAGTCTTTAAAAGGTCTTATTTACAGTGGGTTCACAGGGACATGGATTAAAATTAAGAACATATCTAAATTGGGATACATAATTCGATCTACAATGGGCTTTCTATGTCTCGTGGCTTCTGCAGTGCTAAGTAGTCTAAATCTTTATATCCCACACTGCCTAAGTCCTGCGGCATCAATGGATGCCCTCTCCCTGGCACTTGCAGTGGCTTTCCCCAGAAGTCTGATAAAACACGGGGCATTGTAGCAGTCCTAAATCACTTGACAGAGAATGTTATGAACTTTGGCCCCCTGTGTTACCAGATAATTGAGGGATCAGAAATTCCAGTATTAAGATTCCCAGAGATGTCCTGATTTCTGTTCTTCTAGAGTTCTAGTTCAATGCTCTGGTGGTCCTTAGATAAATTCCTCCAATAAAATAGGTTTTCTTGCAATCAAAAATCTATCACCACAAAACTGATACCCAGAAGTGAGGTACAAACAAAGGACCTTCAGGAAAATATGGAGCATGCAGAACTGATTGATAATTGCTTACTGGATTTCTACTCTCTCCTTCTTTCTGTTACTCTAAACCCTGATTTTGTTGTCCAGCTTAAAAAGTACCTTTCTCAGCCTCCTTTGTAGATGGAGGTGGCTATGAATACTGTTTGGCCAATGCCGTGTGGGTGGGAATTGTGTAAGGCCTACAGGAAAGCTCTTTAAAAGGGCAGTTATTAAATGCCTCTAGCATTTGACTTTTGACTTTTGTGATTCCTCTTTCTTCCTGACATCATGGACAGAGATGCAGGAGCCATCTTGCAAAGGTGACCATGAAAGAAGGGCCAGAGACCTCATCATGCCAACCGTAGATGAACTATATCAGTGTTTTAACAGATGAGAGAAGAATAAAACTCTATCTTTTTAAAGTCACTATTATTTGCTGAACCCAATCTCTACCTGATACAGGCATTCCAAATTGTTTATCAAACCAAGATAATGCAATAAGCAATGAGTCTTTCATTCATATTCTGGAATGGGAATAGCAGCTCATGGTAGGCAGTGATGAAATACCTAATCAAGTTATTTATTATCCACGGTCACCTGGGATCATGTGCCTATTGCGAGAGAAGAAATGGAACTGGGGAAGAAATGGACATCTTCTGGAGATTCAGCTTGGAGAAGAGTGGCTCTATTCCTGCTGGATGCAATAATCAAATGTTACTTTAGTAAAGTCAAATGTTATTTTATTTCCATGGAGAGAGGGTTGATCTCCATTTTGAAATTCTATTTATAGAAATAAGGAAGTGTATATGCTTGGGGTGGCCAAACAGGGAGGAGGACCATATGTAATTTTTGTTTTTTTACTGATCCAGTATCCCTTCTTTGACTTGCCACACCTAATCACATGATTTTGTTGAGCTGCTTCTCTCGCAACCCCAGCCCTGACAAGTTATAAGGGTGCACTTATGACCAAGTGTATACTAAAGAATTTGGTTACCCTTTCCTGCCTCCCATTCCTAGGAGATCCCCTCTAAATCCTTGGCATTTCCTGAGTGACAGGAGTGTCCTCGTTTTTTTCGTGGCGCCTCCTCCTCCCAGCCCCAGAGGATACCTGACAGTTTATGCTAGTGAAATGACTCGGGGGGGGGGAGGGCTGGCCACACCAGTAGTTTTAGGATGGAGACTGGCCACCCCCAAAAGACTAACCACGTGATTAGAGAGTTGGGGCTTTGAGCCACATATCAGCCTGACCTCTGGGGAAGAGTGGGCACCAGAGATTCAGTTCAACTGTGTGGACACTGGTTCAGTCAATTGGGCCTACATAATGAAACCCCAATAAAAACTCTGGGCATTGTAGCTTGATTGAGTTTGCCTTCTTGGTAATGCACATCTTTGAGCCAAGAGAGTAACACGCACTGGTTCGGTGGAGAGAGGACACCAGAAGCTTTGTGTTCAAGACCCTCCCAGACCCTGCCTTAAGTGTCCCTTCACTTGGTTAGTTCTGAGTTGTATCCTTTTGCTATAAAGCTGCAGTTGGAACTGTAGCACTTACCTGAGTCCTGTGAGTTGTTCTGGCGAATTATCGACCCTGAAGGAGTCTGTGGGGACCTCCGAATTTGTAACCAGCTGGTCAGAAAAGAGGATGGCCTTGGAGACCCCTGCCTGTGCAGTGCTGTCTAAAGTGAGGGTAAGTATTGTAGAGGACTGTGCCCTTAACCTGTGAAGTTTGGCCTGACTATCAGTAGTTAGTTAGTGTTAGTGGGAAGTCATTGCACCAAGGGGGACTAATCAGAATCTTTTCCCTCACATTTTGAATCTTGGCCAAGATACACGGGTAGAAGGCCCATAAACTACTGCTGCTAAGATCTTTGGAAGAGGAGCAGTCCTGGTCCTTTATTCCTCAAGACCTAGATGTTCAGCTTTTCCATCTGATTCAGTTGGTGACCCATAGTCCTTGCAAAGAACCCTTTCTGATTCCCCTCTGCTTGAACACTGTACAGAATAATACAGAGACATTTGTTTATCAATGGCCTTCTGGCCACCAGACACTGTGCCAAATTCTTTCAGATATATAAAACTTCATTGGGCGTGGATGTGGCTCAAATGGTTGGGCATCCGTCTGCCATATAGAGGGACCTGGGTTTGATCCCCGGGACCTCCCAGTAAAATAAAAAAAAAAAAATACATATAGAAGGTGCATGGGCTGCCAGGCTCTGTGTGCCGGTGAGCCACCAGGCTCCCCAGAAGCCATGCAGCAAGATGATGACGTAACAGGAGAGAGACGCAGGGGAGAGTCAAGACGAGATGCTCTGAAAACCAGGAACCAAGGTGGCGCAGGTGGCAGAACTCCTCTCTGCTATACTGGAGGTCTCCAGGATCGAATCCTGGTGAAGACTGGAGGAGAAGGATGAGAAGAGATGGCAGGAAACAGACACAGAGAATTGTCCAGCAAATGCTCACAAACAGCAAATGGGGAAGGGGGGTGGGTTTAAAATGGATGAAGTAAATAGATAAATCTTTAAAAAAAACAAAACAAAACACTTCATTGAATTCTCATAGTTCTGTAAAGGAATGATAAAGTGTGTCTTATGGGCCTCAAGCAGATGCTACTATGGCCTTGCCTGCATCCCTTAAACCTCTCGGAGTATCCCAGCTGCACCTGTGCTGAAGGTGTTGCTGTATAAATACTTTACTCCCTGAGTAAAATACTTTTCCTCAATTCCTTGTCTTTGGGTCTGCTTCTTGGAGAAATTAGACTAAGTCAGGGGCTGCTGGGATGCTTGGATCTACGTGAATCTGGCATGGATTCGATACCCTGTAAATGCTAATCCACCTCCACTTTATAGATGAGGAAAGGGAACTTGCTCCAGATCACCCAGGTGCTAGATGGTATATCTAGGATGGCAATTAGAATCCACTTTGCAGACTACTCTGATCCTAGAGCAGGGTTCTCAGCCTTGGCACTACTGATGCTTTGGGCTGGGTAATTCTTTCTTGTAGGGGGTTGGCCTGTGCATTGTAGGATGTCCAGCAGCAACCCTGGCCTCTCTCCACCGCTGCCAATAGCACCCACCCCCAGTAGTGATGACCAAAAATATTTCCAGACATTTCCAAACGTCCCCCGGACAAAACTGCCCCATGCTGAGAGCCACCAGCCTAGAGAACTAGGTTAGTTGGGAAATGATAGATGTCTATGCTGACAGGGGCAGAGTGACAGCACATGCACAGGCTATTTAACTGACCCTCTGTAAACCCTGAATCCATCCTGCATTTTCTGACTTCAAGTCCAGCCTACTTTCCATTATGCTAGGCTTCCCGAGATCAATTGTTCCATTGCTTGACTTGTAAGAAAGTTCTTTCCTATTGAGCCCAAATCTGCTCCTGGCAATTTACTTCATCGGCATACTCTCCAGAGCCATGCAGAGGCCTAATCCCTCTTCATGTGATGGAGCGTCAACTATTTGAAAACAACTCACGTGTCCCCTGCCCCTGTTCCACTACCCTGGCTCCTCTGCGAACCTCTTGGAGTGTCCCTGGGACTGTTCGGGCGTTCAGAGGTTCACACTCATCAGCAAATTCAGCAAATATAAATCAGCATCTACTCTGTGCCAGGACCTGCAGGACACATGAAGAGTTCCCTGGCCAGGAACCCCCAAATCCCGGTGTTTTAAAAATAAAATTGGCACTACTGGGCTCCTTCTCAGATCTTTGAGTAAGAATTTCCAGGGGTTGGGCACTCTATATGTTAAAGCTTCCAAGTGACTCTGATGCAACCTGTCTGCATTCCAGTATTTAGGAAGCTCTGCTCTAACTTATTCCAGCTCCCGAGAATATAGTTCTGATTTATTTCTTAAAGCAGCTACATAAAATATGACTTTTGAAGAAAGTACTAAGAAAAAACTGTTAAGATAAGATATTCCATTCTAGGTCAAACATGTACACACTCTGTCCACTCTCATTTTTAGTAAAACAATTTTTTAAAGTTTTATTTTTAAAAGTCTGGAGGTTGATAGAAAAAAAACCAAAACGTTAACCAGACTTATCTCTCCAAATAGTGGGATGAAAGAAGATTTAAAATATTTTCTTCAGGGAGCAGATGTAGCTCAAGTGGTTGAGCACCTGCTTCCCATCTACAAGGTCCCAGGTTCAATCCCTGGTACCTTTGTACTTTTCTGCATTATTGAAAGTTTGTAGAATAATTATATATATTTTGTATTATATTATACTAATGTGTATTATATACATACACATATATACATTAATATACATTACAATCAATTTTAAAAAGTTATTTGTAAAATTGTGTTGATGACTGTCTTTTTGCTATTTCTTATGGCAATGATAACTCCTGGTGGAAATAAGTTACAGAAATGCAAGATGCAATCTTGGAACTGGACCCATTTGGTGAATAAGGAATCATGAGAATGAAAAAATAAAACTCCAGGTTTCCTCCTTTATTTAAGGAAGTGAAAAGAAGACCTAAGGGGTCGGATGTGGCTCAACTGGTTGGGCGTCCGTCTCCCATATGGAGGGACCCGGGTTCGATCCCCGGGACCTCCTGGTAAAAAAAAAAAAAAAAAAAAAAAGAAGACCTAATAGTTTTCAGACCATAGCACATCCAGATAAACATTCCAAGTTAAAAGAACCTGACATTAGAAAAAAAGTGTTAGCAGAAAAGAGGGTACTTAGTTTGGGTGTGGTTTTTTTAAGGCTCTTATCTATTCAAGTTGAATCAGTGTTTACTCAGCTCATTGGTTAACTGCAGTCCCTCAAAAATAGAATAATTATTCAATTCCCATTAGCCTGAAGCATAATTTTAAATGACCTATATTCTATTATAAGGGTTTCAAGCTTCCTAAATGAGCACACAATTTTCTTCTTTCCTCTTAAACTGCCCCTTATTTCAACTAAATAAGTTACAATGGTTTCGTTGTACCCCATAAGTGGCTTTAAGCCTTTGACTCATGTCCCTTCTTACGGATAGACATTCTCCTCTCTTCCTTGCAAAACTTTCCTCTTCCTCTTCGTAGAGTCTCATGTTATTTCTGGCTGCTAGAATCAGGGGCTCTGGACAGAATCTGTGGCAAGCATTTCCCTTCCCTCAGCCACAGGAGTTTGGCTAATGAGCAAGAAGTTTGCAAGTCTTTACAAAACGCCAGCTCAACCCCCACTTCTTTTTAAAGTGAAATGATGTGTACTTTTCAAACTACACCACAGCAGTTGAATACCATGGAGGACAGACACTGTCTGCTGGAGTGATATTTCTGGATTTTTTGAGGGCAATTCCATTTCATATTGCAAGGACTGTGTGTGTGTGTGTGTGTGTGTGTGAGGGGTGGGGGAGGGAGGGAGGAAGGGAGGGGGAGAGAGAGGGAGAATTCTAGCAAAGTAACATGTCTGTGAGTCCTGGTGGGTAATGCTACCCTAAATAACTTGCGCTCCCACTGGCTGGCTTTTGTTCCTAAAATGCTAATCCTCTCAGATGCAGACGTATATAAAACATGGAGATTAAAGGGTACACAGGAACCTCAAATCTATTCTGCTATATAAGGTAAAGCTATCAGGTTTAAATTAATAGTTCAAAATTAATTTAATAAGGAGTCATTAAAAAACCTGTCAATTTTTAAATTTAATTTTAATGTAGACTAAATATGTGATACTAATACTATCAGTAATATCATACTAATGAAAACTAGGTAGATTACAGTAGTTTTAAAATTACTTTTCAATATACAGCTGTATTAGGGAAAAATTAATTTCGCATGTCAACTGCAATGATGGGGGAGGAAATCATTTCCTTTCACAAGGAGATTACACGGGATTTGTTTGAAAATAGCTCTTCTTTTCTCGCATGCAACATGAAGAAATTTCTTAAACTTAATGGGCAGAGTCCCATGGTGATGGATGGGAATTTTGCATATGATGTTTTATATTGCGTGTTTACTCCTATGGCTTTGGCGATGATAATAGATGATAATCTTATGTGTGAGGAGCTTAGCATGGATTACGTCTCAGTTCCCACAACCACCTTATGAGGTAGGTATCCGCATTATATACATTTTCAACAGAGATTGTACATGGCAGGGCCAAGATTCAAACTCAGGCTTCTCATGATAGCTCGGAGACTTCTGCAAAGACACGCCATGTACTCATAAACAGACAGTCTGCTGTTTTTTCAGGGGGAACAAATAACTTCGTGGAGTTGTGGAAAAGCTGAGGAGAAAGAATAAATAAGTTTGCTGCAAGAGGAAAACACTCCCGGGAAACACAGAGCTGTTGAAGTCTCTTGGTTGGTTTGACAAGCTGGGGAATTGGAGTAAATATTTGGGTTTTTGATTTAGAATCAATGAAAAAACGCTAACCTACTTCTGCAACAGTCTCATTTCTCTAAAGCCCTGTTGCACACCTCTCCAGGTGGAGAATGGAATTACATTCACTGTAGGGGGCGGTGGACTTTCTTGTGTTTTGTTTGCTTGTTTACTGGGATAACCCCATTCCTGAGTGGCTGAATTCAGTACTGTTTTTCAGTTCAGCTAGTTAGTAATGGTGCGGTCAATGTGTCTAATTACTATCCCCAGTTGGCAGAAAACAATATAATGGTCCAAGTCTTGGGTGTGGAGAATAAACTCAAGATGGTAAATGCAGATGAGGAAAACCATCTACATTTTTTTTTTTAAGACTGGAAAATGTCACGGTTACGACATGGACATTAGATACACTAAACATTATGAGTATCTTCATGGCAAACTAGGCAAGGAAAACCAAAGACGACCCACAACTGTGTCCTGTCTGGTGGTTAAGGCCGAGGATTCTGCAGCTGGACATCTCCGGTTGGATTCCTCTCTCGTGGGCCAGCTGCGTAATCTTGGGCTGCTTTTTTAATCTCTCTGGTGGCCTGAATCCCTAATCTGAGGAGTGGTGTGGTAATGGCATTGACTTCATAGGGCTGCTGTGAGGCTTAAATGAATCTGTATATTTAAAGCACTAGAACAGTGCTCAGCACCAACACAGTGTGTCCCCCAGCGATGTCACATAGTTTTATTTTGATGCATATCAAGGGTCCAGACGGCGGGGTCTCCTTTTCCAAATCAAGTATGGTTTTCTGGAGCTTTACCAATCGCTTTCGCTCCTCTGTTTCTTGCTGCGGCCCTATGAGGTAGGCAGATATTATTACCCCCTTTTTGCTGAGGAGGAAATGGGTGCTGAGGGGATTAAGTGAGTTGCCAAGCGTCAGAGTGGGAGCCAAGCCAGGCTGCTGGCCCTCAGCCCCAGCGCTTTCGACTATCCTGCGATAAAGCCTCGGATGAAAGGAGAGCAGCCCTGTATTCGCTCCAAGTCCCGGCCTTTCATCCACGGTGTCATTAACCCCATAATCCGCAAGATGCCCTCAATGGTGCATAATGCTAGACAGATTTTTTTTTTTAAAGATTCAGTTCTAAAAATCAGTAGAAATACGTATTAGACACTCACAACTTAGATTTGTCCTACAGTACTTGGGAGAGGTCTGGCAAAGAATTAATTCGCAAAATAACAAAACCTGCTGCCGCTTCCTGAGCAATGTATTGCCTGCTCTCTGGCTATGAACGCTCTGTTTTTGCCATTCTTCACGCACATAATAGGTTCAGTACTCTTTAATGGTCTCCTTGCACTTTGCTCTGTAAAACCAGCCTGGCAGCTCCTTGGTTCACTCGGGGAACTACGCTGAAAAGCAGGAGTTCTTTTCGGCTCAGCAGATGCTAAGGCGATAAGCTACAGCTTTTAGGGCCCTCCATGAGGATCAGGCTTCGTTTGTGCTGAGCAACTCAGGCCTCATCCAGCTTTTTCCCCTCCAGACGGTTGCGGTTATGGACCTGTGCCTGAGCTCCACGCAGCAGCCTGGGTGCTTTGGGAAAGAACCAAGAACCCCAGGTGGCTGTTTAGAGGCAGAAAAGGAGGGCACTTTCCAGAAAGATGGCACCGGGGGACCCCCAGGAGGTAACTGCCTTGTCACCACCTGAATGCCTTCTTAATTGTTTTCCTAGCGATGACATTTTCAAGTAAGCTTCAGTGACAAGAATGTCCATTTCCTCTTACTTTGGATTTTTTACTGTAAGGAAGCATAGTAGAAATACAGCATGAAAGTAAGCCCTGTTTTTTCTTTATTTACTTGTCAAAGTCCACCAATTTGCTTTATTTTGTGTAAAAATGTTTTTGTGACAAGAACTTTCTAAAAGAAACTAAATCTAGATTCGTTTCTGTTTTTCACCAAAATGCATTCCAGGTAGCTGTGTCCATAGAGTGGATCATTGCAAATCAAAATGTATTTTCCCATTAGAACCATGTAAGGGTTTAGGATTGTGTTTCTGGGCAAGGACTCTTTATAAATCACAGACATAAAGGATGTCATAAAAGCCAAGGCATATCATTTAAAATGTGTGCAGTCATTGAAAAGGGTAAAACTATGTCCCAACTCTACAAAACATGGATAAGTTATTTACCTGTTTATATAAAAATGCAATTCTACCTTGTCCCTAAAATCTGAACCTATCTAAAACTACCAGGCTAGCATAGATACAATAAACTACAAATATTAATGAAAAATAATTTTCTTTACCTTTTTAGAATTTAGAAGGATCTTCGGGGAGAATATTTAAATGCCATCTTTCTTTACATAAACTGACAACCTTTTTTGTTTACCTGTGAAATGAGTCATTCAAAATCAATCAACAGACTTTTCCTACAGCCTTGCAAGGAGAATATATTTTTCAAATTGTGATAAGTAGAAGGACTGGAAGAAGGGTGGGCCAGGGAAGCCTGCAGGGGCTGACCTGGGTCCCTGCTGGTCTGACTGCTCTGACCACTGGTTCCTGAATTTCAGGAATTTTGCAAGATGGCATTAAACATGGCCACTTTTTTTTTTCATTTAAATTTTATTGATTTATAATTCAATAAATTATATTTAAAAACTAAAGTAAATACTCAAAACCCATTACTAATTATTTTATAACATTATATTCTTATCTATGTTCTGGAAGTTATATTTCCATCGTATGTGAATGGTAGACATCCTCTATAGTGGTGTGTTCTTGCACAGCCTTTCCCAGTGACATCACATTAGTAGTTTGAGCTAAAGCACAGTGGGACAATTTATACCACAGTAATTGGCAAACCCTACAAAATCAGCATTTCTTCCTCTCGCTGGCCCAAACTGGGTGTTAAGTATTTACCAAGACCCCATTGCCTATTCCTCTGCCTTCTTAATGTCTCTGAAACAAATCCAGAGATGGCTTCTCAGTCTTATGGTAGAAACTAGGGCCCTTTTTGTCATTCACAAATATTGGGTTCATTTTGTTAGATGTCGGTGGCATCCCATCATAGGAGGTAGGTGAAGGTACTAGATCTTCTTCCCTACACTACAGCTTCCCTACAACTCTCTTCCACGGCATATAACAGTAAAGGAGACAGTCCAGTGCCTGAATTGACGCTATTTATTAGCAAGTACTTGCAAACTCATTGAAGTCCCAGGTCTCTGGAAGCTCACCTTTTGGTCAGGGCAGAGAATTCTCCTTCATGTGATGGAACACGCTAAATCAGAACCCACGGCCAAGACAACACTGAAGAGGGACAGCCAGGCATCTGTTATGCTAATTTACAAAAGAGCAGAGAGGAGTGCTTCTAGCACACTGTGGTAAATGGCCAGTAATTCTCTCCCCCGCCCCATCAGTCACGTACCCATACATTTTGTAAAATACAACAAAAATGAATTTCTGGGATATATATAAAGACATACAAAATGCAAGCCCCGATTTTTTGGTAATTAGATTCAACAGACCTGGTCAAATTGTCTAAATATTTCTAAATGCTTACTCCCAATTTCTGTACTTATCTCATCATGCACCGGTGTTCAGACCAAAATTATAGCACTGCTTTAGTGTGAATTGAAATAGGTGGTACTTGACATTGCCTGCAGCATCTGCCTCTAAGGGTGGACTCCTGATTAGGTCTCTTCCAAGGCCCACCACGGCGCCATCTCGCCTGCCCTTGCTGCTTCCTCCCTTCCTGTAGTTAGTGTGTATTCTCGATTCCAGGACTTCCAGTGCTAACTTCCAATTATTTTTCCTTAGCCCGTATTCCACCCCAGGTTAAAAATTTCCCACTTATATTCCAGGCAACAAAGGCAGATTTCATGCAAATTCTACTCACCTTCTCCCTCCCACAGATTTTCACAGCTAATTCCTTCTCTCTGCTGATCTAAACATCTCACCCTCCACTTGGCCCCTACATGTGCTGGTGCCGGGCATCCTCATTCCTGACATTTTTACTCCCTACTCTTGATTCTTAAACACTCTGGATCTGGAAAACAGGCAACAATTTGTCATGACATCAGGTCAGCCCCCGTCAGATGCTCCTTTCTTTTCCTCTCCTTTTATATGATATTTGAGAGTTGCTACTGCAGGTCATGAGTTTAAAGGAGTATTTAAAGCGATAGTAACTTAATAGCCAGAGCTCATCTGACAACCTCACCCTGGACTGTAGAGCTGGCTGGAATTTGAGGTGTCTGCCTGCACCTTTTGGGGCGTGGTTTAGGAACGATTTAAGGAACACGCTCTAGCCAACATGAGGGAATGGTGCTTCACTTCAAGACCTAAAAATAAGCAGCCCATGTTTACCTAGTGCTCCTTATCCGGATAGTTCATTCGGGCTATTTGGCTGGTAAGCTAGCTTTCTCTCATCATGAAAACAAAGGATGGGGACCTGATCCCACTGGATCTACACCTCTCCCCTGTCTGCTCCTAAATAGAGGAAAGCCTTGGGACAGTTTTTAGCCATTTGTCATATTATAAACATGCCATGTGTGAATTTCATATCTCTGTTAATCCTTGTAATTCAGTTTTGTGCTATCTTGCAACCACTGTCATTGATAGAATGCCTAGTCTATGTAGGGGAAAGTTGCTTAATTTATTCCCATTTTACCACTTATGACAAGTGTACATATTTGCACTGAACAAACAAATAGTAAAATCCATTTTATTTTCTGCTCCACAGATTCTAACGAGATAGAACCATCTCTTCATAGCCTCCAGAAATTTGTTCCTACAGACTATGCCAGCTACACTCAAGAGCGCTATCTGTATGCAGGCAAGGAGATTATCCTTCAAGAATCAATAGAGAGCTATGGAGCAATGGTGTGGCCAGGGGTGAGAGACCTGTTACTTTTGTGATGTCAGGATTTCTAGACATAATAATAACAATTTTTTACGCCTATGTTGCCCTGATAGTCTGTCAAGAGTTTCCGCATTCTGTGTTTTTCAAACTGAGGGTCGATGGTTAGTTCAAGGGGGCTGCCGGTGAGTTGGATGTTGAGGTACCCCAGGCACAGCATCTCTTCAAGAAGCCTCAATTTTGTTCTTGAAACATTACTTTTATATTAAAATAAACTTGAATATATCGGGAAATAGGATGCAAAATTTGTATCAACTGTTAAGAAAAAAAATCAGGTCTTTAGAGCTTAGAGTTTGCAGCATCCCCCAGGCCCTCAGTCATTCATTTCCCTTTTACACTGTGGGTAGTTCAGTAGAAATGTTTAGGAAGCACTACTTTACCTCATGTTATCCCTGCAGCAGTGCTGTGAGGATGGGGCTGAACTGGGGAAAGACCCTCTGGATTTAGAGCCAGAAAACCTCCATTTCCTGCATCTCCATGTACCTTTGCTTCCACACTCCAAACATGGGTAGTGATTATGTCTACTTCCTGAGATGGTTATGAGAATAAATGAAGTATTCTATGTAAACTCACACTAGCTCTAATTATTAATGGAATATTATTTCCACCTTAGAGCTGAGGAAACGGGGGTTCAGAAAAGTCCACTGATTAGATAATGCTATTCGATGGGGGTGGGCTGGGACCGTGGCCTTCGGATGTCAGCACTGTCATCCTTTCCACTGTATCGGAGGTTTTTAGCTTGTGCTTAGAAAGGCTCCAGGTCAGAACTTCTCAAAGATTCACATGCATGCCAATCACATTGGGATCTTGTTAAAATGCTGATTTTTATTCAGTAGATCTGGGTTGGGGCCTATGACTCTGCATTTCTTATAAGCTCCCAGGTCATGAAGACGCTGCTGGTCCAGGGACAGCACTTGGAGTAGCCATAATTAGAGGTTCCATGGAGCTCCCTCAAGAGTGGTCTGGGGTGGCAGAGGCAAGTGGGAGGGAAAGAAAACGGAAGAAGGCCAGAGAGAGCCACCCTCTTCCGCCACCTCACCCAAACATTTTATGCATTCAAGTGTGATTTCCTTCAAACAAAGGCTTTACTTTAGCTTAACAAGTTTGAAAACCACCAAACTACTCCACAGCTTCCTACTATATTATGATACATTTGACAAATAGACAACTATAGCAGATTAGGAATGAGAAAATTTTTTTTTACCACTAGACCGTTTTATTCTAATAATGTCTCACTCAGCCTTTTATGCAACAAACACTGACCTCTCTGGGACCTCAATGTCATGAAAGTCACAAAAGGAGAGTTTCTTTAAAGAGGGAAAACACTCTTTTCTTGTGTGACTTCAAGTGCAGCTCTCCATGAAAGAGAGCACTTTTCAGAGTTTGCTAATAGGGCCGGGGTGGAGATAGGGTATGTTTGAAATGTCAAAAGATGTAGTTGTTCCTGAGGAAAGTTTCATCTCCAGATGACACCCCAAACAGAGCCAGCTCCTCAATGGGCAGAGGACTCAAGGAAGGAAGCCTATGGTCATCTCTTCAGAAAATCCCTCAAAGGAAATGTCCTATTGATCATTTTAGGTGACACTCTCTTCCTAACATTGAAACCTGCATATAGTGAATAATCATGCTTTTTCCTTAAGAGCCAAAGAACTCCTTTCCTCAAAACTTTCCTTCTCAGCCCCTGAGCTCCTTGCTCTTTCACGCTGATGTTATCATTTCTCATGCGACCCTCTGCCTGGGGTGACCCCCTTCTTGTTGACTGCCACGCTTCGCTCCCACTCATCCTTCCAGGCCTGGCTCTCCTCTGCCTGGCACTGGCCCACTTGCCCTGCTTCGGCAGGAGTCTCCACCGTGTTCCCACTGCCCCGCGTTGTAAATGCCTCTTTTAGGCTTCTTAGCACACTGTAATGCAGTTTCTAAATGCTTTGCATGCCTTTCCCCCGCAACAAGTACCTTGAGAATAGAGATGACTGTCATATTCATCTTTGCATGTGTATGTTCAATAAACGTTTGTTAATTGAACAATGAGGAGAAAGTGGATTGACCTGTCAGGTTAGGCAATCGTGAGAGCAGTGTGTCTCAAATAATCCTGGCTATCCCTGATGCCAGCTTGCCTAGGTCCAAAATAGAAAATGGAGTCAGAATGAATCCAGAGGTTCTGTAGGAAGATGAGGTTATATCTTTAACTAAGGCAAAAGATAAGTAAAAGCAAAATATAGATTATTTTTTTAAAAAAATCTCATTGTTCACATTCCCAATTCTAGGCTATTAACACTCAATTTTTTTTTTTTTTTTTAACGTACAGGGGCTAGGGATTGAACCCAGGACCTTGTATGTAGGAAGCTAGTGCTCAACCACAAAGCCACATCGGCTCCCTGAGTGTTTGTTTTTCTTTTTTCCCTCATTTGTTTGCTTGTTGTTTTTTGCTTTTTTTGTTTTGTTTTTAGGAGGTACTGGGGATTGAGCCCGGGATCTCCCATGTGGGAAGCAGGTGCTCAACTGTTTGAGTCACATCCGCTCTCCTATTTACACAAATTTAAGTAAGGTCCTCATGCTTACATCTTGTTAATCTCTCTAATTCAGGGCAACAGAGCTAACTGACACGCCACTGGCAAGAAGGTAAACATTCCATCAATCAATGCAAATCAAATGTTCTTTCTTTATAGAAAGGTTGGGGAAGGTAGAGGCAGAAGAGAATGAAGAGAGAAGGAAAGAGATGTTTAAATTCCTGTATTTAAGAAATAAACGATCTTAATTTAATCATAGATCATTCATTTTTTACATCTCCTTGCCACTTAGAAGTGTGTGTGATCCAGGGGGCAGCAGCATTGGCATCAGCTGGGAGCTGCAGGATTTGGGGCCTGAATGAAGAGCTGCCTCTTTAACAAGGTCTCCAGGTGATTCGTGTGCATGCTAGACTTTGAGAATACTGTTCCGATGATCAAAGTGTTTCTTAAATGAATTATTTTTTAAAAATATTAACTTTAAAAATTAAAAAAAAAATTAATAACTGTCTAGTTGTCCAGTATAGCAAAGTCCTAATCAACCAGAATTTTGATAAAGGAGTCAGGAGGGAGGTGTTAAAAAATTTATACAATAATATTCTTAAAGCAGTTGGAGACCCAGCATGACTCAGCCAGAAGAAATTGCTATTCTTCAGCTCCACATATCCTGATTTGTAAGAGGAGGGCTCTTATAATTCCTCAGAGATCCATCAAGAGTTTTCTGATATAGGCAATTTTTGCGAACAAATCTGTTTGTCTAGTTCCTCAAAAGCCATTTAAACTCTGCTTTCCCCAGAAAAACTATTATAATTTTCCTACTCTACAGGTCTAAATATGGCAGTGAATGTATATTTTAAATCTTTTGAACCCTTCAGTCAGCTGAAACTAATGACATGCCTTTTAGTATTTAACTTGAAGCAGGGGTGGGGTTTTTTACTGATTTCCAATGTTCCAATGCTGAGGTGAAACTTGTTGTAAATGTTTTTTAGGCTACAGCTTTGTGTCAGTATTTGGAGGAACATACAGAGGAACTGAATCTCCAAGATGCTAAAATACTTGAGATTGGTGCTGGACCAGGCCTTGTTTCCATTGTGGCTAGCATTTTAGGTTTGTTTGTTTATTCCTGACCTTGTTTCAAAAGACATTTACTGGGACAACAATGATAAGTGCTTCCTATGTGTCAGGCTGGGCATTGGGAACGAGTGTGTATACAAATCTGGCATAGTTCTGCTTACAGCATTACAGTTCTTCTGTTAAAATCAGTCTGGAAATACAATGACAGTTTGTGAACTCTTGTAAGTAGCTTTAAAATTCCTAAGAATTAATTGAATTAATTTAGATAAGGAAGAGAGTCACACAAAACAGATCATCCTTTGTGGAAAGAAAACTGGGCGCTGAATACCTTGCATATAAGAAAAACAAAATCTTCAGATAAATACAACTTTAGAGAGAAAATCATAATTTATTATACTAAGCAGATGCTAAGAACCCTAGTATGTTTAGCTAATTATCCTAAAATTTCCTACGATTGAACCCCTGTTCACTTATAATTTCTTAAAAGATGGGAGCATTATTCTATGTCAGTGGTTCTCAGTCAAAGGTGATTTTGCCCCACAAAGGACCTATGGCAATATCTGGGAACATTTTCCATTGTCGCAACTGAGCGGAGGGATATGGAGTGAGTAGAGACCAGGGATACTGGTAAACATCTTACTTGGCACAGGACAGCCCCTCACAAGAAGGAAAGTGCAGCCCAAGTATGTCAAATGTATCCAGGCTATATGTAAACAGAGCCAAGGTTGAGAATCCAGTTATATTTCTTAGATTTCTTCTTGAGTATATGTATACACTGTGGCTGCCCAAATGTTACCAGCTAATTATTACAATTTTTCTCTCTATTTCTTAGGAGCTCAAGTTACAGCAACTGATCTGCCTGATGTCCTTGGAAACCTTCAATACAATCTTTTAAAAAACACCTTAAAATGTACAGCACATCTGCCTGAAGTGAAAGAACTTGTATGGGGAGAAGACCTGGAACGAAACTTCCCCAAGTCAACTTTTTATTATGATTATGTTTTGGCCTCGGATGTAGTCTACCACCATTACTTCCTGGAAAAGTTGCTCACCACCATGATATACCTTTGTCAGCCAGGAACAGTGTTGCTTTGGGCAAACAAGTTCAGATTCAATACCGATCATGAATTTTTAGGTAAATTCAAGCAAGCTTTTGAAACAACACTTTTGGCTGAATTTCCAGAGTCATCAGTCAAACTTTTTAAAGGAACACTAAAATGGGATTAATTAAACAAAATATCTTTCAAAATAGTGTGTTTTATGAGCTGTGTTAGAAACTGAGTTGGCAATAAAAGACTATTAATGAACTTCTTTTACAAGATTAAGGTGGTAGTTCATAGAAACAATTTATCTAGCTAAAATAAACATGACAATACTGCAGTCAATTTTCTAAAATAAATTATTTAAGACTATTTGATTCATCTGAATATCTACAAAGAACATAAAAACATAAAAGTTGTTTTGTTGACTTCCATCAATCTCAATTAAGTGTTGAATAAATAAATTTGACAGTCGTAAATTAAGAAACAAGTGTATTTCTCCCTTGCTATTTCTGTTGTAGAGCATAGTTTTATACTTGTCAATATACCTTTGTAACATGCTTTTTGAAACTGAGCTTGACAGGGTCATTACATCTTAATATGAAGAATCTACTTAAATAGACTTTAACTGTAGCAAAGGGAGAGGATATTGAGTGACAAAAATCAGTTATAGTTTTAACATTGACTGAAAATGAAACATATGGAAGCAGTCCTGGAATAAGGAAATGGATGTTGCCTTAGGAACTTAAGAGAATTTACTTTAGAAGGACACTCCCTTCTGTGTCAATTTACTGGGACAACTTTAGGTTAGATTTCTGGGTTGTCTGCTTTTTTCACAACTGCAAAAACAACAAAGTTCACTTAGGGATATTTAGTTCAGTAGAACTGTATCTTCAGTGTGCTGATAGAAGATATCTACCAATTCAGGTTTCTATACCTAGAGAAAATATCAGTAAACGAGGTGAAATAAACATATTTTAAGGCACATAAAAGCTAACAAAATTTGTTCATTTCCAGTGCAGAGTTGATTAAAAAAACCAACAAACCTTAAATATTCAAAGTGAATAAAAATGATTCTAGGTGGTACTTGGAGGTACAGGAAGAAATGAAGAAAAGGAAAGTAATAAATATGTAGTTAAATATAAATAAATAAAAACAATAATAATAATGTCTTTGGGGACTAACTTCCTATATATAACCAGAATGCATAAAAACTAAAAATCAGTAACTAACTCATTAGTCAAAGAAAAATTACAATGGAAAATAGAAAATATTTGGAAGTAAATGAAATGCAAATTCTACATAGGAAAAATCATAAGTGCAATTAAAGCCATGCTTAGAGAGAAATAAACTAATACATTAGAAAAGAAGAAAGTCTGAAAATTAAGGTGTTTACTACAAGAAATTAAAAAAAGAAATCACAGATACATCAAAATAATATAGAATGAAGTTCTGATGCATGCTGCAACATGGATGAACTTTGAAGACTTGTCCTGAGTGAAATAAGACAGACACAAAAGGACAAATACTGTATGATCTCACTTATATGAAATAAGCAGAATATGCAAATTCATAAAGAAACAAGAATACAAGTTACCAGGGGCCAGGTTGGGGAAGGGAATGAGGGGCATTAATGCTTAATTGGTACAACGTTCTTATTTGGGGTGATGGAAAAGCTTTGGCAATGGATGATGGTAATGGAGGCACAAATTTTTGAATTTAAGTAACACCACTAAAAATTGTATATTTGAAAAGGGAGAAAAAGGAAAATTTTAGGCTTTATAGAAGTTACCATATTCATACATACAAATCCCATAGGACTGTACAACACAAAGAGTGAAGCCTAATGTGAATAGCAGGCTAAAGTTGATAGCATAATTATATTGTCTCACCAGCTGTAACAAAATACCACACTAATGCAAAATGTTAATAGGGAAAACTGTGTGTGAGGGGGTATATATGGGGACTCTGTACTTTCTGCATGATTTTTCTGTAAACTTCCAACTTCTTTGATAAAAAAGGAAGGAAAGAAGGGAGGGAGGTAGGGAGGGATGAATGGAGGAAGACATGAAGAAAGGAAGAAATAGTAACAAAGGTAAGAACAGAAATTAATTAAATACACATTACATGCAACATAAATATAAAAAGACAAAAGTAGGTTCCTTATAAAAAATAATAAAAATTACAAACTCCCTGTGAGCTTGGGGGAAAAAAAGAGAAAGCATAATTAATACCCTGAATGAAAAAAAGCACTACAAATCCTATAGATATTAAAAATATAAAACAGGTATAATACAGACAACTTTCTGTCAATAACTTTTGAAAATGTAGATGAAATGGCCAAATTCTTAGTAAAACATAATTTACTAAAACTGACACAAGAAGAAATAAAAAATAGGAATGGTCTTATATTAAGAAAATTGTACGTGTAAGTAAAAGCCTTTCCACAAAGGAAACCTCAGGCCCAGACAGCTACACCAGCAAATTCTAACAAATATTTAAGGAAGAAGTAACAATGTTATTAAACCTGTTGTAGAGATGAGATTGAGCATAAAACAATCTTTTATAAGACCAGTTTTTATAAGACCAGTTCCTTTTATAAGACCAGAGTAGATCTGGATCCCAAAACCTGACAGGAACATTACAAAAAATAGAGATTACAAACCAATCTCATTGATAATTATAGAAAAACACCCTAAACCATACATCATGACTGAGTTGGTTTTATTTCAGGAATGCAAGATGGGTTCAACATTTAAACATTTAAAAAAAATTTATGAAATTGACCACTTTAACCAATTAAAGGAGAAAAGTCATATGAACACCTAGATTGATTCAGAAGACACTTTAAAAATGTAAACTTTCATTTATGATTAGAATTTTTAGCAAACTAGGAAAAACTGGAATTTTTTGTTCTGATAAAGGGCAGCTACAAAAAATCAAAAGCAAATATCAAAGATGGGGGAAAAATAAAAAAAATTCCAGCCACTACCATTTCTTTTCAAATTTTACTGGAGGTTATAGCCAATGTGGTAAAGGAAAAAAGTGGGGGTGGTCGGGGGGAAGCACACAAATTTGGAATGGAAGAAATAAAACTGACACTACTTGTTTTGAGACTAGCAGGGAGCCGTGTAAAATGAGAGCTTCCCCCCAAACTGAGAGGGATACGTCAGACCAAAGAAAGACTCGGACAAGTCCAGCTTGGTGAACAAAAGAGGGTTTACTAGGGGACTTAACATGGGGCCTCGTCCTTGTTGGTCTGGAAGGGAGAACCTCTCTCTTGGAGAATTGAGCCTGGTCATGGCTTAAATCTTCATTCGTGGTGGCAGACAGAGAGTGTGGCACTTCCGAGGCTTGAGTTGCACTTGCCACAAAGCAAGACAGGTCTTTTATACTACATGTCTACGTGCAGATGGGGAGGGCATGTGTGTGCGTGGGGAGGGGGGATGATTAAAAAGTGCAGTGCTCAGGACAGATAATCAAGGACTGGACATTCACAGTGTTTCCCAGCAGGGCAGAAGTTACACTTTCACAGTAGCTACATAAAATGAGCATTTACAATGTTTGTCAGTAAGGCTGAAGTTACATCTTTACAGTAATTATGTAAGGGCTCTATTGATACAAAGGTGTCAAGCAGTTCACGGATCAGATTATTAGGGTTTCTGGGAGAGAAGTCTAGGCACACAAGTTTCACTTACCAGTCACAAGCTCATAAACAGTTATTTCTCAAGGCTTGCTGTGTAACTGTTAAGAAATGAAATGCTGGCTAAAAGGAGAAAGAACTGGAAGAGTTGTGGGAAAAAGGCAAAGCCAATATATGCCACAATATTCGTGGGTGATAAGATTGTGTACACCAGCGGTTAGCAATTTTCTGTAAGGGGCCAGATAATAAATATTTTAGTCTTTGAAGGTTACTTTTTATCTCTGTGGCACATTCTTTTTGTTGTTATTGTTGGTTTGTGTGTTTTACAATGCTTTAAAAATGTAAAAACCATTGGTAGGTTGTGGGCCTTGCAAAAATATGCTGTGGGTTGGATGTGGCCTGCTGGCCATCGTTTGCTGACCCCTGGAAATGAAGACAATCTACAGAGTAATTATAGGAATTGATGAGAGTTTAGCAAGGTTGTTGAATAAACATCAATATACAAAGCTCAGTTGCATTTATAAATTCTAACTTTGAATGGTTAGAAAACAGAATTTAAACAAAGATATCATTTACAAAAGCAATATCAATTACGTTGTAATAAAATTTAACAAAAGATGTGCAAGAACTCTATGCAGACAAAGTTTTAACAGTATTGAAAGAAATTAAAGAAAACATAAGTTAATGAAGAGATATACTATGTTTGTGCTTTGGAAGACATTTTTAAAGATATCAATTATCTCCAAATTAACAGGTTAAGTGCAATCACAGTCAAAACCCCAAAATGGTTGTTGTTTAATTTGTCAAGTGGATTCTAAAATTTATATGAAAATGAAAAGGCCAAGAATAGTTAAGACACGCTTGAAGAAAAGCCTAGTGGGAAAATCTACTCTGCAAGGGAGCTACAATAATTGTAGCAACTGGTATTATTGCAAAAATAGAACAGATAAATAAATATTGACAGTTTGTAAAGTGAATCTTCAAACTAAAGCTATCTGTAAAAATAATAAAAGTATATTAAAATATAAAAGTCAAATGAGCATCTTAGACATAATTTAAAAGATTTAGAAGCCTCTATTTTATCCTTTATCGATATTAAGAATATCTATTGAGTCTCCATCTAAGGTATTTAGTGATCCTTGTTCTTAAATTCTCTTCAATTCTTCTGGGTGGAGATTAAAACTTCTTCTCTCTTTTGAGGTAAATAATAGTTTGTTCACCAAACTGTCCAGAGCTATATGTTAAAAGACTACTTCCATGATTTTGAGACTAAGAGACTAAAAACTAAAATACTAAAGGAAAATAAACATACTTTCCAAATGCAAATTCCCTTAGGATATAGCAAATTTACAAGATCAGAACCACCGATCAGAAGAAAAGTTGTAGGAAAAGGTAGTGTGCCTTTTCTATCCAGATATTCTGTGGAAACACAGGGTGTTCATTTGTGGTTTCAGACTATTCTACCCAATTTTACTTGCTGCTATGTTCCATGTAAGCAAAGGCAGGAAAGCTAAATCAATCTGAAAAACATTCCTTTGTTAGTTTAAAGCTCAGTAGTGAGCCTGTGTGATAATAGCATAAGGATAGACAAGCCGATCAATGGAACAGAATATAGTTCAGAAATATGTAGTCAAGTGATTTTTTTTTTTAAGATTCTATTTATTTATTTATTTATTTATCCCCCCTTGCTGCTTGTGCTTGCTGTGTCCATTTGCTGTGCATTTTTCTGTGTCCGCTTGTCTCCCTTTGTTGGGTTGTCCTGCTACGTCAGCTCACTGCGCCGTGCAGGCTGGCTTGCCTTCACCAGGAGGCTCCGGGAATCGAACCCAGGGCTTCCCATATGGTAAACGGGAGCCCTATCGATTGAGCCACATCCATTTCCATCAAGTGATTTTTGACAGTGCCAAGGTAATTCAATGAGGGAATGGATAGCCTTTAAATTGTGGTGCTGGAACGACTGATTAACCATATGCAACAAAAATGAAACATGGACCTTTCCTCATACCATATGCAAAAATTACATTGAAATGCATCATAGACCTAAATAAAAGAGCTAAAACTATAAAGCTTCTAGAAGAAGAAGAAAAAAAACAGGATAAAAATCTTTACTACCTTAGATTAGACAAAGATTTCTTAATATGACACCAAAAGCACAACCCATAATTGAAAATATTTGTTGAACAGAATTTTATCTAAACTAAAACTTTTGCTTTTCAAAAGCCATCATTAAGAAAAAGACTGGGAGAAAATATTTGCAAAAATAGGACATATAATTAACATATAAAAAGGACTTTTACAATTCAATAATAAAACAAATAATCCAACTTTAAAAATGGGCAAAAAAATTGAATAGAAACCTAACCAGCAAAAGATACACAGTTGTCTAATAAGCTCACTATTTATTAGGAAAATGCAAATTAAAACAATAGATACCATCATATAACTACTAGAATGGCCAAAATTAAAAAGATGACAATACCAAGTGTTGGTGAGGATGCAGGGAACTTGCAACCCTCATACACTGTTAGTGGGAATGTAAAATTATACAGGCACTTTGGAAAACAGGAAGGAAGGAAAGAAGGAAGGAAGGAATGAAGGAAGGAAGGGAGGGACAAAGAAAGGGAGGGGGGTAGGGAGGGAAGAAGGAGAAACTTACCTTATGACTCAACAATTCCATTTCTAGGTTTCTATCCAAGATATATCAATCTATGTGCCCACACAAAGATTGTAAACGAATGCTCATCCAGCATTATTCATAACAGCCCTAAAGTATAAACAATTGAAATATCCATCAACTGATGAATGGATAAACAAAATGTGATATATTCATAAATGGAATATTAATTAGTAATAAAAAGGAATGAATAAAACATGCAACACCATAAACCTCAAAAATATTACAGCAAGTGAAAGAAGGAAATGATTACTTATTTTATGATTTCAATTATATGAAATTTCTATGCTTTCTAGACCTAGGGGTGTTAGTGGAGAGTGACTGTAAATGAGCATGAGGGAACTTACTTGGAAGGATGAAGTGTTCTAAAGCTAGATTGTTTTGATTATTGCACTAAAGATATTGAATTGTACAATTAAAATGGGTGAATTGGATGGTGTGTAAATTATACTTCAATAAAGCTGTTAAAAAACAAACAAACCATGGTGTGACAGTTTGAAATTCTTTTATAAGTCCCCAAAAGAGAAAGATTATGTTTTTGAACTAATCCATTCCTGTGGGCGTGGGACCCTTTTGACTGGACTATGTCAGTGAGGCATGACTCAGGTTGTCTCTGCCCTCTTGCTGGGTCTGATATAAATGGAGACAAAGGAAAAAGGGAGCCACCATATTGATCCTGCCATGTGAGAGAGAGGACTGTAGGAAAACAGAGAAGACCCAAGAGGCCGAGAGAGGTCCCCAAGTGGCACAGAGGCATGGAAAGAGGCCTGTAAAGGGCTGGGCCCATGGAGCAGTTAAGGCTGAGGAGAGGAGCCCTGCCATAGGCCTGAGAACTCACAGTGAACTCAGGAAGAAAGTGGAGCACCTGAGACTGAAAGAGGAGGCCCGGTAAGAGACAAGCCATGTGCCTGGTTGCCCACAGCTGAGCTCCAGGAGAGGGTAGATTCTGGAGGCAGGGACCTTGGCAGAGATTGGTGGCCATCTTGCTTTGCCACATGGCAGGACACTGAGAGAGCATCTCTGGTGGTGCCTTGATTCTGACATTTCGTGGTCTTGGAACTGTAAGCTTTTAAATTTCCCATTATAAAAGCCAACCTATTTCTGGTAATTTGCATCAGCAACACTGTTGCAAACTAAGGCACATGGTTTGTCCCAAAATGTTATACAAATTCTCTTTCAAATCCTCTATCTTTCAAGTACACAATTTAAAGAAATCTATTAACAAAGTTATAGCAATGAGACCCAACCCCTAAATCTCTTCTTAGACTGATAATAGACTTTCACACTCCCAAAGCAAAGGAATATGATGCTCCTATGCTTATTTTCAAAATGGTTAGAAGTCTGCCCTTTTAGAAAAGCTGGTTTGACTGCAGTAACAAAGAATCTTTTTCTTTAAACTTTTCAGTATAGGAAAATTTAAATATATATAAAGTAGACAAATTGTATATTTTAAATATGCGCAGTTTATTGGCTGCCAATTATAGACCAATAATGCTGTCTAAATAAGTAGACAGAGTGGTACAGCAAACTCCCAACCTAACATGAATTTTCAACCCATGGAAAATCTTGTTACATCTATATCTCTACTTACTTCCCGACTCCTATATTAATTTGAAGTAAATCATGGACATAATTTCTTCTGAAAATTAAGTTTTTATCTATAGGATACAAACTCTTTTAAAGAGCACAACCATTTTAATGAGTATAACTAACACTGCTGATTTATAAATGTGACTGTGGCTGAAAGGGGTAGTCTAGGGAGGTTATTGTTATTGAAAGACAGCTAGAGGATAATCGAGGGAACAAGTGATTTTAGTGGTAAACGAAGACTGTGGTTAACAAGACAAATACAGGAATGTTCCTCTGTTACAAGGTGTTAAGAATATGGTGATACATGGGAAAAATACAGCTAAGGTAACTTATAGATTATAGTTAACAGTAAGTAGCAAAGGCAAAGAAGGTACTATATAAATGCCAAAGTTAAAAAAATATGGGATTTAGTTTCATGAGATGTGAATATGATTAAGCATTTTTTTTTTTTTCTTTCATTTTCTTCATTAACAGGGAGAGCTTGGTCATGTCATTTAACCAAATCTCTGTTCATTTATTTATGTTTCAGAACACTGGAGAAAGAACTGAATATGTTTTTTGAATTAAATAAGATAAGTGTACTTGGACAGGATTTTTTAAAGTAATGCTTCCATAATTTGTTAAGCTGCCTTTTGGTCTGTTATTTTTTGAAGTTGAAATAAAGATTAAAAAAAAAAAAAAAGCATAACCATAATACCATGATCATATCTAAAAATATAATTTTATATTAATTTATACTAAATAATTTAGTATATTAAATGCAGTATTTAAATTCCCAATTGTCTCATAAATGTCATGAATCAGGATACAAATGAAGTCCATGTTTGATGGATATGTCTGTTAAATCTCTTTTAATCTACAAGGTTCTCCTCCATATTGCTTTTTTCCCCTTGCCATTTATTTGTTGAAGTAACTGAATTGTCTTGCTGTATTATACTGACTGTATTACCTGGGTGTCTTTTAATATGCCCCTCTACCCTCAGTTTTAATGTAAATTTTAATGATTCAGGCTTGGAACCATCCAGACTGAGCTCACCTTAGATCAATCAAATTCCAGCCAAGTTAAGTCTTATGAGTGAAAATAAATGATTGTTTGAAGTCACTGAGTTCTGAGGTAGCTTGTTACACAGAATTATTAGGGCAGATGCTAATGAAATAATTTATATAACACATAAAAGGGAATGATAGAAGAAATTTCAAGTTGCTTTGTATTCTATTCAATTATAAATAAGACCTGGCCTAGTTAGATTTTAGGATGAATTTGAATTTACAGGACTGGAAATATTTTCATCTAATAGTAAAAACCATGACATCTGGCACTGATATCTGACCTTTAAGAGTGCACAGCTTGAGCAAATTGTACCCCTTCTTATTAATTCTCTGAAATCCTCTCACAAAAATAGGAGTTCTAAATAAAACTAAAACAATAACTTTGCAAAGTGGAGTGCAACTGGTTTTCAGCAATATGGGGGATATGAAAATTGCTTCATATTCACATCCCTGATTCAGCTATCACAGGGCTATCAGTGTGGCAATAAGTTAGAAAGGGCCGTGGGAAGATGGTGGAGTAGGAAGCTCCAGGCCACCAGAACAACTGTTCAACAGGCAGGAACTGTCTGAAACAACTATTTTGAAACTCTGGAGTTGAATAGAACATTGTACAGAATCCAGGGAATAGCAGGAGGAAGAGGCTGGTAAAATATAGTAAAGGCTAGTAAATTGCTGTCCCCAGGGCAGTTACTGGCATCCATACCCACTCTAGTGGCAGGCAGCTGTGGCCTCTGGCTAGCTTGCTAATGTCAGAAAGGGACTTAAAAATCCTCTTTTCCAAGACCAGGGGTGGGCACTGCTGATCACTGATCATAGGGTTTGATTTGCAACTTCAGATTGCTGGGGACCCAGCTCTGAGGGCCACCATTGTTCCATTCTGCCACGGACAAAAGTGGTGGAAGACTTAAAAATGCTATGCTTCCTCAGGGCTACATTTGCTGGGCAGGCTAAGCTTTGGGGAGCTGTGGAAGCTCCTGGCGCCCTTCCTGATCCCCTCCCAAGGGCAGTTTGGAGTTGGTCTGCACCTCCTTTGTGGGTCCCTGGCCTTGATTTGGTTGGGAAAGACTGACTTGGGAGACTCCTCTGCTGAGTGCCTCTCCCTCCCAGAATTTGCTCTCTAGGCAAAAGCAGCTTGAGACAAGGAAAGGAGTATATAAAAGGATAGAGCCAGACAGCCTTGGGGCAAAGGCTTCCTTGCTTTAAACACCATATAGAGGGAAGTCTGTCTCCTGAGAAACAGACAGGCATTTAAACTCTTTTTTATGTAAACAAGAGTATTCCAAAATACCTAACAAGCACAGGCCAGGACAAGACACAGGCTCAGAAAAGTCAGAGCAGACCGTTCACTCTGTAGAGCTACCTGAGAGGAGGGCTGAAGCTCCAGAAAAAATCTCTATTATCACCAGCTGGTTACAAAATCAAGAAACAGACATTCTCAGGGAATAAATCCCAGTTAACATTTAAAAAATATTAAATGAGTCCAAGATTAAAAAAAAAAAAAAAAAAAAAGGAAATGATGTCTCATCCAAAGGAAGAGGCTAAAAATCCAGAAAACACTAATGAGGAAAATCAGACTGTGGATATACTGAACAAAGACTTAAAATAACCTTCAATATAGCAAAGAAATGAAGGAAAATACAGAGAAAGAACTAAAGGATATCAGGAAAAAATGAACAATATAAAAACCTTAGTAAAGAGATAGAAATTTAAAAAAGGAACCAAATAGAACTACTGAAGTTGAAAATAACAATAACTGAAATGAAAAATTTCCAAGAGGGTTTCAAGAGCAGATTGGAGCTGGCAGAAGAGAGAGTAAGTTAACTCTCAGACAAGACAGTTGAAATGAGTCACGCTGAGGAGCAGAAAGAAAAAAGAATCACAAAAAGCAAAAATAGCTTAAGACACCTCTGGGACACAATCAAGTGCAGCAATATACACATTATAGGAGTCCCAGATGAAGAGAGGAAGGGGCAGAAGGAATATTTAAAGAAATAATGACAGAGAACTTCCCAAACTTAGCAAAAGATGTGAATATGCACATCCAAAAGGCCCAGAGAACACCAAACAGGATAAATATGAAGGAAAGTACCCCATCATAGATTGATCAACTGTCAAATGCAAAGGACAAGGAGAGAGTTCTGAAAGCTGCAAGAGAAAAGCAACTTGTTATGTACAAGGGAGTCCCAATTAGGTTGAGTGCTGATTTCTCATCAGAAACCATGGAGGTAGGAAGGTAGTGAGTTGAAGTATTCACCTGCTGAAAGAAAATAACTACCAACCAAGAATTTTATATCTGGCAAGGCTTTCTTCCAAAAAATGAGGGAGAGATTGAGACATTCTCAGATAAAAAGAAGCTGAGGGGGCTCATCACCACTAGACCGGCCCTACAAACAATGCTAAAGGGAATTCTTCAGACTGGAAGGAAAGGACACTAGATAAGAGGTTAAAAGGTAACCATTTGGGCAATTATAAATGCCAGTGTTATTATATATATATATGTTTTGGCATGAAACTCTACTACTTACTTCCTACAGGTGCTTAAAATGCAAATGCATAAAAAATAACGATATGTTTTTGGGCATACAATGTACAAATATGTAAGAGGTATCAGGTACTGAAAAAGGTGGAGGTTGGAGGGATACAGGAAAAGTGTATGTGTGTGATGGTTAGACTGTGTTAACTTGGCGAGGTAATGGTGCCCAGTTGTTTGGTCAAGCAAGCACTGGGCTAACTGTAATACAAAGGCATTTCATGAACTTTAATCATCAGTGAGTTGACTGCATAGATGGCTGATTACATCTACAATCAATTGAAGAGATTGCCTTCAGCAATGACTGATGTCTTATGCAATCAGCTGAAAGCCTTAAAAGGGGAAGTGATTTCACATTCAGAGAGAATTAACAACTCTACTTCAGACAGCCAGCATCCCCTGGAAACGTGACAAAGGGCCTTATATGAAAAATTCACAACTAACATCCTACTTAATGGTGAAGGACTGAAAGCTTTCCCTTTAAGATCAGGAACAAGACAAGGATGCCCACTGTAAACACTGTTATTCAACATTGTACTGGAAGTTTTTGTCAAAACAATTAGGCAAAGAAAAGAAATAAGAGGCATCCAAATTGGAAAGGAAGAAGTAAATCTTTCCATATTTGGGATGACAAGATCCTATATATAGAAAATCCTGAAAAAATCTAATTCAGCATAATGGCGGGTACAAGATCAACACCCCAAAATCCATAGTGTTTCTCTATATACGAGTAATGATCAATCAGAAGAAACCAGGAACAAAATTCCATTTACAATATCAACTAAAACATGGCTAAAATAAATTTAAGACTCAATTAAATGGAGGGACATTCTGTGTTCATGGAATAGAAGACTAAACATTGTTAAGATGGCAATCCTACCCAAAGCGATTTAGAGATTCAACACAATCCCAATCAAAATTCTAACAACCTTCTTTGCAGAAATGAAAAAGCCCGACATCAAATTTATATGAAAGGATGAGAATATTCTCACTGTCCTGATTTTGTGATAATCAGTGTAGGCTAAACATCTGCTATATTAGAAACCACGCATGTGTCCCTAGACCTAGTTTTTCTCCCTAGGTCTGGTTTTTAGAATGTTGGTGATAAACTAAGCCTGATTTATTATATGACCATCCTGTATGGGAAAAGACTGTAACTTTGGGTATCTTTGGTCAACCTTAAGAGATATTAAAATTAAAAAAAAAAAATAAGAGAGAGATAGCAGAGGAATGGATGTGACTTGCGTGGTTGGGCATCCATCTCCCACATGGAAGGACCTGTGTTTGAAACCTGGGAACTCCCGGTAAAAAAAAAAAAAAGAAAAATATAGAAGGCGTGTGGGCCACCAGGTCCTGTGCGCAGGTGCACTGCAAGGCCCCGCTAGCCACGAAAGCAAGATGACGACGTAATAGGAGAGTGACACAAGGGAGCCAAGACGAGACGCACCGAAAAACCAGGAACTAAGTTGGCCAAGCGGTAGTAGGACGCCTCTCTCCCACATCGGAAGTTCTGAGGATCGAATCCCAGTGACTGGAGGAGAAGGATGAGAAGAGAGGGCAGGAAACGGACAGAGAGTTGCCCAACGAATGGACACAGAAACAGCAGAAGGGGGGGGCGGATAAAAATGGATAAAAGTAAATAAATAAATCCTTAAAAAATTTATAGGGGAGGAAGATTCAGACTATAGTTAGTTGTAATACTTTGACAATGCTCTTTCATGATTTGTTAACAAATGTTTCACAACAATGCAGGGTGTTTGTGTGGGGGGGAGATGTGTGGGAGCCCTGTATGATGTTATGCATGTTTGTTTTGTAAGATCATGATGTTTACTGAACACTTATAGTTTATGTATGTTCATGTATGAATGATATACTTCAATAAATTGTTTTTTTAAAAAAACTTATATGAAAGGGTAAGAGGCCAAAGTCAACTTGAAAAGGAAAGAATGAAGTTGGAGGACTCATATTTTTTTATATTAAAATTTATTACAAGCCACAGTAATCAAAACAGCATGTTATGGGCACAAGGACAAAGCCTAGTGCAATCAAAGAGGGAGCTCAGAAATTAGCCCTTACATTTATGGCCAACTGATTTTTGACAAGGGGGCAAAGACCACTTAATTGGGAAAGAATAGTCTCTTCAACAAATGGTGGTGGGAAAACTGGATCTCCATTTGCAAGGAAAGAAGGAAAACCCCTACCTCACACGTTATACAAAAATTGACTAAAAAAATGGATCAAAGACCTAAATATAAGAGTCAGAACTGTCAAACTCCCATAAGAAAACATAGGGAAGCATCTTCAGGATATTGTATTAGGCAATGGTTTTATAGGCTTTACACCCCAAAGCACAAGCAACTAAAGAAAATATAAGATAAATGGGACCTGATTAAAATGAGAAACTTTTGTGCCTCAAAGGACTTCCATGAAAGTAAAATGACAACCTACAGAATGGGAGAAAATATTTGGAAACCACATATCTGGTCAGGGTTTAATATCCAGAATGTATAAAGAAATCCTTCAACTCAACAACAGAAAGACAAACAACCCAATTACTAAATGGGCAAAAGACCTGAACAGATCTCTCTCCAAATTAAATACACAAATAGCCAAAAAAGCACATGAAAAGATGCTCAACATCGTATCAGGGAAATACAAATCAAATCACAATGAGAAACCATAGCACACACACAAGAATGGATATTATTAAAAAAAAAAAAAAAAAAAAAAAAAACCCAGAAAATTACAAGTATTGGAGAGGATGTGAAGAAATAGGAACACATTCATTTCTGGAGTGATGCAGAATTATGATGAGATACCACTTCACACCCACTAGAATGGTTACCATTAATAAAATGGAAAATTACAAATGTTGGAGAAGATGTGGAGAATTAAGAACACTCATTCATGGGTGGTAGCAATGTCAAATTGTGCAGCTGCTATAGAAGACAGATTGGAAGTTCCTCAGAAAGTTAAGTATAGGATTACCCATATGACTTGGCAATCCCACTTCTAGGTATGCACCTTAACAACTGAAAGCAGGGACTTGGACTGATATTTGCACACCAATGTTCATAGCAGAATTCTTCACAACTGCCAAAAGATGGAAGCAATACAAGTGTCTATCAATTGAAGAATGGATAAACAAAATGAGGTCTATACACAAAATAGAATACTATTCAGCTGTTAAAAAGAATGAAGTTCTGATACATGCAATAACATGGTTCCCTTAAAAACATCATGTTGAGTGAAATAAGCCAGACACAAAAGGACAAATATTACAGAAGAAATATTGTAGGATCTCACTGATATGAAATAATTAGAATAAGCAAACTCTTAAGAGTCAGAATATAGACTATAGGTCACTAGGGGATGCGGTGGGGGGAGGGTAGGGAATAGGGAATTAAGTCTTAAAGTATACAGAGTTTCAATTTGGGATGATAGAAATATTTTGGTATTGGATGGTGGTGATGGTAATACAACATTGTAAATGTAATTAATAGCAATGAAATATATATCCGAATGTGGTTAAAAGGGGAAATGTTAGGTTGTATATGGTACTAGAATAAAAATTAAAAAGAAAAAAATCCATGGAACTATACAACACAGTGACCCCTAAGTTAAACCATGGGATACAGTTAATACACAATTATAAAAATGTGCTTCCATCAATTGTAACAAATGTATCACACCAATGCTAGGTGTTAATAATAGGGTGGTATGTGGGAATTCTGTTTTTTTAATGCATGATTATTCTGTCAACCTACACCTTCTCTAATTAAAAATAAAAAAAGTAAAAATAATAAAAAATTAAGCATACACAAAAATTAATAGTACAGTAAGTACTGGAAATATACTCAAATAATTGCAAAAGCATACACTTTATGAAATAAATTACTTCATGCAGATTTGTCTATGGATATTATTTCTGTTCTAATCCCAAACTTTATTTATGAAAAATTAAGGCCAACTTCAAGAAGCTTCAATATCACTTTTATTAATTATAAAACAAAAATTAAGGTATCAGAATGCATATGGCGTACTGTGATCTTGGTTTTGTACATTTATTCATGTGTTTTACATTATTTCAACTTTAATAAAACATACCATATGTGTATCTTTACAATACCTGATACAGATTTAGCTGTCTGGCACTTATACATGTAGTATTAGTTCATTCTGATGCTATGCACTCAAGAGGATGTTAAAAATGATTTGCCTTAAATAACTCCAAGATAAAGATTTATTGAAGCAGTTATGCTCCAGCCATACATTTGTAACAGTTTTATTTTTTCGCCTTAATTGAATGTAAACGTTTGCCAAAAAAATCTAGAAATGAGGTTCTGTTACGTTTTAGTCCAATAAATAATTTTTGCTACGTTTAATGTAGCTTTTTTAAGGCCTTCATACAATTGAAAAATTAAAGTCCAGCATGTTAAAACCCTGTTCATTTATAAAATAAAAAATACAATTTTACAGGTTTGCAGTTAAAAGTTACTGTTCAGAACCTATCTTACATGCAATAAGCTGCAACCCAACTGAAAGTCCTTGGTATTGGCAGTCAGGGCACATCCCGTTGCCAGCAATGTGAGGCATTAAGAAAACACCATGATGTCAGAGGTCTACATTTACATGTATTAAGCCACACGCCATTGAAATCTCTGATAAATACACATCATTTAATAATCAGTATTTGATTGTGGATGAAAACATGCATTATACTAAAAATGCCACAAATTAGTTTTTATATCCATTCGCTATAAAATTTTCTTTTTTTAAAAATCATAAGTCTTGGTTCCTATTTTAGAATACACAATAATCAGGGGGATACATGATGGGGAGCCAGTTTTCAGTAAAAGATGCACAATGAGTCCATCCAAGTAACTTCATCAGCTATAATAAAAAAGAGCAATATATTATTAAAACAAATAAACACATTTTTCAAGCTCATTATTTAGGGTAAATTCTTTTATTAAATATTTAATAGCAAAGAAGTAGCATATAAGAAGCTTCCTTCAACCCAAACAAATAAGCTTTCTTCCAACTATCAACCTACCTACGAATCTTCTTTCCTAACCAACTCTTTCCTTTCTTCTTACCAACCATTCAATTTTCCTTCCTTAACAACCAACCTTCTTTCCTATCAACAAATCAACCAAATTCCCTACCAACCAATCTTCCCTTTTCTACCAGTCTAACCTACTTATTATTCCTACCAATTTTCCTTCCTTCTCTTCTTCCTGCTAACCTTTTCTGTCTTCTTCTCTTCTTTCCAATCTAACTTACTTGCTCCCTGCCTCCCAATCTAACTTACTTGATCTTTTCCTTTTTTTCCATTAATTTTTTTCTAAGCACTCACTATGAGTTAAACACTTTTCTAGGCACTGGACAAACTCACTTCTTACCCCCAGGGAACTTGTTCTATTCAGTAAAGGCAAATAATAAGCAAATGAATGAACGGATGAATAAACAAGTAAAAAATTAAGATATATATCAGGTATACAGTAAAAATAAAACTTAAAGCAATACTGGGAACTTAAACAGTCCAGTTAGATAATAAAGAAAAGGATCTCTCCAAGGAGGTAACATTTAACTTGAAATATGAATTACAAGAAGAAACCAATCATGTGAAAATGTGGAGAAAAGCATTCCATATAGCAGGAACAGTTAATATCAATGTCTTAAGGTAGGAAAGGGCATGGTTGTTGTAGCCAAGCAGAAGGAAAGCCGGTGTGGCAAAAGCAGAGTGAATAAGGGGAACTGTGATGTAAGATTCGGTCAGAGAGGTAGGCAGGGGCCAGATCACATAAGGTCTTACAGGGCACAGTAAAGAGTTTGGATTTTATTCTAAATGTGATGGAAGTTCACCAGTAGGTGTCAAAAGACATCTTTTCTGGGTGATGTGTGGAGCACAGAACAGTTGGGAAGCACAATGGGTGGGAGACAAGTTAAAACAAAACATTTCTGAATGCATATGTCTGTGTGGATCTCTGGCTTCAAATATGAACTGCTTGTAGATTATATTCTATGTGGTGAGAACCACACTAGATTCTTTTAACTCTCAGATTCAAAGATTTGAGGAAGCTAATATAATATGTCTTACAACTTGGAATGGTAAGAGTAATCACAAAAAGTCCTAAGAGTAAAGATAACATATAGTTTACTTTCATTGTCAGTATTTCCACAGGAACCCACTGGTCAGTTTCACATTCAAATAGGATCTTTCATTTATTTATTTATTTATTTATTTATTTTTTGGTTTTGTTTTCTTTCTTTTTTTTTTTTTCCATTGTTTGTTTTTTTTTATTTTTATTTTTTTTTTTCTTTTCATTTTTTTTTTTCCTCTTTTTTCTTTTTCAAAGAGGATCTTAATATAAAATTCCTCTAGACCTGGATCCTTAGCCTCACTTGACACCAACAAAATTCTCCTACTTTCATGTATCCTTTAGGCACAAACCATTAAGCATGTATGAAGATAAGGTAAGACTAAAATCACTTCTGTAGAATTCAATAAATTATTATACTCGATAATTTGACTTGTGCACAAAGCTCAACTATAGATTTTCTCTGTATGTAATATGATATATGATAAAATAATTCACAATATGGCCTATCATTGTAAATGAAGAATAAAACCAAATGCAAACTCTAAAAGTTCTACCATTTTGGAATGGAGCCAATATGTATTTAAAAGGAATTATAATAAATTATATTCATAAAAGAAATTCTAATTACTCATCTCTAAGACATTTTGCCTATGTTTTAAACACTGTCAAAGACAAGAGTTTCTAACACAAGTGAGGTTAAATATAGGTTTTATAGTATTTCACTTACCTGAATACAGTTTTTCCAGTTTTCTTTTGTTGGCTTCTCTTCCACAAGTTTAGTTGCAAATTTAAGGCCTCTCCCGTACATTTTATTTACTAATGCATGCTTGTATGCAAATGTCAAAACCTGTGAATTAAAACAAGATTAAAGCTTCTCTAAGAAATATTTACATTTTAAGGATGCAATTTTAATAAAGAAAGAAGGATTTAATAAATACCTAACATCAAGTAAAATTTTTTAAACTCAATAATAAAAAAAGTGTTCAGAAGAACTGAGTACTCCACAAAGCAAAAAATATATTAAAAAAAAAAGTATGAGATTATACAAACATGTTTTTACTTTCAATTATTTTCTTTGTACAAGTTTTGCACCTTTGATTATTGTATATGTCAAAGATATTTGTAACCACTTTTAAATATGTTTGGTCTCCACTTTTTTTTTTTTTTTAAAGATTTTATTTATTTATTCATTTATCCCCCCTTGCTGCTTGTGCTCGCTGGGTCAGCCAACCACACCGTGCGGGCGGGCTTGCCTTCACCAGGAGGCCCTGGGAACCGAACCCGGGGCCTCCCATATGGTAAACGGGAGCCCTACTGATTGAGCCACAGCCGCCTCCCTGGTCTCCACTTTTACAATGTCCTCAAAACAAGAATCCTATCACGTTATACATTTATTTGTATACTAGAACCAAGTAAAGTGTTCAACAATTGTTGCCATAAACTTAGTAAACTGCCAATTTAATGCACAGCCCCAAGATCCAATAGTACTGGATTCTATCAAAGAATTTTATAATGATGTTCATGAAGTGTTTATTGACTAGAAGTTAAGTTCCCCAAAGGCAAGGACCAGGTTTTTTATTCATCTTTATGCTTCTAACAGCAAGCAGGGTGTTTGGCCAATAGTAGACATACAGTAATTGTTTATTAATAGGAACAGTAAATTATTGTTGAGAACCTTCCCGGTACTTAACACTCATTCATAACAGGCCTATGGTAGGCAGTGTCACTATCCTCAGTGAATAGATAAGAAACTGAGGCATCAAAGTTTAATAACTTGCTTAAGGTCACACAGATAAGAAAGGAGTAGAGACAGGTTTCAAGCCTGTTTCAAAGGGTCTGATTTCAGATCTGAATTCTTAATCTTTGTGCAACACTGAGTCCTTCATGCACTATTATACTGCTGTGAAAAAACCTGAAGTATAGAAGAATTTTTCCTATTTCCAGAACTCTTTACTGCAAATTACCATATTTAATCCTGAAAACACACAACTGTCTACTAAAACAAAACAATTGCTTATGCTGGGTGAGAATTCTACTGATTTAATTTACTTTAAATTCCTTTATCTCCACAGGAAAGAAAAGTGATAATTTACTTTTACTAAACTGTTTTAAAACTCAAAAACTGTAAATCTAGATAATAATTTAGAAGTTAAAAAGTTTTGAAGAAAATAATTATCTAAACTAACAAAATCAATCTCCCATTCCTACAAATTAGTACATTAATAGATGTGAAACAGTATGAAGACAATTTCTAGAAGAATTTCTTAATTTTAGCTTCATACATAACTGGTTTAATCTAAAGACGATAACATATATTCTTAAACTGTTTTTGAAATTAGTGTAGCTAACAGCTACTTTGTAGACAGATAAAATAATGGCAAAATGCTTTTAAAACAGGTAAGACAAATAGCTATCAGCTAAACATAATGTCTTCTTCAGAGCAGAGTTCAGTCTTGTTCCATTCACTCACTCACTCTTCTGGGTAGTCACCTGTGAAACAGTAAAGAAGCAAGCAATGGGGTACAAGAAAAAAGTTGTTTTTAAAGTGATCACCAGGAACTATGCTAAAACAAGAAGCACAAATATTACCTTACTGTCAAAAAGATCACTCCATTTTGTAGTTTCCCAAAAAGTTTCTGTCAGAGAATCCAAAGTACTTTCTCTTTCCTCCTCTTTTCCTTCTGCATCACATGAGACAGCCCCATCTTGAGCTTCTGAGTGAAGAAGATAGTCTGCCAGTGCACATCCTTTTCGACAAAGGGCATCTACGAGGGTAGATTTTTGTTTGTCCATATCACTGCATATCAAAAGAAAAATATTTCACATATCAGTGCAATTTCTTTAAAAGTACATTCTTATCTGAATTTAAATTCATACATTTCCCCCTAAGATTCACAATGCAGAAATACTGTATATATATATGTGCATATACTTGTTTTGTATATCAGATGATTCCTTAGAATTATTAATAAATATCAATTGAGTCACTACATTACACATGAATATTAAATGAGTTAAAGTAAGTTGTACTTGGTTGAAATAGAATGACCAGAGCAATACAGTTTAAAGATTAATGGGGGGCGGACTTCCGGGAAGATGGCGGACTAGTAAGACACGGGAATCTCTTCTCCAGAAAAATAGCTAGAGGACAAGCGGAAACAGCCCCGAAAAAGATCTTCAAGGGTTTAGGACAGCAGGTGAAGGCTGCACACTACCCAGAGGAGAGAGGGACAGAAGAGGGAAATCGCGGCAACAGAACCTTGAGTTGCAAGTAGCAGCTTCTGCTGCTGCCGGCACCCTCCCCCACACTCTTCAGAATTCTTGGGCCTCTGGGCCTGCGACCACAGACAAAGGGGGCTTGAGGGATCTGCCACTCATGGAAAGGGGAGAGAGGGACAGAGCCTTAGGCTGACTCAGGTTCTGACCTGAAATTTGGGCTGCGGAGCCCCACAGACCCTTCCACACGGCGGTTTGCCCTGGGAGCCTAGAAAGGACTGGAGAAATCTGACCCTCGCAACCTCCCTCTCTTCTAGCCTGGACTAATTGTTGAGGACTCCAAGGGAGAGGGGAGAGAGAGCCTGGGGCCGACCCAACTTTGGACTCCCAGGTTTGGTTTGCCCTGTCCAGAGAGCCCTTCCAGGCTAGGTGGGGCTGCGCCATTGTTTGCCTTAGAGCCTGCAAGGGGCTAAAGATATACAAACCTCCCAATCTCCTCCTCTACTAACAAGGACTGATTGTTGAGGATTCAGAAGGGAGTGGAAATATTTCCTAGCTGGGAAAAGGGGGCCGCTATGAGAGGAGTCTGGAGAACTGTCTCAGAAAGTTTGAATCACAGGGCTCTTAGCCCCCAGACAGGAAGCTCTATCATATTGATCTGGTCTGTGTCACAAAAAATATGCTCCGACCAGGCACTGAATTGAGAGCTGCCAACAAGCGCCATCTCCTGGCAGACCAAGGAACTGCACATAAGAAAATTAATAAGTAGGAGAGGCTTTTCCTGGCCTCTATAGCCTCCCTGCCCAAGGCCCTAGGAAACGAGTCTACAACCAATTACTGGGTCCAGTGCCCAGTTTTGAGCAACCAGCAGAACAATCCTAACAATCAAGGTTGAGCCAAAAATCAAAGAGCTGTGGTAACTCACAGCCTCCTGCCACTAAAACCCCATAAAAGAGAAAGAGATAGAGGATCTAAGTAAAATACAACCTAACCAGATGCCTAAGCACCAGCAAAAAATTACGAGCCATACTAAGAAAATAGAAGACCTGGCCCAAGAAAAGGAATACAGCAAAGTCCCAGAAGAGAGGCAGAATTTGAGAGAACTAATCAGTGAGATGAGCACAAATTTCCAAAATCAAATTAATGAGATGAAAGAGAATATAGTTAAAGAGATAAATGACATCAAGAAGTCATTGAGCGAACGCAAAGAAGAATTTGAAACACTGAACAGAAAAGTAATGGGAGTTCATGGGAATGAAAGACACAATAGGTAAAGTCAAAAATACATTTGAAGCATACAACAGCAGACTCGAAATGATAGAAGAAAGAATAAGTGATACTGAAGACAGAGCAGCTAAAATTGAAGAGAGAAAAGAACAGAGAGAGAAAAGAATGGAAAAAATTGAGCAGAGGCTCAGAGAGTTGAATGACAACACAAAACGCAAGAACATACGTGTCATGGGAGTTCCAGAAGGAGAAGAGAAAGGAAAAGGGGCAGAAAGAGTATTTGAGGAAATAATATCTGAAAATTTCCCAACTCCCACGAAAGAAATGAACTTACATGTCCAAGAAGCACACCGTACCCCAATAAGCATAAATCCAAATAGACCTACGCCAAGACACATATTCTTCAGCATGTCAAATGTAAAAGATAAAGAGAAAATTCTCAGAGCAGCAAGAGAGAAGCAAACGATCACGTACAAAGGACGTCTAGTAAGACTTAGCGCAGATTTCTCTTCAGAAACCATGGAGGCGAGAAGACAGTGGTATGATACAATTAGGAAACTGAAAGAGGAAAAACTGCCAGCCGAGAATGCTTTATCCAGCAAAACTGTCCTTCACATATGAAGGTGAATATAAAGTATTCACAAACAAACAGAAACTAAGAGTTTGTAAAAAAGAATCCACCTTTGCAGGAAATATTAAAGGAAGGCTTAGAACCTGAAAGAAAAAGATAGGAGAGAGAGGCTTGAAGGAGAGTATAGAAGAAAGAAAAGCAGAAAGGATAACCAAAAGAGTAAAAAGAGAGAAAAAACAAGATGACATATGAAAACCAAAGAATAAAATGGAGGAAATAAATAGTGCATTTTCAGTAATATCATTGAATGTGAATGGATTAATTTCTCCAATCAAAAGATACAGGCTGACAGAATGGATAAAAAAACATGAGCCATCCATATGCTGCTTACAAGAAACTCGCCTCAGACCCAAGGATACAAGCTGGCTGAAAGTAAAAGGTTGGAAAAAGACACTCCACGCGAATAGTAAACAGAAAAGCGCAGGGGTAGCTATACTAATATCAGACAAAACCGACTTCAAATGCAAAAAAGAGATGAGAAGCGGAAGGCCATTATATATTAATAAAAGGGACGATCCTCCAGGAAGATATAACAGTCATAAATATCTACGCACCTAATCAGGGTGCCCCAAAATACATGAGACAAACTCTGGCAAAACTGAAGGGAGAAATAGATATTTCTACAATAATCGTCGGAGACTTCAACACTCCTCTCACATCATTAGATAGAACAACTAGACAGAAGATCAACAAGGAAACAAAGAACTTGAACAATATGATAAACAAGTCAGACCTAACAGACATATACAGAACACTGCATCCAAACTCAGCGGGTTATACATTCTTCTCAAGTACCCATGGATCTTTCTCCAGGATAGACCACATGTTAGGTCACAATAAAGCTCTCAATAAATATAAAAAGATTGAAATTATACAAAGCACCTTCTCAGATCATAATGAAATGAAACTAGAAATCAATAACAGACAGGAAAAAAGTAAATCTGCAAATGTGTGGAGACTGAAGAACACACTCCTAAATATTCAGTGGGTCAAAGAAGAAATTGCAAGTGAAATCAGTAAATATATTGAGACAAATGAAAATGAGAAGACAACATATCAAAACTTATGGGATATAGCAAAGGCAGTCTTGAGAGGGATATTTATAGCCCTAAATGCCTATATTAAAAAACAAGAAAGAGCTAAATCAAAGATTTAACTGAACAACTTGAGACACTAGAAAAAGAACAGCAAACCAATCCCAAAGCAAAAAGAAGGAAAGAAATAATAAAGATTAGAGCGAAAATAAATGAAAATGAGTACAGAAAAGCAACAGAGAAAACCAACAAAACCAAAAGCTGGTTCTTTGAGAAGATCAATAAAATTGACAAACCCCTTGCTAGACTAACAAAGAAAAAAAGAGAGAAGATGCAAATAAATACAATCAGAAATGAAAGGGGGGAAATTACAAATGACCTCACAGAAATAAAAAGAAACATAAGAGGATATTATGAGAAACTATATGCCAACAAACTAGACACCCTGGATGAAATGGACAAATTTCTAGAAACTCATAACCAACCTACACTGACACAACAAGAAATACAAGAACTTAGCAAACCAATCACAATTAAGGAGATTGCATCCGTCATCAAAAATCTCCCAGCAAAAAAAGTCCAGGACCAGATGGCTTCACAGGTGAATTCTACCAAGCATTTCTAAAAGAATTTACACCAATCCTGTTTAAACTCTTCCAAAAAATGGAAGAGGACGGAAAATTACCCAACACATTTTATGAAGCCAACATCACCCTAATACCAAAGCCAGATAAAGATTCCACAAGAAAAGAAAATTACAGACCAATCTCTCTCATGAACATAGATGCAAAAATTCTCAACAAAACACTTGCAAATTGAATCCAACAGCATATCAAAAGACTTATACATCATGACCAAGTGGGATTTATTCCTGCCATGCAAGGCTGGTTCAACATAAGAAAATCAATCCATGTAATACACCACATTAACAAATTGAAGGAAAAAAACCACACGATCATCTCAATACATGCAGAAAAGGCATTCGACATAATCCAACATCCTTTATTGATAAAAATACTTCAAAAGATAGGAATAAAAGGAAAATTCCTCAATATGATAAAAGGCATATATGAAAAACCCACAGCCAACATCATACTCAATGGGGAAAGGTTGAAAGTTTTCCCCCTAAGACCAGGAACAAGACAAGGATGCCCACTGTCACCACTGTTATTCAACATTGTACTAGAAGTTCTAGCGAGGGCAATTGGACAAGAAAAAAAAATTAAAGGCGTCCAAATAGGAAAAGAGGAAGTAAAACTCTCACTGTTTGAGGATGACATGATCCTGTATTTAGAAAATCCTGAAGTATCCACAACAAAGCTACTTGAACTAATAAATGAGTTCAGCAAAGTGGCAGGATACAAGATCAACACACAAAAATCAGTAATGTTTTTGTACACTAGTACTGAACAACCGGAGGAGGAAATCAGGAGGAAAATTCCATTTTCAATAGCAACAAAAAGACTCAAATACCTAGGAGTTAATTTAACCAATGAAGTACAGGACCTATATACAGAAAACTAAAAAACAATGTTAAAAGAAATTTAAAAAGACCTAAACAAATGGAAAGACATTCCGTGTTCATGGATTGGAAGAATAAATATCGTGAAGATGTCAATCTTGACCAAACTGATTTATAGATTCAATGCAATACCAATCAAAATCCCAACAGCTTACTTTACAGAATTAGAGAAGGCAATTACCAAATTCATCTGGAAGGGTAAGTGCACCCGAATAGCCAAAAGTATTCTAAAAAAGAAGAGCAATGTGGGAGGAATTTCACTGCCTGACCTTGAAACATATTACAAGGCTACAGTGGTCAAAACAGCATGGTACTGGCATAAAGATAGACATATCGATCAGTGGAATAGAATTGAGAATCCAGAAATAAACCCTCACCTGTACAGTCAACTGGTTTTTGACAAACCTACCAAGCCCACGCTGATGGGAAAAAAACAGTCTCTTCAACAAATGGTGTTGGGAGAACTGGATATTTATAACCAAAAGAATGAAAGAGGACCCCTAGCTCACCCCCTATACAAGAATCAACTCAAAATGGATCAAAGATCTAAATATAAAAGCCAGGACCATAAAACTTCTAGAAGAAAATGTAGGGAAACATCTTCAAGACCTTGTAGGAGGTGGTGGTTTCTTGGACCTTACACCCAAAGCACGTGCAACAAAAGAAAAAGTAGATAAATGGGACCTCCTCAAAATTAAACATTTTTGCACCTCACAGGACTTTGTCAGAAGGGTGAAAAGGCAGCCAACTCAATGGGAAAAAATATTTGGAAATCACATATCTGATAAGGGTTTAATATCCAGGATATATAAAGAGATGTTACAACTCAACAATAAAAAGACAAATGACCCAATTAAAAAATGGGCCAAAGACTTGAATAGACATTTCTCCGAAGAAGAAATACAAGTGGCAAAAAAACACATGAAGAAATGCTCAACATCACTCGTGACTAGGGAAATGCAAATCAAAACTACAATGAGATATCATTTCACACCTATCAGAATGGCCACTATGAAAAAGACAGAGAACTACAAGTGTTGGAGAGGATGTGGAGAGATAGGAACACTTCTTCACTGTTGGTGGGAATGCAGGATGGTACAACCACTATGGAGGACTGTTTGGCAGTTCCTAAAGAAGTTGAATATAGACTTGCCATGTGACCCTGCAATATCACTACTGGGTATATAACCAGAAAAACTGAGAGCAGTGACACGAACAGACCTCTGCACACCGATGTTCATAGCCACATTATTCACCATTGCCAGAAGCTGGAAACAACCCAGATGTCCATCAACAGATGAATGGGTAAACAAACTGTGGTCTATTCACACGATGGAATATTATGCAGCTGTAAGAAGAAATGAAGTCGTAAAGCATATGGCAACATGGATGAACCTGGAGGACATTATGTTGAGTGAAGCAAGCCAGACACAAAAGGACAAATACTGTATGAATGAAGTACTATGAACCAAATATATTGTGTAATATATTGCTTGATTCAAAAAAAAAATTTTTACATGTATCCATTACATTTAATTGAGAAATGTATATATTTATTCATCTGTGTTTACTTTTTAGTTTTTAATTGTTTATGTTTTCAATTATTAAATGTACAAAATAAAGTTAAAAAAAAAAAAAGATTAATGGGTTCTAAATTCCATCAGTTATATAAGTCTTAGTTCAGTGTTTTTTAAGTTTTCAGATTCCTTATAAATATCAACTAATATATATTTATCTGTATGTATGTACAGATATACAAAGAAGCTCTGCTTAGTCATGAACTTTTATGCATAAACCAAGCAAACAAATACAAAGCTTACAATTCATGTGCCAGCAACTGCCAAACATTTTAACATATTAATTCATTTATATTCAAAGCAATTTTATGAATAAGATACTATTATTATTGATAGTAGTTCAGGACTTCAAGGAAGATGGCGAACTAGAAAGACACAAGACTCACATCTCTCCCAGAAAAATAGCTAGAGGACAGGCAGAAACGGCCTGGAATAAAATGTTCTAGGGTTTAGGACACCAAGGGAAGGTTGGATACCGCTCAGAAGAGAGGCAAAGGAAAACAACTGCGATGGGCAAAACTGTGAGTTAAAAACTTAAAAGCCACAGCTGCTGGCATCCTCCCCTACCCTATAGATACTTTTGAATTCTCGGGCCTCAGGGCTGGGGACTACGGAAAAAGGGAGTCCCAGGATCTACCTCCCCAGGAAAGGGGAGCGAGAGGGACATAGCCTAAGGCTGACACAACTTTTGATCCACAAATTTGGTCTGCTGTGTCTCATGAGCCCTTCCAGGCTGGGTCGGGCTGTGCCACTGTTTGCCTTGGGAGTCAGTATAGGACTAAAGAGATCCTCTCAATCTCCCCCTCTACTGACCCGGACTGTTTGTTGGGGATGCAGAGAAATTATTTCCTTCCCGGGAAAAGAGAGGGGGCTGCCAGCAAAGGTTGGAGAACTGCCTCTGAGAAAATGGGTATTATGAAACTTTCAGCCTTTAGGCAGGATCCTCTATCACATTCATTCACTCTGTGTTGCAGCAAACACACTCTGACCAGGCTTTGAACTCAGAGGTCTTCCAAAGAGCACCATCTGCTGGTGAACCAAGGAAGTGAATGTGATGAAATTAAAAGTAAATAAGCAGGAGTGGCTTTCTTCCGGCTTTTACAGCCTCCCTCCCCAAGGCCCTTGGAAGCAGGTCTGCAACCCATTACTGGGTCCATGGCCCAGATTTGAGCAACTAACAGGGATAATCCTAAAGACCCAGAACAAGGTTGAACCAAGAATCAAAGAACAGCAGTAACACACAGTCTCCCTTCACTAAACCCCTACGAAAGAGAAATTGAGCATCTGAGTAAACTCACCATCATAATCATATGCCTAGACATCAGCAAAAAATTACAAGCCATACTAAGAAAATGGAAGAAATGGCCCAAGCAAAGCCCCAGATGAGATACAGGATTTGAAACAACTAATCAATGAAATTCACATGAAATTTCCAAAGTCAAATTAATGAGCGGAAAGACAATATGGCTAAAGAGATAAAGGACATCAAGAAGTCACTGAGCGAGCACAAAGAATTTGAAAACCGGAATAGAAAAGTAACAGCTCATGGGAATGAAAGACATGAAAGGTGTGATAAAAAAACACATTAGAGACATACAACAGGAGACTCAAAATGATAGAAGAAAGAATAAGTGATACAGAAGACAGAACAGCTGAAATTGAAGAGAGAAAAGAACAGAGAGAAAAGTATGGAAAAAATTGAGCAGGGGCTCAGGAAGTTGAATGATAACACTAAATGCAACAACATATGTGACATGAGAGTTCCATAAGGAGAAGAGAAGGGAAAAGGGGCAGAAAGAGTACTTCAGGAAATAATGGCTGAAAATTTCCCAACTCTCATGAAAGAAATGAACTTACATGTCCAAGAAGCACAGTACACCCCAAGCACAATAAATGTGAATTAGACCTACTCCAAGAAACATACTACTCAGAATGTCAAACATCAAAGATAAAGAGAAAATTCTGAGAGCAGCATGAGAGAAGCAAACTATCACATACATGGGGTGTTCAGTAAGTTTTAGTGTGTATTTCTTATCAGAAACCATGGAGGTGAGAAGATAGTGGTATGATATAATTAGGATACTGAAAGGGAAAAAGTGCTAGCTCAGAATTCTTTATCTGGCAAACCTGTCCTTCATATATGAAGCTGAGTTTAAAATATTCACCAACAAACAGAAACTAAGAGAGTTTGTAAAAAAAAATCTACCTTTGCAGGAAATATTAAAGGGAGCCTTATAGCATGAAAGAAAAAGACAGGAGAGGCTTGGAGGAGAGTACAGAAGACAAGAATAAAAGAAAGGATAACTAAAAGAATAAAAGGACAGATGAAAATAAGATATAACATATGAAAACCAAAGAATAAAATGTGGAAATAAGTAGTGCATTTACAGTAATATTATTGAATGTGAATGGATTAAACTCCCCAATCAAAGGACATAGGCTGACAGAATAGATAAAAAAACATGAGCCATCCATATGCTGCCTACAAGAGGCTCACCTTAGACCCAGGGATACAAACTGGCTGAAAGTGAAAGGATGGAAAAAGATACTACTCCATGCAAACAGTAACCAAAACAGAGCAAGGGTAGCTATACTAATATTGGACAAAACAGACTTTAAATGCAAGAAAGTTATAAGAGATATAGAAGGCCATTATTTATTAATAAAAGGGACAATCCACAAGGAAGAAATAATAGTCATAAATACCCATAACCAGGGTGCCCCAAAATACATGACGCAAACTCTGACAAAACTAAGGGAGAAACAGACATCTCTACAAAAATAGTTGAAGACTTCAACACACCATTCACATTATTAGATAGACCAACCATACAGAAGATCAACAAGGAAACAGAGAACTTGAACAATATGATAAATGAGCTAGACCTAACTGACCTATATAGAACATTGACCCAATCTCAGCTGGTTATACATTCTTCTCAAGTGCTCATTGATCTTTCTCCAGGATAGTCCACATGTTAGGTCATAAGGAAGGTCTCAACAAATATAAAAAGATTGAAATTATACAAAGCACCTTCTCAGATGATAATGGAATGAAACTGGAAATCACTAATAGACGGGAAAGAGGTAAATTCACAAATGTGTGGAGGCTGAACAACACACTCCTAAATCAGTGGGTTAAAGAAGAAATTGTAAGTGAAATTAGTAAATATTTTGAGATGAATGAAACAAGAACACAACTCATCATAACTAATGGGATACAGTGAAGGCAGTGCTGAGAGGGAAATTTATAGCATTAAACACCTATATTAAAAAAGAAGGAAGAGCTAAAATCATATATCTAACTGAACAACTGGAGAAACTAGAAAAAGAACAGCAAACCGTTCCCAAAGCAAGGAGAAGAAGAGATAATGAAGATTAGAGCACAAATGAAATTGAGAACAATCAACAAAACCAAAAGCTGGTTCTTTGAGAAAATCAATAAAATTGACAAAACTTTAGCTAGATTAACATAGGAAAAAAAGAGAGAAGATGCAAATAAATAAAATCAGAAATGAAAGGAGGGAAGTTATGACTGACCTGCAGAAATAAAAAGGATCCAAAGAGGATACTATGAGAAACTGTATGCCAACAAACTAGACAATCTAGATGAAATGGATAAACAACCTACAATGATGCTACAAGAAATAAAACAGCTTAAACCAATCACGTTTAAAGAGATTGAATGAGTCATCAAAAATCTCCCAACAAAGAAAAGTCTAGGACTGGATTACTTCACAGGTGAATTCTACCAAGCATTTCAAGAAAAATTAACACCAATCCTGTTTAAACTCTTCCAAAAAAAATTGAAGAGGGAAAATTACCCAACACATTTTATAAAGCCAATATCACCCTACTACCAAAGCCAGATAAAGACACTACAAGAAAAGTACAGACCAATCTTTCTAATGAACATAGATGTAAAAATTCTAAACAAAATACTTGCGAATAGAATCCAACAACATATCAAAAAGACTTATAAACCATGACCACGTGGGATTTATTCTTGGTATGCAAGAGTGGTTCAACATAAAATCAATTAATATATCACATTAACAAACTGAAGGAAAAAACCCACATGATCATCTTGATCAATGCAGAAAAGGCATTTGACAAAAGCATCCTTTCTCAATAAAAACACTTTGAAAGACAGGAGTTGAAGGAAAATTCCTCAGGTATGATAAAAGACATATATGAAAAACCCACAGCCAGCATGGTACTCAATGGGAAAAGGTTGAAAGCTTTCCCTCTAAGATCAGGAACAAGACAAGGATGCCTATTGTCACCATTGTTATTCAACATTATGCTAGAAGTTCTAGCTAGAGCAATTAGACAAGGGAGAGAAAAAAAAAAAAGGCATCCAAATAGGAAAAGAGGAAGTAACACTCTATTTCCATATGACATGATCCTATATTTAGAAAATTCTGAAATGGGAAACGGATGTGGCTCAAGCGATTGGGCTCCTGTCTACCATATAGGAGGTCCAGGGTTCAATTCCCAGGGCCTCCTGCTGAAAGGCAAGGTGGCCCATGCGGCGAGCTGGCCCATGTGGTGAGGTGGCCCACGCAGAGTGCTGGCCCGCGTGGAGAACTGACGCAGCAAGATGATGCAACAAAAAGAGACACAGAGGAGAGACAATAAGAGTTGGAGCAGACCAGTGAGCTGAGGTGGTGCAAGAGATTGAGGGCCTCTCTCCCACTCCGGAAAGTCCCAGGATTGGTTCCCGGTGCTGCCTAAAGAGAAGACAAGCACAGAAGAACACACAGAGAGCAGATATCAAGTGCAAAACAAGGGGAGAAGGAGAGAAATAAATAAATCTTTAAAAAAGAAAATTTTGAAACGTTCATGGCAAAGCTACTTTCGCTAATAAATGAGTTCAGCAAAGTGGCAGTATACAAGATCAACATGCAAAAATCAGTAATGTTTCTGTACACTAGCATTGACCAATATGAAGAGGAAATCAGGGGGAAAAATTCCATTTACAATAGCAACAAAAAGACTCAAATACCTAGGAATCATCTTAACCAAAGAAGTACAGAACCTATATGCAGGAAACTACAAAACAATGCTAAAAGAAATCAATGAAGACCTAATCAAATGGAAAGATATTCCATGTTAATGGATTGGAAGACTAAATATTGTGAAGATGTCAATCCTACCCATACTGATTTATTGATTCAATGCAATACCAATCAAAATTCCAACAGCCTACTTTACAGTAATAAAAAAGTCAATTACCAAATTCATTTTGAAGGAAACGTGCACCTGAACAATCAAAAGCATTCTAAAAAAGAAGAGCGATGTAGGAGGAGTTTCTCTGCCTGACCTTGAAACATATTATAAAGTGATAGTGGTCATAATAACAGCATGGTATTGGCATTAATAGACACATAGATCAGAGGAATAGGAACTGAGAGTCCAGAAATAAACCCTCACCCCTACACCAACTGGTTTTAAACAAACCTACCAAAGCCACGTAAACAGGACAAAACATTCTCTTCAATAAATGGTGCTAGAAGAACCGGATATCCATAACCAAAAGAATGAAAGAGGACCCCAATATCACTCCCTATATAAGAATGAACTCAAAGTGGATCAAAGTCCTAAATATAAAAGTCAGGATCATAAGACTTCTAGAAGAAAACGTAGAGAAACATCTTAAAGACCTTGTGGTAGGTGGTCAATTCTTGGACCTTACACCCAAAGCACGAGCAACAAAAGAGAAAAATAGAAAAATGGGACCTCCTCAAAACTAAACACTTTTGCCCCTCACAGGACTTTTCAAAAAGGTAGCCAACTCAATGGGAGAAAATATTTGGAAATCACATATCTGGTAAGGGTTTCATATCCATGATACATAAAGAGATGCTACATCTCAACAATAGAAAGACAAATGACCCAATTAAATAATGGACAAAAGACTTAATAGATATTTGTTCAAAAAAGAAATACAAATGGCAAAAAAAAACACATGAAAAAATGTTCAACATCACTAGCAATGAGGGAAATGCAAATCAAAGCTACAATGGGATAACATTTCACACCTATTAGAATGACCACTATTAAAAAGACAGAGAACTATAAGTGCTGGAGAGGATGTGGAAAGATGGAAACACTTATTTACTGTTGGTGGGAATGCAGAATGGTACAGTCACTATGGAGGACTGTTTGGCAGTTCCTAAAGAAGTTGAATATAGACTTGCCATGTAACCCTGCAATTCCACTACTGCGTATATATCTAGAAGAAATGAGAACAGTGACACCAACAGACATCTGTACACTGATGTTCACAGGGGTGTTATTCATGCTTGCCAAAAGATGGAAACAACCCAGGTGTCCATCAACTGATGATGGATAAACAAACTGTAGTGTAGCCACATGATGGAATATTATGCAGATGTAAGAAGAAATGAAGTCGTGAAGCATGTGACAACATGGATGAACCTGGAGGACTTTATGCAGAGTGAAGCAAGCCAGACACAAAAGGACAAATACTGTATGACTGCGCCACTATGAACTAAATATATTGCATAATCTCATGGAGTTAATAACTTGAATATGGGTTGCCAGAAAATAGAATGAGGTTAGAGAATGGAAAGCTGAGGGCTAACTTGTGCAGAATTGGTAAAGAGTATGTGTGTTAATCTTTGGAAATGAATAGAAAAGGTGAAAACCCAAAATAATATTTGCAACTAGCTATACTATTACGTGGGTATGACAGTGGTTTAAAGGGAAAGTCTAAGGTCATGTATATGACTAAAAGGAAAGCTAAAAAACGTAACATGGGACTGCACAGCATAGTGAAACCACATGTGAAATATGAATATGGGTAAAATTGTATATATGACTGTTTTTCTTTGAAACTGAACAAATGTATGTTAATACTACAAGATATTAATACCTTACACAAAAAACCCACATTATGCTAAGTGAAAGAAACCAGACACAAAGTACTACTTATTGTATGATTCCATTTATATAAAATGTAAATATTAACCAATTTATAAAGATGAAATTAGTTAGTGGTTATTTAGGGTTGGGGAAGGATAGAGGGATTGAGAGGTGACTGCTAAGGGTGTGGAGTTTTTCTTTTTGGAGTAAGGAAATTGTTCTAAAATTTTGTGTTGATGAATTCACAATACTGTGATTATACTAAAAGCCAGTGATTATACACTTTGGATAGATCGTATGGTATGTGAATATATCGCAATAAAACTGCTTAAAAAAAAAAGATACTATTATTATCCCCATTTTACAAAGGAGGAACTTGAGGCACAAAGAGAATAAGTAATTTGTTCAAGGTCTCATAGTATGCGGCAGATCCAAGATTCTAAGCTTAACAGTGTAGTTCTGGAATCCGAGCTCTTAATCATTATGGTAAACTGCCTTGCTCCAAGTTAGGAATCTTTATTTCTTCTGATGTGTTCCAAGAGCCTAGAACAATGCTTGGCACAGAACAGTCTCTAGAATGCTTTCCTTAGTTGAAAATGCTTAGTGGAAGCATTTTGTCCAACTCATATCAGTAAGTGTGAAAGCAGTGAGGACGAATTTGCTGAGAAAATGACAATGTAGCACTAGATGTGGGATGAGCTGTCTTTAATAGTAAGAATGACTCTGAAGGACCCAGGGTGAAACATGCAACAATGGGGCTGTAAAATCAACATCTGACAATTAACCAAATTGGGGGGTGGGGTGGGGTGGAGGGAATCACAAATTCAAACACTTAGTTGCTCAACAGCTCATTTATTAGTGCTGGACATCGATTAGTCCTAAGTTAGTTTAAGAGGCTGTATATTAAGAAATGTGAAGGCTACATATTATAAAAAATGCTGCTGCTGAAACATCTCCTTTGAACAGGACATTTTCAGAAGTTCAAAGTCCATTTGAATCTACACCTTAAACATGAGTGGTAAGGTAATGTGGATAGTAGAGCTGCCAAGAAATTCTCATATTTGCAGATTTCATCAAAGAGGATAATCATAGACCTTAATGCATTTGCAATGCAGATGAAACTATGCCTAAACAATGTCTAAGGGTTTCAAGGAGTTTTAAAGCTTTAAAGAACTAAACTTTCACCCCCTTTTCATGGAAAAGTGTCTAGGGACTACAACTGTAATCCTCCCTTGAGTACTTTGGACTTAAGAACAAAAGGATTTATAAGTAATCACTGAACTTAAAAGGTGAGGGGCATCTACACAGCTTCTCATTCATTGCGAGTCCCTTCACCACCACCCTGCCCACCTTTAGATGCCAGGTGCTATACCAAATGTCTTTTTAGCAGTACTTCATTTACTGTTTACTATCAGTATGGCACAACTATTATCCCCATTTTGCAAAGGAGAATAAGGGCCTTGGTACAGAAATGGATTAGCAAAACAGGTTCCATCACTCATACCAGTATTGACTGGTTGCCTAGAGAAGGGGTGGAATGATGTAGAATGTCAAAGAATACAAGGTGGTGGTGGCACAGGGATTCTCTATTTGCTAGCCATAGAACTAAATTACCTGTAAAATCCCTTCCTATTTTAGCATCCACTGACCCAATAATCTAAAATCCAAATGTCTGAAATACTTTCTTACCCTCTCCTAACTTAGTACGGACCTGCTTAGACTGAATACCTAATACATTCATGAAGGTTTCCCCACTTAGAAGAAAGCCAGCTTTCTTTCCTTTAGGCTTTTACAATTTAAAATATTTATTATACATCTTAATCACATACTATCTAGTAATTTCATCTTCTCTATCAGATTACAAGTTTTCTAAGGGTAGAGAGTATCTTGTTCATTTTTCAAATCCCTTAGTGATGCCTTACATAGTGTTTGCTCAATAAACATCTTTTGAATTGGATCTAGTTAATAACCTATAAAGGTAATAATAATTATATTTTAGGAAGCAACTTAACCAGAATCAGACACTCTAATGGCCTATGTAAGTAAATTACAGTTTAAATTTAACTAAAGATGGATATTAGATCATGTACATAAAGTTAATATTACTTTTAAGCTTACAAAATAACTATCTTATAATTTTTGACACATGAATGATTCAAGTGAAAGTTATTTTGCATGGCAATGAGAAACCAATGCCAAAGTTTGCTGCTATCTGCCCAACAGATAATACTTACTTATAAGGAATATTAAATATTTCCTGATAGCAACTTGCCTTGAAAGCAATGTATTTCAAATCTGGATATGGACCTATGTTCAAACACAATCTGGTCAGAGTCCATTTTAGTTTGGCAAAACAAAGGCCTGGGGAAAAATACCTTAATGACAAGGATGGACAAGTTGATCCAATGTTGCCAAAAACTTAACTAGCTTCACCGTTAGCATTTTTACAATGTCTTATGGCTCCTTTCTAGTTTCATCGCAGTATATCTGAAAGTCTCTACAGCTACACTCTTTAACAGTGAGTACCCTATTTTATTATTTTTTGGATAGCTACTAGAGTCAGTGTCCAGCATTCTCCAAAGAGTACTACGGAACTGAAAAAAATTGAGATTAAAAATAGTGAGAAAAAAGAGACTAATAAAACTGAAAACACAATTCACATTGTACTTCTGGCTAACTTTAATCTGGAATTAAGATTTTCTCCTCTACCAATGATTAACATTTAGAAAGCAGTCCAAAATGTGAAGAGGAATAAAAGGATCTTAATCTTTACTAAAATTTAAAATGACCTACATACATGTTATTTCATATACGCTTGAATTTGAGGAAATAATCCTATTCTCAGAAACCAGTAAGAAATAACAAAAGTGCAGGGGACAGCTAATGTCAGATGCTATAGTGAGGTCAAGAAAGACTCAAAAATAGGCCACTGTTTTTGGCAATTAGGTTATCAGCAGTCATCTAGGGAAGACAATTTTAACATGACCAAGGGCTGACTCATCCTGTACTAGGATAAGGAGTGATTGGTATATTAAGGAAGAATTGCAATGTGAACTACTCTTGCAATTAGCTAAGGGTCATATAAGGAGTTGCAAGACATGTGAATATGCCTGCAGGCTGAGATGAAGATGCCTGAAGTGAGACTGAAGATAAGAAAAAAGGGTATTATTAATGGGGTGCAGATATGAAGGAAATGAAGGGTGAGGGTTCAGCTGTTTAGATAGAAGGGTTAGTCTTAAAGAGGGGAGTCTCCTCATCTGTGGAGCAAGAAGGATGTATATAGGTAAAGGGGAGTTGACGCTTCTACCTTCAAAAGGCATATTAATCTTTTGAATAAGAAGGTAGTAGGAATATAAGCAGTTGCTTATGAAGAAATGGAAGGGCACAGGCTTTTGAGACAGATCTCAGTTTGAATCCTGCACCAGTTTGTAGCTTTGTCACCTGAGGCAAATCATTTAACGTTTCTGAAATTGTTTCCTCTTCTATTAAAACGGGGTAAAAATGTCCCTACTTCACATACTGTGTGGAAGATTAAATTAAAGTGAGACAACGTATTTAAAATGCCTCAAATAGTCCCTTGTACATAACAGCACTTAATAAGTCATGGTGGCTACACTTTACATTAACAACAGTAATGACAAAATGGCAATCTTTTGGGATTGCTCCTTTGGAAAATATGAAAAAGTACTGACAATGGTTAAAATAATAATTTAGAATACATTTTATTCTACTTGAAAACTATTGTGTGTAAGATTCATTAGATTGCCTATAATATCAATCTAATGAATGTAATATGCCAAGAGTTCTAGTAGTTTTGAATGCAAATATTTATTATTTATGGTAAAAAAAAAAACATATTCTGACCGAAGCTGATGGAATCTTTAAGCAATATTATAGTAATTTCAGGCAGCCTGGACAACTTTGGTTTATTAGTTATAATAACTATAAAAGAATGAGGACATTCCCATCTTTATCATGTAATGACTCCCTAAGTTTAAAATAAGCCCAAGTGATGAGGAAAAAGTGATATTGGGAGAAATGCAGGGAAATTATGGTATGAGTTCATGGAAGGATGAAGGTGACCAAATGGTAGACCGGTTTAAAGAGATGTAGGACAGTTAAACCAATATAAGGAAATCACACTCTGACATAAGAAGGAACCATATCAATCACAATCTACTTAAGCTTCTCTGTTTTACATATAATACCAACATATAACACTAGGTTTTATAAGGGTTAAGCTATAAACTCTCCCCTCCTCTTTTCTCCAAACAATACCATAAAGCTAGTTCCATAAAATTAAACTTGCTGGATAATGGCTTTAACTTAATTTAATTTTATTTATTTTCTATCATTTTCTTTACTAGGCAGTTATAAACTAATTTTATATTTTTCAAAGCTATATGGCAATAGTTTAAACATTGTTTTTAATATTTTAAAAATTATTATGATTTTGACTTTTCCAAACATCCAGGTCACAAAATCCTCAAGTGGCTGGATTGTTTAATCACAGCTAGTCAAATCCCTCCTCTTGACAGCACCTAATGGTAGAAAACACAAACTACTTTTCTTTGACTTCATTTTAAAGGATTAGAGAATATTATTATAAAATATCTTAAATAGGAGATATCCAAATATTGATCATTCAGATTATAAAGATATAACAAATATCAGCAAAGAGGAATATTCTAAATAATGTTGCTACTTGAAAAAAAAAATCCCTCCTTTAAAAAAAGTTACTAAGAAATGAGATGCAAGAAAGAGTATTTACTGGTTAGGTACTTTTTTATAGTAGCTGCATCAGGCCTGGGGTCAGTCTTCATTGCAATAAAAACTGCTAGAGCTGTTTGATCTATATGAGAAATAACAGCATTTGCAGCTTCGACAATTTCACTCAGTCTTTTCATTCGTTCCTGGGGAGTGAAAAAGAAGAAATAAAAAAAGTGATGTACGATTCAGTATATGGAAGCATTTTCATTTTTGTGTCAACTATTGAAGGTGCAACTAAAGTATGGGGACAATGGAATCTATTTGTAACCAATGGGGTTCAGCTCAGATATGAAAATACCTAGTTTACATTTCCTGTTGGAGTTAAATGGTAAACACTAAGCAAAATATAAAGTTCATAAAATGTATTTTTTTTTTTTTTTACAAATGCAACTCCTTTTCTGTATATCCTAAGATTTTACAGATGTGATCAGCTTTCACCCCAGTCCCATACCATATAACAAGCAAAAAAACCAACCAGCAGAAAATATGATATGAATTCTTTCTAAATCCATCACTAAAAACATGAAAATGAGAGTAATCAAGAAGATAACCAACGGAGCCCATAACTACAATTATGATGGTATTCTCAGTAATTTGCTCTTTTCTTATTAAAGCATTTTAGAAGTCCTCTTTAAAACATCCTCTAATTAGGGCTGGCACTTTACTAATGCCACGAATACTAAGGAGAGCTGGTCCATGTTAAGACTGCCTGAACTACAGCTAATTTTTACAAATGAGAATCGTTATTAAAGTTAATGCAAAGTAGGACATTCTTCTTTCACTGAAGATTTTAGATTTCCAACCATCCAGGACCCTTCTGCTCCTTGCTCTTAGGTAAAGGTCACAAAAGCAATCCTTAGGGAATCCTACCTACTAATATTCCCACTGACCAAATATGTAACAATCCTAAAAACATGTGAGCTAAACTAAACTCATAGTGGCCAGGTTCTGTAATTAACAATAACGAAAATAGCTTAGAATGGCCAATTTGACGAAACATACTTCTAGTCAGTAAGAGAAGATAATATAAGAATGCAACTTAATTCAAAATACAAACCTGATCTAATATTACAAACAAAATAAGATTATTAAAAATGAACTTGTCCAACCTTTTCAGCATCCAACTGATGAAGTCGTGCAACATACAGAGGAAGATAATTAGGGTAGGCTTCTTTTAATTCATTATAAATATCACTAGAATCCAGCCTATGTAAGTAAGAGAGAGAATTAATTATTTCATTTGTTTGGAAATTTCAGCCAAGAAAATAAAGCATCAATCTGAAATATAAGTATAGTTACTGAGAAGGACATAAAATTACTTGCAGACAATATAAATGCTTACCTTGAAAACCAACCAACCAACCAACCAACCAACCAACCAACCAACCAACCAACCAACCAACCCACCAAAAAACCCCACAAACAAACAAAAAAACAAAACTGAAAACTATTTAAATTCTATTTAGATGGTCAGTTAAAATAAGCATCAATAGCTTTCCTACATACTAGCGATATCTAGATTTATGAAAAGGAGGAAAAACACATTCATACATAGTAAGAAGATTAAAATATCTAGAAATACCAAAGATCTCCAAGAAGAAAATTTAAAACTCTTCTGGAAAACCTAAAGTCTTGAATAAATGAAGAGACACTCCATGTTCCCAGAGGGGGAAGTTAAATAAAACTATGTTAATTCTACCTGATTAAATGTATTAGGGAAAAAAATAATTCAAATCAAAACCCTAATTTTGAATAACTATCATCAGACAGGTTATCTAAGTAAATTCACTGAAAATATTACCAAAGTCCCATAGTAAATAGTACAAAAAATAAGGATGGTTGGGTCCTTTGAGAGCGAGAGTAATTATTTTATGAAAATAAGTAACCTATAAACAACAAAATTTATGTTCCATATGCAACTATTTGCTAAATCCAGTACAAACAATAAATTAAGTGCTGCTTATTTTTTCTCTTCTTTTCCCTCTAAAAACAAGAGCAAAATGAATATTTTCATTTTACATTTAATTGCTGTAGCTTAATTCTAAAGAGGACTGTTTTGCATATAATATTCTAAATAAGGTTTCACAAATTCTGCAAGGAGCTTCTGTTGATTTGCTTTCTTCTAAAGCAACTATCATGTCAACAACCTTTTCAATTTTCCAACCACATTTATTAGGGTTTTGTGAATAGTCTGTCCAGTTGTCTAACATCATTTGCAGCAACTTAATTAAATCCTGCATCATTTGCAAGACTTGCAATTTTACTTTTTAAAAACAACTTTATTGAAATATTTAAAAATTCACCCATTTAAAGGGTATAATTCAATGGTTTTTAATATATCCAAAGGTATGTGCAACCATCAACATCTCAATTTTAGAATATTTTTATCAGCGCAAACAGAAACCCCTGTACTCTTTAGCTAGCAACCCCCACCACCATCCTCCATGGCCCCAAGCAATCACTAATCTACTTTTGTCTCTATAGATTTCCCTATCCTGGGCATTTCATATGAATTGAATCATATAGTATGTGCTTGTGGTAGTTTGATATTATTTATGAATTCCAAAAAGAGATACTGATTATGTTTGTAAACTGGTCTGTTCCTCTGGGCATGATACCCCTTTTACTGTATTAATTCAGAGGTTTCACTTTTATGTTATTAAATCAAGATTAGTGCTTTGATTTAACCATGTCATTAGACTGTGACTCAGCACTGAGTCCCAGTCCTCTTGGTGGGCTGATAAAACAGACTCTCACATGAAGTAGATACAAAGAGAAAACACGGAAGGAGAGAGACAGCTCCACAGACATGGCAGAGGCCCTGGGAAGAGAGGTGAGCCTTTAAGTTTGCAGCTGAAGAGAACAGAGCAGCTGAGAAGCCCAGAGAGACAAGCCTTATGCCAGCCTAGAGCTGAGATCAGAAGAAGCTGGGATCAAGGAGCTTTGAGAGGAAGGAGGAAGACTGAACCCTGTAGACATTGCCTGCCATCTTGCTTCAACATGTGGCAAATGACTTTGTGTGACAAAGTACCTCTTATGGTACCCTGAGTTGGGCTCTAAATTTAGGGCCTTGTGCCTCTAAGCTTCTAACCCAAATAAGTACCCTTTAAAAAAGCCAACAGATTTCTGGTACTTTGCATCAGCACTCCTTTTGGCTGACTAATATGGTATTCTTTTTTCACTGGATTCTTTCACTTACAACAATGATTTCAAGGTTCACCTATGTTATAGCAAGTATCTGGACTTCATTCCTTTTATGGCTAAATAATATTCCATTGTATGGATATATGACATTTTGTTTATCCATTTGTCAGTTGGTGGACATTTGGAGTTTTTCCACCTTTAGGCTATTATGATTAATGCTGCTATAAACATATGGGTACAAAATTTTGTGAGAACATATTTTTATTTTTCTTCGGTACATACCTAGGAGTGGAATTGCTGGGTTGTAGCTCTATGTTTAATCATTTGAGGAATTGCTAGACTATTTTCCAAAGCAGCTGCACCATTTTACATCCCCACAAGCAGTTCAAATTTTTCATCGTCTTCATCAAAACTAGGAATTATCTGACTTTTTGATTCTAACCATCCTAGTGGGTGTGAAAGGTATCTTATTGTGGTTTCAATTTGCATTTGCTGATGACTAATGATGTCAAACATCTTTTCATGTGCTTATTGGCTATCTGTCTATCTTCCTTGGAGAAATATCAATTCAAATCCTTTGCCCATATTTTAATTGGGTTGTTTTTTTTTTTTTTTACTACTGAGTGGTAGATGTTCTTTATATATTATGAATACAAGTTCCTTACCAGATCTACAATTATTTTCTCTTCTTCTGTGGGCTCTCTCTTCACTTTCTTGAAAGAGTCCTTTGAAGAACAAAGTTTTACAATTTCATAAAATGCAAATTGTCTTTTAAAAAAAAATGTTGGTGCTTGTGCTTTTGGTGTCATACCTAAGAAGTCAGGACCAAATCCAAGGTCATTAAGAAACATCCTTATGTTTTCTTCAAAGAGTTTTATAATTTTACTTCTTAATTTAGGTCTTTGATCCATTTTGAGCTAAGTTTTGCTTATGGTGAATGGTCAAGGGTTCAACTTCATTCTTTAATGTGGCTATCCTGTTCTCCCAGTACCATTTGTTGAACAGAATATTCTTTCTCCATTGAATGGTCTTGACACCCTTGTCAAAAATCAGGTGATCATAGGACACAGGGTTGTACTTCTGCGCTCTCAATTCTATTCCATTTGTCTATATGCCTATCTTTGCACAACACCACACTGTCCTGATTACTGTTGCTTTGTATTAAAAGTTTTAAAATTGAAACGGACATTAACTTCCTGTTTTAATATCCTTGGCTGCTCAAGGAAATACCATGCAATGGGTCTGCTTCAACAATGGGAATTTATTAGCTCACAGTTTGAGGCTGGGAAAAATGTACATATCAAGGCATCAAGGTGATGCTTTCTCCCCAAAGACTGTGGTGTTCTGAGGCAATCATTGGTCCTTGGCTCCTCTATCACATAGTAATGCACATGGTGGCCTCTCCATTCTCTCCTGAGTTCCGATGAATTTCAGTTTCTTGTTTCCTGTTTTTTTTTTTTCTCTGTCTGGATTTCATTCTGCTTGTAAAGGACTCCAGTAATAGAATTAAGACCCATTCAGTTTCAGTTGGGCCATACCTTAACTTAAATAACCAAATGAAAAAGTTCTACTTATAATGGGCTCACACCCACAGGAATAGATTAGGTTTAAGAATATGTTTTTCTAGGGGTACATATAGTTCCAAACCACCATATACGTCCATTCAGATTTTCTATTTCTTTTGAGTCAGTTTTGGTAGTTTGTGTGTTTCTAGGAACTTGTCCATTTCATCTAAGTTATATAATTTATAGGTATATAATTGTTCATCATGTTCTTTTTTTTAAAGAAAGGCAGACTGCCACATGCAGCGCCTCATTTGGATGTGTCTGGAGTCTTGGAAGCTTGACTACCCTACGTTCTCCTACAAATGGACCTTGAGAGCTTGTTTGGAGGTTCTAGCAGGGGAGCGCAGCTACTCGTATACCCTTGACCGAAGAACGGTCCTCCTCTAGTGGGGAAGGTCCTCCTCTTCGACCGAGCGCGCAGCTTCGGGAGGGACGCACATGGAGCGGTGAGGGAGGAAGGGGACACCCGCCTGGCCAGCCAGATCAGCTGAATCAACCCTGGCGATCAATGGAGTGACAGATGTCGCAGCCAGATCGCCCTCACATCCCATCATGTTCTTTTATAATCATTTTATTTCTGTAAGTTCAGTAGTAACATCCCCTTTCATTTTGATTTTACTAATTTGCGTCTTCTCTCTCATTTTCTTACAAGCTAGCTAAAGATTTGTCAATCTTTTCAAATAACCAGCTTTTGTTTTCAATTTTTTTCCTACTCATTGTTTCACTAATTTCTGATCTATCTTTATTTTTCCCTTTCTTCTGCTTGCTTTAGGTTTAATTTGCTCTATTTCCAGTGACTTAAGGTAGAAGATTTGGTTATTGATTTGAGATCTTTCTTTTTTCTTAATGAATTTTGGTATATTGTGACTTCATATTCATTCATTCATTCATTCATTCATTCATTCATTCATTCTACCCCCCCCACCCCGATCTCGTTGTTTTGCGCTCAATGTCTGCTCTCTGTGTGTTCTTCTGTGTCTGCTTGTCTTTTCTTTGGATGGTACTGGGAACCAATCCTGGGACCTTCCAGAGTGGAAGAGAAGTGCTCGATCTCTTGCGCCAACTCAGCTCCCTGGTCTGCTGCGTCTCTTATTGTCTGTCCTCTGTGTCTCTTTTTGTTGTGTCATCTTGCTGTGCCAGCTCTCCATGTAGGCCAGCACTCTGTGCGGGCCAGCTCGCTGTGTGGGTCAGCCTGCCTTTCAACCCTGGGCCTCCTATATGGTGGACGGGAGCCCAATTGCTTGAGCCACATCCATTTCCCGTGACTTTTTTTATTCATCTAAAAGTATTTCCTGATTTTCCTTTAGATTACTTTTTTGACCCACTGGTTGTTTAGGAATGTGTTTTTTAATTTCCATGTATTTGTGACTTTCCCAAATTTTCTTCTGTTACTGAATTCTAATTTTATTCCCCGTGGAGGGCATACTGGTATTAATTCTATTCTCTTAAATTTATTGAGGTTTTATGGCCTGGTGTATGGTCTTTACTGGAGAATGTTCCATGTATACTTAAGAATATATAGTCTACTCTTATTGGGTGGCATGTTCTGTAGTGTTCCATAGATACCTGTTAGCTTTAGTTATTTTGTAGGGTCGCTCAAGTCTTCTATCTCTTTGCTGATCTCCTGCCTAGTTGTTCCACTCATTATTGATAACAGGGTGTTGATGTTTCCATTATTGTTGAATTATGTTTCTCCCTTCATTACTGTAGGTTTTTGCTTCTTGTATTTTGGCACCCTGTTATTAGGTAGATATATATTTATAACTGTCATATGTTTCCTAATGGATTGACAATTTTTATTTTAAGTCTATCGTTAGTAATAATTTTGTTTTAAATTCTATTTTGTCTGATATTAGAATAGCCACTCCAGCTTTTTTAGGATTGCTGTTTGCATGGTATAACTTTTTCCATCCATTTACTTTTACTCTATTTTTATCTTTGAATCCAAAATTTGTCTCCTGCATATACTTGGAACTTTTATGTTTTTATCCAGTCTGACAATTTCTGCCTTTTGACTGAATAAAGTGGGTGACACCTTAACTGAAACAGCCTTATTAAAAGATCCTACTTACAATGGGTTTATACCCACAGGAATGGATTAACTTTAAGAACATAGCATTCCGGAGTACATAGAGTTTCAAACCATCACATTATGGTTTCCATTAAGTGATGAATCATGTTTCCTTGCTGCTTTCAAAAATTTTTTCCCGGAAGCAGATGTAGCTCATGTGGTTGAGCACCTGCTTCCCATGCATGAGGTCTCAGATTCAATCCCCGGTACCTCCTAAAAAAAGATTTTCTCCTTTTCTTTAACTTCCAACATGTCTATTATGATGTCTTTTTTAGGGACCACTTTGCATTTATTCTACTTCATTAAGCCTGGATGTGTACATTATTACTGTTTTTCAATAGTTTTGGAAACTTTTCAGCAATTGTTTCTTTGAATATTTCTTCTGGTATTGCCTCTCCTTCCGGTACTCCCAATTACATATATGCTGGTGTGCTAATGGTGTCGCACATTGCTCTGAAGCTCTGTTCATTTTTCTTCATTATTTTCCTTCAGACTGCACAATCTCTACCAATCTATCTTCAAATTTGCTAATTCTTTCTTCTGCCAGTTCAAATCTGCTGTTGAGTCCCTCTGGTAATATTTTTCATTTCAGTTATTTTACTTTCAACTCCACAACTACCATTTACTTCTTTTTAATAATTTCTATTTAATGATATTCTCTAATTGATGCAACTTTATCATATCTTCCTTTACTTCTTTAATCATACTTGTTTTTTAGTTCTTCAAACATATTTATAATGGCTATTTTGAAGTCTTTTCCTGTTAAATCTGACATCTGGTCGCCCTCTCAGGCAGTTTCCAGTGTTTTGGGTATTTCTTTGCATGTCTTATGATCTTTTGTTGGAAACTGGGCATTTTAAATAATATATTGTAGCATACCTGTCCCTCATGCTGGAACATATTACTGTTTGCTTATTTGTTTAGTGACTGGCTAGATTATTTTAGTGGAGTCTATTTCCTCCTGGTAGGTAGTGTTAAGCCTCTGATGTTGCTCCTCAGGGGTATACAGCCTTAGGGATACCTACAGTAACCATGGAACTATAGTGGTTTTTGGCAAGGCTTGACCTTCTCTTTCCATGATCAAGCCTAGCTGTTAAACTTCACTAATTGCCAGCTGATTGCTGTTTTCAATGATTCCTTGGGGGAACAGATTGCTCTCCAAATAAATCCCATCAAAATTTGATCCATTGAAGGAATAGTTACCAGAGATGAGTGTGTGATATTTTTTCTGACCCCAGGAGTACCCAGCCTAGCTGCCTGTTTCCCCTGGTTCTCTCTCACAAGCTAGTCAGGCTACAGTTTTGCTTGTTTCTCTGATCAGTCTACAAATCTCCTGTCAATTGCTTTCATCACGACCTCCACTGTTTTTCAAGAGCCATCAGCCATGAACTTCTCATTGGTTCTGCTGCAAATGAAGTCAGTTCCTTTGGGATGAGAAGAGGAACTATCAGTTTTAATATCTGCTCTTTCTCCCAGGCAAATTATCTAAACCGGGGCTCTGGAGCGGGGATTGGGGACACTGGCATGTTTTTCTCCTACTTTAGGAGCTGAGTGCTCGCTGCAAGGGGAGGAAAGTAACTTGAGTCTTCTCTGCTTGCCTCTCCTGATATGGAACCACCACCTTACAAGTTGGGACAATGATAATTGTGAACCTAGTATTCTCAGCAGTGCCATTCCGAATAGTGAGCCTCTGTTTCATGAATGGAGCTTGTGTAGAAGAAGTGCTTCTCAAGTGCACTCACACAGCAACAGGTAGCTTAAGGCTGGATGAGAAATGCAAATATCCTGCTCCTCCCATGAAGAAAGCCCCCTGGCTGTATTCCCAAATGCACCAATATGGACTGCAGAAATAGTCTGCACTCAAATATCACAACTCACTTTTCCTACTGAATTTTGTAGACTTTCTTGAATAGATGTTTATGCATTTGCTGTATGTCTTTATGACTATTTCCAGAGGATTTAAAAGGTTTTTTGTTTTTTTAATAGTAATTTTCACCAGTTTTACAGGGGAGCAAGTTCACTGAGCTTCTCAGTTGTCATGCCAGAAGCCAAACTCTGCAATTTCACTTTTGAAGAATTTACATTGTACTATCAACTGCTTATTCCATCTTACAATTGGCCAGAGACTGACCTAAAGAATTCTGGTGGAGATAGAACCTAGTTTTAAGTGGGAAGGTATGTTTGAATGTGGATTGAGATTATAATGGTTTGTTTCTGAGGAATATTTTCACTTTATGCTGACTTCTATTCTCTATTAAGACTTCATAACTGCAAATACACATAAATATTCAGCTAATGAGGACTCATATAGAAAGTCAGTGGTTAAAAAAAAGGAATACTGCGTAATGTAAATGAAAAAATAATAGATTCAACTCTATGCAATAAATTTCTACTATGTGAAAAGCAAGCTTAAAGCCAAAGAATAAACAGGGGGGGAAATCTGTGACACAGCAAGGGGTTAATATCTTTTATACTAAAAAGTAAAAATTGACAAGAAAAATCTAAAATCCCAATAGACAAATGGGCAAAGAACATGTTCAACGGACAGAAATTACACAATGAAATAACATTTAACAAGCTCATGTTTGGTAATATTTCATGAAATGCAATTTAAGAAATCAATAATGGCTTTTCCCCCCAAACTGTATTAGAAAGGCTTATATTTAACTATGTAAAGTTAAAGGTACCTTGTACCTTGGCAAAGGTACAGGGGGTGAACAGACTCCCTCATATACAGCTAGATGGAGGATAGTTATACTGACTCTAGAAAGCAATTTGACAAAACATCAGAAAGTTAATATTTCTGACTTAGTAATCATACTTTTAAGTATAATTTTTCTGATGGAAATAATTAGAAAACATTAAAAATATGTATAAAATGGTCATTACAGCATTAAAGAGAAAAGCTATAATCATATATACATGAAAATATTTAAATAGATTATATTGCATCCATAGGTTCACGTATTAAGAAGTCAATAAAGATGGTATTTTAAAGGACTATTCAATGATGCAGGAAATGCCCCAAATCAAAGAATAATTATAATCCTACCATCTACTCTGAACATTTTTGAATACAGTCTATGCATATATGCACAATATTGTTATTTGGAAAAAATGAACATTTAGAGGATGAAAATACATTTAAAAACTTACTTTGTCATCCACTGAATTTTAAGATCTCGTAATGCTTCAGTAAACTCTTCTTTTAAATCTTTTTCTTTTTCTGAATCTTTTTCTTTATCTTTGCTGCCATTCTTAGTCTTTGTTGGTGGAGGAATTAAATAGTAATGAACAGGGATTATATCCTATAAATGTGGAAAGATAGGCTTAGATTAATATGCTTTTACATATTTTATAATCATTTTCACTAACTGAATATCATAACACAAGCTGCACTTGAGTTGTGCTACACTGTACTGGAGATTTTAAAAAATTCCAAACTGTGATCAAAATAATTTCATCCAAACTTTACAGTATCCATGCTTACAATATCTCCTTTAAAACAAAGGAATTAAGGACAAACTTTTCTCCATTTGAATGTATTTGGTATTCTCAGTTTTACTTCACAGATTGATGACAAAAGTCTATTCAGGAAGTGTAAGAAATTAATGTGGAAAGCCTTCATATTTTATATCTGAGAAGGGGAGAAAATAAGTTAAACAATTTTTTTGGGGGGTGTTTAAATTTATTTTTTTAGAGCAGTTGTAGGTTTACAGAAATATCATGTAGAAAGTACACAGCAACCCATCTACCTCTCTCCCACATATTGTTTCCTCTATTATTAACATTTTGCATTTGTGTGGTACATTTGTTACAAATAATAAGCCAATATTATTATAACCACATTATTAACTATAGCCCATAGCTTATTAGGATCCACTCTCAGTGTTGTACAGTTCTATTTTTGAAAAATTTTTTTTATTTTGGTACCATATATACAACATAACATCATAACTGAGAAGGGGAAGAAATAAGTTAAAAATTAAAAACAAAACAAAACACCTCTCTTCTCTCTAAATAAATTTAGAGAGGAATTTATTCCTTCATTCATTCTACAGGATTTACTGAGCCCCTGTGATATACTAGGATTGTTCTAATGGAGTTGAAAAACAAAACAGACAAAAAGCACCCTTGTCTGCACAGAACATGCATTCTATTGGTGAAGAGATAGGCAATAAAAATATAAGTAAATAAATAATTTCAGATAGTGACAAATGTTATGAAAAAAATAAAATAGAATAAAGGTTTAGAGAGTGACTGCTATAGAGGTAAGGTGGAGAAACCAATTTAGAAAAAGTGGTAATAGAAAACCACACTGATGTGGTAATATTGATTTGAGACCAGAATGAATAGGGGAAGCCCATCCACTCCAGGAATTAGTATTGAAAGTAGAAAAAAGAGCAAGTTAATGACATGATTAAAAACTTTTGCTTTTTGTTTAATGATTCTGGATACTGTATGGATTATTATTATTATATTAAGTAATGGTTGAAATTAACTGAAGAATGGGTTGTAGGGAGCAAAAATGTAGGCAGGAAAACAAGTTAGGAAGCATATTCAGTAATCCAAACAGTGATTTGGATGAAAGAACAAGCAGGAGGAAGAGAAGAAAATGAATAGATCTGAGATATTCTTTAAAGATAAAATCAATAGGGCTTGCTGATGGTATTTAAAACTATGGGGATGAATAAGATCAGCTAGGGAGTACATTAAAAAAAGACTAAATCTAGGATTTGGTTCAAAGCATGCCAATAATCTAGACATTTCTGAGAGTGAGAAAGACAAGAAAACTGAAAACATCTGGGATAACAGACATCCTGAGTAAAAAACAGTTTCAAAAAAGAGGGAATAGTCAACTGATGACTGTTGCTAAGAGGGGGTTTAAGATGGGGAAAAAGAAATGACTGTAAAATTTGACAGCAGAGAGGTTGATGATTACCCTGAAATGGGCAATTTTACTATAATATTAGGGAGAAGAGGCTGAAAGAATTGAAATAATTGAAAAGTAAATGGCAAGTGAAGAAATATACATAATTTGTTGGGGAAGTTTTGTCTTGTAAGAGAACAGAGAAATGAAGTATAATCACATTTATTCTGTTATCAAAATACTAGTACATAAGTCCTTACTTATGAAATGTATGATGGTTAATAATATTATGTGTCAATTTGGCCTGGTGACAGCTACAGTAACCTAAACATTTAATCTAGATGTAGCTGTAAAGGTATTTTGTAGATGTGATTAACACCTACAATCAGTTGAATAGATTACCCTTTATTAATACCTATCCAATCTGACCTACAGATTTTGGATTTGCTAGCCCCAAAAAGTAAGAGGCAATCAAATCCTTAAAATAAATTATATATATATGTATATATTCTCCTATTGTTCAGGAACCCTGACTTATTAAAAAAAAAATAATGTATTATCTGGGAAATGAAATCATACATTATTATAAATACCTTCTAGATACATGTTTTTGGTAGAACAACCACATGTCCTTAATTTATTATTTATTAGGTCAATCTCTCAAATTCTATCTTCACAGTTTATTAAAAATGCTGCTAAAGGGAGTACATATAGTTTAAGTGGTTGAGCGCCTGCTTCCCATGTATAAGGTCCTGGGTTCAGTCCCCAGTACCTCCTTAAAAAAAAATGCTGCTAAGTTAAAAATCTTATATTAATTTTAATTCAGTTTTTAAAATTGGAACAAATTATGCAACCAAAATTACTTTTACTGCCCTAATCAGAGTAATTCTAAAAAAAAAAAGCTTCACACAGGCTGAATAAAAAATAAGATTGCAAGCTCCCACTTCCCCTAAAATACGATTTTTAGGTATTAATCCTATATAAATATATCCATTTAAATAATTTTCACAATTAACCTGTATGTGGGGGTCTAAAATAATAGTAAATATTAGGAACTACAGTTATAGTTCTAATAGGACTCCAACACAAACAGTAACTAGTATTTCCATGAGTCTCAATAAAAGCACATAAAACCACTTGCACAATAACCATACAAGTCCATTTTTAGTCTTGAGGTGCCACTCTCCCTCTCTGAGGTCAGGGGGCCAGAGCCTATAAACAAAGACTTAGCGAAACATGAGACCTGGAAAAGGAGGCATGTATTTTGCTTGGGCTAGCTCTTTCCAGACCTATCACCTATCCTATCCTTCTCTTTCTTGAGATTCACTCTGCTAGAAAGGGCACAGCCATTGGCAAAACCAAATAAGGTGCTTGCAAAATCTGAGTTAATAATGTATCTCCAAGTTCGTATAGTAACAGACTGCTTAAGTGTTATCTGTATTCAAATGACAGCATAACTGACAACTAAAAGTGATAAATGGCCTCTAACACTTACCTTGGTTAATATATCTCTATTCTTTCTTTGGAATCATGCTCCATTACTACTGATGACACTTTCCTTAATTTAAAAATTAATGTGTGCCTTCCTTAGTTTCCCGTGCCTCTTTGCACTATTCTAGGGAGAGGGCATGGCACCTCAGGGTGGGAAGCCCAAGTGTTGTGAGGCAATTCCTCCTCTGAAACTTAGAGTTAAGGCACTTACTAATATTGTTTTAGCAAGAAGAGAGAAAATGTGAACTGAATTTAAAATGAGCAATATATTAAAATTAATCTGATTAAAAATTAATCTATGAAAAACCTATAAAAATAGGAAGAAATATTTTATCACAGCAACCATGTACTAATCACTAAAACACAAAAAATACAAGGAAAGTTTATAATGAAAGATTTTAGGAAAAAAAAATCAAGTTTTTATAATCAGCATTTTATATAATTGCACCAAATTAGCAATTATAATATTAGCAGGATCTTAAAATATTTCAGGACAAGAAATTTTTATCATTAAAAATTATAAACATGATAGTTTTAATTCCTAAGTAAAGGAAAATGGAATTATTTTTCATTCACTTTATCAGTCACCTGTTAGTTTTATCCACAAGTATTTTTATAAATCACTTCTTAAGGGTTACAACAGGATCAAATTATTAGAAATGATTTTGCACCATTAAATCTTAGGAAATCTGTATTATGTTTTAAAGACAGTCAAGAAGAATCTTCAGAGCAGAAATGTTTTGTAGAGTTCCCTACAGTAGATATCCAACAGAAAGTTTTTTCTTTTTATGTTATTCTAGCTCTTCACTAAATATTTTAACAATGTTCAAATTGAACATTATTTAGAAAGTCAAACCTATTTGCCAAATTAATAATTATTCTTTGGGCAACATACCATACCACCATTTAAATTTTTGTAAAAAAAGTTCCAATCCTTAGTTCTTAAAAGTATTAATAACTGTAAATTCAAATTTTTAATAAATTTATACATACCAAAACAGGTATTTTAAAGACTAAAATCATTTTGGTGTGGTATTTATAACCTGTGAAATAACTATTCTTTCATACTATAATGAACTTTAAAAAGTGTGATGAACATTTTAAAATCAAAAGTCAAAGAACAAATCCACTGAGAATTACATACAAAGAACAACTTGGTATTTTTTCAGTAACCAATTACATATATATTCATCTTTGTAATGTACCTATAAAACTATAGTAATTATTATTTTTTAAATAAGAGCTTTACTATATAGTGCTTGCACTGAAGATAGGAAGAAACAAGTAGAGGTAAACTTTAGCTGACAATAACTTTACACAAAGCTTTACTAATCGTCAGGTAACAAGAGCCTTCTTATTCATTTGATATTTTTCTACCTCATACAGCCTAATTCAAACAATATTCACCCCCACCCAAATCCCAAAAGGTCAAACAAAATATGTAAAAGAAAGAAAAAAAACTGGCTATGGCCTTCATAATATATGCCTTCTATATTGAATGAGTTCCTACAATACTTTCTCATTTTGTAAAGTAGTGGCTTTCAAACTATTTTCAACTGACCTAAAACATACCTATTTAATACATAAAAAATGAAATTAGTTTCATGAGGGTACTGACATTTTCTATTTTATTCTATTTTCCTTCTAATGCTGGTCATATTCTATTAAATGAATTAACATGGCCCACAAATGGGTCCAGACACTCAGTAGAGAAATACTGTTCTACAGAGAAGTGGATATTCCTACATGTGGAAAGATGATTCATAGTGGATTTTGTTTGAATAAAGTGGTTATTATTACTTAATAGTGTGGACGTTTCAGGAGACATTTAACAAAGGGATTTTACCTATTTAAAGTGGTGATCGCCAGTCCCACACCTTACCCCACTGTGAATTAAGAAAACTGAAGTTATCTTTTGTTATATCTTTAAAATACTAAAATTGTCCCTCTGCAATACTTCCTGCTCGAATGTGAGAAAGCACTAAAATGCTGAATATCAGAAACTCTTCAAAGAGCATATCAATATATATTCCTTTCTTGAAAGTATACTTGAAGTATATATTTTTTCTTTTTTGAGTTAAATTTGACACCAGCAGTTTATCAAGGATTGCCTAATCATTTGGAAGGAAATGTAACTGACCTCTTACTATTTATGGTTTTAAAACATTTCTGCTCTTATCATAAGCTTTAATTTTTGTCCAGCAGTTCTTATTTTTCTTCTGGTTTTGTGTTCATTGCTTTTTGTCTCTGACCTAGCACTAAGAAGTTGCAAGAGCAGGGAGAAAATTTCACTTCAAAAAGCTGGAATATTTTATTAATAAAATCATCCAATTTAAGAATCTTTTTAGACTTTAAAAATAAAGTGCTTTGGCCTATATAGTTAAAAAATATCACTCATCTCTCTATCGGATTTTAGACATACAAAACTTCAAATATTATTATTTGGTATTATATCTACCATTAAGAAAGGAAGAGCATTAAGTTTTTTCTATACACATGTAAAATAAAATGGGGGTCTTCTAGTAACTTGTGGGAAAAAAAGCATTTATAAAAACCATGTTGGGGAGCAGATGTGGCGCAAGCAGTTGGGCGCCTGCCTACCACATGCAAGATCCTGGGTTTGGTTCCTGATGCCTCCTAAAGATGATGAACAGATGCCGAAACCACCACAATAAGCAGAAGCTGCAACCGCCGCAACCAGCAGGTGCTATAACCGCCGCAATGAGCAAACGCCACAAAGAGCAACTGCCGCAACAGACAGACACTGCAACCACCGCAATGAGCAGACGCCGCAGCCAGCAGATGACGCAACCAGCAGATGCTGCAGCCAGCAGGGAGCGGATGTGGCTGAGGCAACTGGACACTCGCCTCCCATGTAGGAGGTCCCGGGTTTGGTTCCCGGTACCTCCTAGAGAAGATGAGCAGACAACAAGCAGACAGATGAGGAAGCCATCTCGGGGGGTGGGTGGTGGGGATGGGGGGTGGTGGTGGTGGTGGTGGTGATTAAAAATAAAAATAAATAAATGTAAAAAACAAAACAAAACCAAAAAAACCCAGTATGTCTACACTGATTGTAGGTACAGCTGATAACACTTTACTGCAGAATTTAAAGGAAAGTAAGGGAAGATTTTAAAAAATATTTATAATAGTGACAGAAAAAAGTTTAATATGCAAATAAGGCTTTAAAACATCTCTCTCTCTCTCTCTCTCTCTTTTTAAGAACTGTGACAATCAGTACCTTTTTAAATTTTCCTTGTCGTTTTGCTGCAGACTGCCCCTGGGAGTTAGAATGACATTCTGTAAGAAAACATGCATAATCTACACAGGATGGAGACACCACTCTAATTTTCTTCCAGTTTATGTTCCACCTGTATGTGTCACAGGACTTAGAAGGGTCAGGTCTATGAATCAAAATGGCATGCTTTAAAAGAAAGTAACAATGCCACTTTAATGAAAATGCATGCAAATATGATATTCCTAAGGGCAAATGTTATTCATCTTTTCATTAAAAAAAAAAAAAAAAAAAGAGCAAAATCCATGTTATCAAAACTTTTTTGAAAACATTAAATATTGCTGACAATCTGTAGAGTCTGAATTTAAAGGATATCACAACAATCACACATTCTTATTCTTATAAAAAAGCATCATTCCAAGTTACTGTGAAAATGAAACTGAAGCAAAATTAAGTTATCTTCTCATCCACCAAAAATATAAGAAATGTAAAACTACAAGGGTATTGTTAAATAAACAAAAGTATAATTAATTTGACCTCCATTTTAGGTTTTTGCCTTCTTCCCCCAAAAAGCTACCCTGATAAATAATAACTATAGTTTAATCCCACGAGTTCCTAACAATTTCACAATTGCCTCTGAATTACTGAAGAATGTATATATTTTTGTAATATTAAACTTTCTTTTTAGAGAAGTTATAGATATTCAGAAAAATTACACCAAAAGTATTGGGAATTTCTATATCCAACCCCTCCACACACACACACACACACACAATTTTAATAACATTTTGCTCCTTACAAGAAGAGGACTCATCACACAAGTAACCTGATGCAATATATAGACTGGTATCTATGATTCCCATGAAACAAAATCCACAAAAAAAAGATTACCAGGATATCTTATTTAAATCAGTGCATCAATGAATTGCAAAATCATTAACTATTAATTTACTTCAAATTATACAGAAGTATATATATGGAAATAGCATAAACTAAAATGAGACCAAAGAAATGGCAGGGTTAACAACTTTTATTAAGAACAAAATTCCTAAGTTATACATCTATGACAGTGAACAAATGACTTTTGGTTCAACAAGGGCAAGAAATAAATATATTTTTTAAAGATGAATGTGGTCTGCTCATTTTGATAATTTTATAGATTTCATTTTTAAGTGGTGAATTTACTTAACTTTGTATGAATTACTGCTAACGAGAAATGCAAAGATATGGGAATGAAAACTTTTAATGGCACTGAGCTAAAATAATGGAATTATGACAAAAGCTGATGGAGCTATAGAAACATTATTCTCATAATAATTTTACATGAAATTGCAGATATTAAACTAAAATGGGTACTTACAAAAAAAAAAAAAAAAAAGTAAAGCTCATCTCTAAAACACAACAACTAGATACATGCTTTTAACAAAAAAGCAGGGAGCGGATATGGTTCAAGCAGTTGAGCTCCTGCCTCCCACATGGGAGGTCCCGGGTTCAGTTCCTGGTGCCTCCAGAAGAAACAAAAACAAACAACAAGCAAAACAAACAAACAAAAAAACAACTCAGGGAAATCGATGTGGCTCAATGGTTGAGCACCGGCTTCCCACATACAAAACCCCAGGTTCAATCCCCGCTCCCAGTACCTTAAAAAAAAAAAAAAAAAAAAGTGTAATTCTGAAATTTTTAAGGCAATGTCAAAAGAAATACCTCATATTGACCTATATAATTATGCAAAATTCCAAGAGAAAGGTCTGTACCAATGTGTATTGTTTAAAAGTAATTACTGTTCTTACTAGTTTTTTGAAACAACACAAAAGAAAATGATTTGTTTTTATATTCATATTATGGCCAAAATTCTATAAAATGCTCTAATTTTAAACATGTTATCTACCTAAGCCACATCTAATTTGAACCTACATACAAAGGAACACATTTAACAAGAATTTCAAGGTACAGTAGCTATGACCAAGGTAGGACAGGTTTAAAGCCTGAGGACTTGGGCTTGAGAAAAATACCAAATATTTAAAAAATAAGACGCATTTTAAAAACAACCCAAATATTAACAAACTTTTTTTTTTTTTTACCGGGAGGTCCCAGGTATCGAACCCGGGTCCCTCCATATGGGAGACGGATGCCCAACCATGTGAGCCACATCCGTCCCCTTAACAAACTTTTACTAGTAAGTTGGGGAAACCTATTAAAATATTTTTCCAGGTCTATCTTTTCTTTTACCCATTCTGGAAGCAAAATTAATTTCCATCTTTAAAAAAATGGAAATTTTGGAATAGGATAATTCCAGTGTAAAACAACTAATACTTACAGCTTTCTTTCCAAGTTCAGTCTTTGACAATGTTAAGGATCCTGCTAGGTAACATCCAGGTCCTGCCCCTTTAGGAATCCTAAAAGAAAATCAAAAGAGAGAGAGAGGAAAAAAAAAAAAAAAAAAAAAAAGGCAACAAGAGAATAGTTTCATAAAGATAAGTAAGGGGAAAAGAATCAAAACAATTCCATTCTGAAATAATTCCCATAGCCAAGGTTTCAAAAATCAAAGGGTTGAGCACCTGCTTCCCATGTATGAGGTCCTGGGTTCAATCCCTGGTACCTCCTGAAAACACACACACAAACAATCAAGAAAAAACCAACTCTCACTGGGGAGCAGATATAGCTCAGTGATTAAGCACCTGCTTCCCATGTATGAGATCCCAGGTTCATTTCCTGGTACCTCCTAAAAAAAAAAACCAAACGAACAAAAAAGGGAGCGGTAGCCTCAGCCTAAAATGGTAATGACGATGTTCTATAAATTCAGTCTAATATACTGAACTAACATTAAAATACTACAGTATATAAGATGGGCATTAAGTATAAGGAAGGTTATCACTTACTTATCATCAGGTAAGGAAGTAACAAAGAATGGCTGGTTATATTTGGGTGGTAATGTCAAATTGCTTGATTTCTTCTTTCCTAGAAGTGCAAGACTATGATTTTCATGAATATCTAAGCTCAAGGTATTAGACAACCTATGAGAAACAATAAACGGAAGATCTTTAAGACGTTCCAAATCACTGATTTGCTCATGACGAATCTGTAGTCGAATTGTATAATCTCCTTTCTCCAATTTCAGAGAGTACTAAAAACAAACAAAAACAAAAAACAAAAACAAAAACAAAACATTTGGGAAAAGTAAAGTTTAACCAAGTAAACTAACTGAAGTCACAGTAAAAGGACAAATAGAAACAATTCTCATTTACAGAGCACTTACACTATGTGAGGTACAGTGCAAGTTACTATACACACAATTACATATATACACAAAGTCCTTATTTTGCTAGTGAGCAAACAGGCTCAGAGATATTAAGTGAATTGCCCAAGGTTACATGTAGGCTGGGGTTCGGTCATGTCTGACTCCAAAGCCCTCATTCTTTCCACAAAAGAATAAACCCACTCTTACCAAAATCAGTGACTGTTGAAGAATGATAAAAGTAATGATTTTCTAGTTCATGAGCACTCAATGATAAGTATAAACTACCACCAGAATTAGCAAAACTAAACCATGGCAGGCAAAAAAATAATAAAACACAGCATAATAACTAAGGTGCTCTATAATACCTGAGACAAACACACATGTAAATATATATGATGTCTGGTAATCTTTATTATAGAACCAAAATGCCAGACTCCTTTATCACAAACAGGAAAAGGAAGAAGCCAACAGAGCTCAAAGAATACAAATCTATTATCCTCCATCAAGTTAATATGTTCAAGAGAATGGGATGAAGAAATAAATTTGAAAGTAACTACTAAATAAACCAAAGACACCTACCTTAACTGATAAACTGTCAAATAATGATAAAAATAGGACATAAATTTTATTTAAAAAATTCCAAAGGTTCTACATTCTAATCACTAATAAAAACTCTGGATTCTCACCCCTTAGCAGAAGCTTCTACTCTTTTCCTCTTAAACTCCCAGCTGCCACTTCCCTTGTCATGAGTAACAGTAATTTAAGTCTTACTGTTTAAGAAGAGTCTAAATCACTTAAACTAAAGCACAATATCATTAAGCAATGCAAATTTCACTTTGACTCTAAGTCTTACAGGGAAATGGAGGTTTCCAGGGCTGCCTAATAGGAGGCTATTTTATAGGCTGGGTTCAAGAAGAAATACTAAAAAAAAATAATTAAAAAAAAATAAAGGTCTTAAATAAAAACTGAGCATCCTTGCATAATACAAGGTATTCAATAATATCATTGAAATTGGATATGGCAGTAGCTAACATCACCAAAAAGTGGGTTGGACAAAATATAAAATAATCAGAACCACACAAATACTGTCAGTTCTTGAGGTTAAATCATGTACTGGGAGCAAATTCTACCTCTTCTCTTAAACATACACACAACAGTACATATTTGAAATAAAGTTCATATATAAGTTCACATAAAGTAAATATGTTGACTGCTGCCATATTAAGTTAAGTACTTGTATAAGAAACTTAGAAGTAAAAAAAGCAAACAAAATAATAAAGAAAGAGTCAAAGTAGCTGGAAAACTCTCCTCTCTATACCATGTTCTCCTTGTAAGAGGAAGAGCACAAAAGGACCTTGTTGTCTCTTGGCCACTGTCTTACCAAATTCAGACTTGAGATAATTTCAAGATGTTCACATATTTCTAGCCATTTGCTCTAAATGTTTTGAAAGGTAGAAGCAGAATGGAGGAAGGAGAAATACTAAAAATAAAAAGCTAGGCTGATCAGTATCTTCAAGTGTCATAGTTTTGCTCTTGGGCCCCAAAACTTGACTCAGTTAAACTTAAGGGCTGAGCAAGTTATAAGTTTATGACAACTACAGAAACACAAAACAAAACGAAAAAAAAAAAAAACAACCAAAAAACCTAAGCTTCTAATGGTTTGTAAAAGTACTTAATGTAAATACTTAAAAGAAAAAAAAGATATTACCATAACAAGAAAATCAGGGATTCATTAGTTCAGGAAACAGCTTCTGTTAATTCTAAACATCACTGCCAATTTTATACCTGATGTGGATAAGCATCTCCTGAACCCATCTGTCTTTTGTTCTGATCAAAAATAATCCAAAGTTGGCTGTCAAATTCTGATTCATATAATAATTCACAAAGTAGCGGGCAGCTTGGAGTTACTTCCCCACTCTTGGGCTATAAAAAATAAGAATGATTACTTGACATGGTTTATATATTATTTCTAATATAGATTTGTAATATTGTTATTGATATGAGACGTTTTAAATTTAAAAAGTAATTCTTTCTTGCAGTAAATAACTTTAAAAACACAACATCCAATACGTTGGCAAAAGTAAAAGGCACTTCTTATTTTAGAAACTGAAAAATGCAAACCTAGCTATTTGTATTCATTAATAAAGCAACATATGTTCTCCATGACCTTCTTATTACCTTGCAGAACTGAACTTTGATAATTCACTGAACCAATCTTCTCCCTAACATTAAAACAAAATTCATATTGTGCTTCAGTGCGATTTCCAGTGAAATCTAATTGATCGATCCTACATACACTCTTTGAACTGACATTTACACTGGTCTCAGCAACCTTTACCACTCATTGAATTTACTATTTTGCTCTTTTATTGATCCAGTGTCTGCTTCACAGAAACCACTCAGGTTTAGTATCACAACTAAAAGGCATCTGGCATTTACAAGACATCTAGCATGGTTATCACTAGATCAGGTAACAGTGAATACAAAAATTAAAGGGTAGACTACCACTAAATCAGAATTTGCAATTTCAAAGTTAAATGGGACTTAATGGGATTTAATTATAAATCATAATTTCCTTAAGAATAATCTCAAAGTGATCAATGTTAATTACCTGATTCCATTTCAAATACATACCTTATACATTATCCTTCCATTTTCAATTTTATGATTCACAAACAAAACACAAAAGACCATGTTTAGCAGTATAATTTATTATACAATCACTTACTTGATGAAAGTTATATGTCAGGATCATTTCATAAAGTTGACGATTATTTGGCAAAACATCTCTTGATCCTAATGGTTTTGTTTTTGCGCTCAATGGGCTGTAATTAGGCAATTGCATAAATCATTTGATTCAAAAATTCATTTACTGAGATAAAACTATAAGCAACAAAATCTATAACATATTACAAGTGACAAATGAGCATTCCTAAAAATGTCTTTTCAGTATATTTTATAATATTTTAATTAAGTTATACTCAATTGACTGAAACACAGCAATATACATAGTTCACGTTTTACAATAAATACTATTGTAAATATAATCTCTTCATGATTAAAACATTCTCAAATATTAACAAATAGTTCTTAACATAACCAAATTTCAGGAGTGGAGATAACAATCCCTAGGAATGTAGAAGTGATAGGTTGTTTTGATTTGTGTCCTTCATGTTGAGATTGAGGCAGGCACAGTGCCTCTTCACAGCATGGGTCACAAGAGGCATCACATAGGTGCTTGCCACAAGCCAGGTGCCATACTCAGCACTTTACGTACATGTTATTTAATCTTTATAGTAATTCTCAAAAATAAGGTATAATACAGATTTTATAGAAAAGAACACCAAGAATGGGGGAAAAACAACTTTTTAATATGATAAAAATGTAAGTTAAAGTTAATCTACTGTGCTAAATTTATTCCAATTTTTGAGATTAGGGGGAAAACTTTAGGATGATTCAAGTTGGATAAACTTGGAAATTAAAATTTTTACTGATAATTCTAGAAGGAAGTATATTTTTAGGTATTACTGTGCCACTGACTACTATTAGACCTAATTGGTTATTTTAATGCACTTATTAATAGGTTTTACACTGATATGAGTTAAGATTGACTAAGCAAAAATCAGGTATCTTTATAATACAATGAGTATGTAAATATAGGTAAAGTGCCCTATTTTTATATGGGGAGCTGCTGGGGCATAAACACACAAGTTTCTGCCACTTGATGAAACTTCCAGTATTGTAAATTTCTGAAAATGACTGGATAAGTATTTGCAAAATAGTGTCAGAGAGAAGGCTAACTTGTAAATTTTTGGCAATAAATAAAAGGTTATAATGCCAAATAATTCACTGATGCTAACTGGTCATGACTGGGATCAACATCACAATCTTCCATCCTTAACCTTGTTGGTCAGGTAGAACAGTGAGGCTGGAAGCAGTTGCTGGGGCTGCCTCCCAGGGACTGGTTAGGATTTCTAGTCTAGAAAGTCACGAACTAAAATTCATCTCTAGCATTACAGGGATTAAAAAAAAAAAAAAAAAAGATCTCTTTTCAAAAAAATGGCAGAGATCCCCTGCCTCTGCATCAATATTCAACATTTCCAACCCTTAAACATCTAATCATACCGGAGTGTTTGGACCCAGCTCTTCAAAGTTATGCAGGGAGCCAGATCTTCATACTTCAAGGAAGACTGAACGTCAAAACGGTTGATTCCTTCTGATGCATGCTACAAAGAATATTTATCAAATTAGTTTCTCCAACTTTATTAAACATGAAACTGGTATTTTAAACAATACCTTGAACCTAAAATAAATGTTTCTAATGCAGTTTATAAGCGCCCATGAACAAAGACTAATGTTATTTTCAGAACCATAGGTAATAGGCAATTTCTCCAGTCAAGTTGAAACCCAACTAACGAGATTACTTTTAAGCAACACAAATAACTGACATTAAAAATGATGGAAATGTCATGGAACTTACAATATTTAACTGAGAAGCAGTACAAACTATCCCATGGAAAGAAATGGTATAATCAATATTGACATCACTAAGACTTGCCCACCAACGAGCAATGCAAAATTCAATTGCTTTTCCACCCTGCAAATAAAAATAAAAATAAACATATAAATGGTTTTTCTCATTTTTCCTCAAATTACAGAATATAAATACTATATATTTCAGACCAATTTTTATGTTTTCAAACTTTTCCTATTTTTACAGTGAGAAAACGTTAAGAACTTTGGTCAAGTTATACAAATCACAGTTGGATAGATGGAGTTCAGGCATTTAAATAATTACTTACTCATCATCCTACATTTCTGGTCATAAACTATCTGAGACAGCTTGAGAGTATATATAATAAAATGATGAAAAATAAATTGGAATAAAAAATAGGACCAAAGCAAAATAATTAAGAACAATGGCAAAAGAAAGGATATTACAGCTTTACAAGGTATGAGAGTTAATTTTGTGTCAACTTGACTAGGGTATGGTATCTGGTTGTTTGGTCAAGCAAGCACTGGCCTGATTGTTGCTGTGAAGGTATTTCATACGTGGATTTGCATTTTTAGTCAGTTGATTATATCCAGGGCTGATTGCATCTACAATCAACAAATGTGAATGCCTTCAGCAATGAGGGGAGTCTCCTTATCCAGTCAGTTGGATATTGTAAAAGCAGGAACTGAGGATTTCAGAAGTCAGAAAGGAGAATTTCTGTTCTATTTCAGCCAACCAGCTACTGGAGAATTCAATTTCACCTCTACCTAAATTTCCAACTTGTGGCCTATCCTATGGAATTCACACTTGCTAATCCCCATGGTTGTGTGAGCCAATTTCTATAATAAATCACACACACACACACACACGCACACACACATCTCCTGTCAGTTCTGTTTCTCTGGAGAACCCTGACTAATATATAAAATATTCAAATAGTCAAGGTTTAGTTCAGGCTAAGAGGTGCCTGGCAACCAAAGCAAAATGAAATTACGGTAACTTACAAAGTTTCCCGCCCTCCCCCCCAAAAGTTGTTCCTAGCCCTTACTTCTAAATTAAACTTTCCATTGCAAGTTTAAAAAGATGAACCAAAAACAATAACGCAACAAGGTCACACAATTTTGAAGTAATCAGAAACTATAATAAATATAGAAGGGATCATCATAAAATATACTGAAAACATAGAGGGGAAGGACTAATCATCATTTCTAACATTATAACATAAGAATGGAGTAGAAGGCAGATCTGCCAATAAAACGGTTTCTCAAAAACAGGGCGTTAAAATAACTTAAATGACATGTAGTAAAGCATTAAATAAATCTAATGTACTTGTGTCAGAATCTATCAGACTAGCATTTTTCTTTGTCTAAATCAATCAAGAGATAAAGAGATTTTTGCCTCCAACTTAGTTTCGAGTATTCTAATTAGACTACCTAACCATCTACTTCATTTATTTGGCATTAACAAGATATAGAGACTAATGCACTCAGAATACAAACTTTAAAATCAAATACCTGGAAGTCTATACCAAGAAGGAAAAGAAGGTGCTTTAGGATTTCCAAATGTTATTTTAACTTACTAAGACAGGAAAAGCTTCAGTCAGTGTTCCTTTTTCTGGAAGGGAACAAAATTTATAGAATTCATGACTTCGATATGCTCTTTGCTTCACGAGCTGTACTGCATGAAGAACAAATTTGGCCGACACCTCAGAAGAACATGAACACACTGTAATTTCTGTAAGAAGGAAAGAAGCAAAGTTTTCAAACAGCTAAGAGACTTAAAATGTTTTTAATGTCTACTTGCTTCAGGAATAATAAATCAAGAATAAAAAGATATATTCAAATGAAATCTGCTTATTTTCTTATAAACAAATAATTAAGAAAATATTAATAAAGCTGACGGGGACAAGATTTAGGTGTGGTTAGTAAATCAGCATTAAAATGGACAACCACTATGCTGCAAACATCATGAAACAGCAAGCCATCTATATATGAACACAATTACCCCAATTAGGGTAGATTTTAAAATCCCTCCTACCTCTGTCTCTAAATTCAACCTTTCCTTCTCATTTTAGCTAAAAACCAACCAATTCCTGATAAAGAGGATTATAATTTTGGAAACTTCTATTTGCTCTCATATCTAAATTCCATTAGTATTTACTCATTCAATCTCACTGTAACTTTTTTTTTTTTTTTTTGAAGATTTATTTATTTTCTTTTATCCATTTTTACCCTCCCCACCCCTACCATTTTTGCTGTTTTTGTGTCCATTTGCTGGGCAATTCTCTGTGTCTGTTTGCTGCCCTGTCTTCTCATCTGTCTTCTCCTGTCTTCACCAGGATTTGATCCTGGGACCCTCCGATGCGGGAGAGAGGCGTCCTACTGCCTGTGCCACCTTAGTTCCTGGTTTTTTGGTGTGTATCGTCTTGGCTCTCCCTTGTGTCACTCTCCCGTTATTCCATCATCTTGCTGTGTGGCTTGGCGGGGCCTGGAGGCACACCCACTTGTAGGGCCTGGAGCCCCACGCACCTTCTATATTTTCCTTTATTTTTACTGGGAGGTTCTGGGGATTGAACCCAGGTCCCTCCATATGGGAGACGGATACCCAACCATTTGAGCCATATCTGCCCCCTATAACTTTTCTTAGTCTCTCCCTCTTGATCTATTTGCATCCTGTTTGCTTCTAGAAAACTAGGACTATCAGAACTACATAAGCTTAGCTTTATTCTTAGGTAGAGATGGAAGAAAAAATCCTTGTGAAGCAAGTTCAGCACTTATTCAAAGAATACCTATTCTAATTCAAAGGAACTAAAGCAAATTTCAGTTATCTGGTCTATTAGGAAAAGTTGGCAGATAACTTTTTGAACCTAACCAATTGCTAAGAATTCAAAATCTAGTGCTATGACTATGATTTTTCTAATGATGAGAAAAGTCATTAGAAATAGGAATTATCTATAGGATATTTCTAATCTAAGACTGTTATGTGCTTCTGAGCTACTTCCATTATGGTGCATCACATAAATTCTTACAAAAGAGTAATTAATTTCAATATCATTCTAAGAAAATCATGATGAGGACATTATAAATAGTGAAATTTATCACTAAACAACTATCAGATTAATGTTAATTAGCCATAGATTTTAATTCTTTACTATTATTCGTGTACATTTTACCAGAGCCACTGTGTTATACAACTACAAGAGGCACTATGTAAATGATATTCAGAGTTGTTCAACACAGCAGGTGACTCTAACCCTCAGAAGAATCGTCAAGTGTGTAAACATAATTTCAATATGGATGTGCTATATATCAGGAACTTTCTAAAATTTCTAATACTTATGGTAGCTTGAAAACAATATTTGTAGTTGAAATAGGAATTCAGATAGTTAAGGAACTTGTCTAAGGTAACCATTAGTGTGTGGCAGAGTTTGTATTTGAATCCAGACTTGTCCATCTCCAAAGCCTGTGCCCTTTTCCGCTACTCCATGTCAACTACCTCTTATTCATGTTTCCTTGATTGCAAAATAAGGGGTTTGGACTATATCCTCTTAAGGCATGAACAATGAGAAAAAAACCTCTGGAGGTAGGGGCCTTTTCTATTAGCCCTTTGAAAAGGGGCTGAAACATAAGTGGTACATAAAAAGATTTCTAATGAATGAATCTAGTGTAACTTCTGATTATGCTCAAAAGAATATTACACTGTAATAGCTCCATTGTTCTCCAATGTCCAAACTAAAAGGCCACAGAAGACCCTGTTTAATTAGTTGCTTTAACTCCCAGCTTTTGCTGTTTATTATTTCACCTTTACCAATTATATAAAGTAAGAAAAGTCTTGCAGAATGTTAGCTATGCTTAGGCTAGAGCACAAGCCTTGCATTTCCTGTGATGCCCAATGACAGATGGAAGGACTGCAAATAGATGACCAAAAGATGGTATGAGAAACTACAAAGACAACCAGCTCTTTCCAAACTAGGTCTCACACAATATGATTTTATTATTTCATTCAGAATAAGCTCTCAGAACAGATACATCTATAATTAGATATAAGTACAAATAAATACATTCCTAAGTTAAATATAAACCATTTTTAATAAAGACACTTAACTATCTCATAGGATTCTGATGGGGCTAGATGAAACAATCTATGTAAAGTGCATAGCAGAGTACCCAAGCACAGTATTCTATATAATAAGTGCTGGCTATTAATTTAAATTGAGTGTCATTTGACTGCCTATATTTGTTTCCTTCCTAATGAAGGATGTTGTTAATATGGGTAAGTGTGGGAGAGGCAGGGAGTAGGGCATATGGTGTGATGGTTAGGCTAATGTGTCAACTCAGCCAAGGAATTGTGCCCAGGTGTTAGGTCCAGCAAGTACCGGCTAATTTTAATACAAGAGCATTTATGGACTTCAATCACCAGTGAGTTTACTGCATGGATGGCTGATTACATCTGCATCAATCAGGGAGATTGCATCAGCAATGGGTGACGCTTTTATCCAATCAGTTGACTGCCTTAAAAGGGGAAGTGATTTCAACATTTAGAGAAAATTTCCCAGCCCATGTTTGGACAGTCAACTTCTCCCAGAAATTCACCAAGTACCTTTCATCAGTCTTTCATTGGAGCTCCTGGTTTGCAGCCTGCCTGCGGAACCTGGACTTGTGCATCCCCATGGTCGCGTGAGAGACTCTTTTAAAATCTCATATTACTGACAGATATTTCCTATTGATTCTGTTTCCCGAGAGAACCCTGACTAATACATATGGGAATCCCCTACATTTTTAATGTAACATTTATGTAATCTAAGTATCTTTAAAAATAATAATAAAAATAAAAGTATTAAAAGGAGATATGATAGCTTAAAATAAAAATATTAAAATAAAAGTATTAAAAGGAGATATGATAGCTTACATTCTACCTCTCCATACTGATTTCTGAATTGTCTAATTACTTAGGAAATGTAATTTGTGAAGGAGAATGTGGTATATGATTACCATAATAGGACTGTTTTTAGCAATCACTGACCCACATAATGTAGGAAGACACTAAAATAAAAATCTTATAAACTTCTAATGTACAATGGTTAGAGCTCTATTTATAAAATTTGAAAGCATAAAATTTGAGGTTTAAGCAACTGCTGTGTTATTTGAATTTGATTTGCAGCTGTGGACTGGAAAGGCATTATTCAAAATTAAGTTAAAACTTTGAATATTAAAGCATCTTAAGGTGGCTGAGGTAATTTGATGTATAAACTAAAACAAAACAGTACCTGACCTTAAAAAATTATTGAACCTAACAGTAAACATAGCGTGCCAGAGATACATAATACTATTATAAGAAAATTATGTATTGCACATATATGAAATTTATGTCATCATAATCCTAACAGGTATAGAATGTACATAAAGATAAGTGGTTAAGACAAACTTTAATTTTACTTACCAGCCCATGTTGCACCCTCAGGAACCTCAATGAAATGCCTTCGAATTTGGCCAGGTTTAAAATGTACATCTGTAAAAGCTAGATCATAATGTGATGATTCATTTACTCTGAAAATTAATAAAAATAAATTATTAAAAAAACATGATTAATCTCTTGTAAAAAGAGGCTTTAAACACAAAAATCTAGAATGCTAGATTTTTTTCAGCAAATGAAAGAACAGTGCATTAGAAATAAACACAGGGACTTAAAAGCTGGTTAAATGACAGCATGTACAATACTATCCCACTTTTGCAATATGTCAGCAAAACTAATTTCTGGATAATAGAGATGATTTTCTTCTATTTTGTCTATTTTATAATTTGACTGTAAGATATACACACATAAATGCGCAATTAAAAAGTGCTGTTTTTTTAATTAAAGGAATTCTAGGGTGGGGATGTGGTTCAAGCAGTTGATCGCCTGCTTCCTATATGGGAAGGTCCTGGGTTCAATCCCTGGTGCCTCTTAAAAACAAAACAAAAAAAAGCAAAAAACAACAAGCAAACAAACAAAAGACAAAACAAAACAAAACAAAACACAAACACAACTTAGAGAAACCGATGTGGCTCAGTGGCTGAGTGCCGGCTTTCTACATACTAAGTCCCAGGTTCAATCCCTGGCCCTGGTACCTCAAAAAAAAAAAAAAAAAAAAGGAATTCTACAACATTCATAGTTTTTCAATGACCTGAATCTGGACTATAGTAAATCCTAATATTAAAACCAAAGGTGGGAAGCGGCTGTGGCTCAATCAGTAGGGCGTGGGAGGCCCCGGGTTCGGTTCCCGGGGCCTCCTGGTGGGGGCGGGCCCGTCCGCACGGCGTGGTTGGCTGACCCAGCGAGCACGAGCAGCAAGGGGGGGATGAATGAATAAATAAATAAAATCTTTAAAAAAAACAAAAAAAAAAAAAACCAAAGGTAATGTTTGTATGACATTGATATTGTCTTATAGTTAATAATGGCACTAAATTAAATCCCCTTTGTAGCTTCAAAACGCTCCCATGCCATAATGGAACAGGAACAAAGACAAACTACTTTCATAGCATTTTTGTAAGAAATCAATGAAACATAAAGATCAAATGTGTAATTATCCACTATGGAAGCCTAAAGTCTGTTCTGGAGACAAATGTAGTTGATATGAAAAACACTTAACGAGTGCCTACTATATATGAGGCACTGAATTAGAAGCTAGAGGTGTCTCCAGGAATAAGATATGGACCTTTGCCCTATACAAGACGATCAGAGACATTTAACATAATATGCTCTGGATATATAAGAAATGCTAAGGGAGACTAGATGAAGGGTACATAGTTCACTCAAAAGGAGCCAGGAAAGCTTCATGAGGGAGATAAGCTGATTCCTGAAGGTCTTATATAGTTATTATCTTATTTAAGTTCCTATTGGACTACTAGGGAAATACATGACTGTGAACCTAATCGCTCTGCAATTATTCCATTAGTAGTATATGTCACATGTGCTCTATTTCATTTCACAGTTCTTATGGGAGATTTGCTGCATATTTAATATTTACCAGAGTTATCTAACTCAATAGAAACTGCTATTTAGAACTTTTCACTCATTTCCAGTGTTCTCATAATCTCAATCTCATCCTTTCATTTACTAAACAATTTGTTTTATTCTGTATATTCTGTGAAACAGTGTTCATGTATAGGAACATGTAAGATAGAGTCCCTGTGCCTATAGTGAGCTCACACAAATGGGATAAATTTAAGAAAAAAATTACAACCCATTGACCAGGGTATATAACAGAGACATGTAAAAAGTGCCATGTAACAGAAAAAAAGGGACTCAGCCCTTTTTTAATTAGATACAAGAAATTGAAGCAAAGGCATCAGCTGTGCAAATCACATTATCCTGAGACAACTTGCAGTGTAAGAATCAGAGGATTCATTGAAATGTGTTCTGTGGTGTACAGAATGACAGGAAACACGGCTAAGGCTAGACTGTGAAGGATCATTGTCTGCTATTTTAAGAAGTTTGGACTTGATGCTGGGAGGTTCCACTGATATATTTTAAGCAGAAAGGAGTATGATCAGATTTGAGTTCCCTGGTTCCAGAGCAGAAGACAAGATGGAGCAGTTTGGTATTATTTATGAATTCCAAAAATAGATATTGGATTATGTTTATGAACTGATCTGTTCCTCTGGGCATATTAGATTGCATTGGATTCAGAGGTTTCACTTTTACTTGATTAAATAATGATTAAGGCTTTGATTGGGCCGTGTCAGTAGGATGTTGAGTCCCTGCCTCCTTGGTCAGTGGGGACTCACAGAGAAAACACAGCAGAGGAGAAAGTGGGAGTTTTGATCCTGGAGCCCCGGGAAGTAAATACACAGAGAAGGAGATACGTAAGGAGAGAAGGCTCCATTAGACATGGCAGAGGCCCTGGGAAGAGAGATGAGTTGTTAGCCTGATAAGTCTACAGCTGGCCTTGTGGAGAGACCATAGCAGCTGAACTGGGAGAGAAACTAGCCCTGGGAGACAGATGAGACTTATCCCAGCCCAAAGTTGATACTGGAAGAAGCTGGGACCATGGAGCCTTAAGAGGAAAAGGAAGCCTGAACCCTTGCAGATGTTGGCAGCCATCTTGCTCCAACATGTGGCAACAGACATTGGTGAGGAAAGTAACTTATGCTTTATGGCCTGGTAACTGTAAGCTTATACCCCAAATAAATACCCTTTATAAAAATCAACAGATTTCTGGTATTTTGCATCAGCACCCCTTTGGCTGACTAATACATTAGGCAACTAGAAAAGCCCAAGATCCAAGAGGAAATATTAATTCCAGACACAAGGAGAACAAAAAGAATGGTAGAGGAGGATGAAGTAATATTGTCAAATACTGCAGAGGGATTGGGAAAGATGAAGTTTAAAATATCTTCTGAATTAGGCAATTAGGAGATCATCAGTAATGCTGGTAAAAAGCAGTTTCATTGGAATGGTAGGAGTAGATGTCAGAATGCAACCAGTTATTCTCACAATTAATTAGCAACAGGATGACAGACCATATGCCATCTTAAACTTCTTTCTAGGAACAGACCTAAGACAGGAGCCAAGTTACCTGGTTCTGGCCTATTAAACCTTTAAAAGTCCTTAGTACTATCATAAATAGACATTAAATGGAACAGTAGACTTTTAATAACCTGTTACTTACTTTGCTGCTATAACTGCAGTTATTGGAACTCTGAACAGAGGACCTGCATTAGGGGATGCTATATCATAGCCACATACCTTGAAAAAAGAATGTTAAGTTTCAGTATCAGTAAGCAAACTTAAAAAAAAAAAAAAAAAAAAAAGGTAATCCATTCAAAGAATAAATTAATATTAAAATGTAAAGGTCCTAAACACAGACTGACATCAGGTCACAAAACAGCAATTATTCTAAACAAATACATGTATATAACCCTTGATTGATACAGATTAATGAGAAAATGGGACTAACACATCAAGTACAAAATGTTTAAATAAATCCATTTTAATTACTCTCAACTGAAAATAAGCTCAAACTAAGTATTACAAACAACTTTGTAAGCAGAGATATTAAGATATTATTTTATGCTTATTTACAACTATCATTTAACATGTTTTCTTTAATAGAATATTAAAAGATAATTGCAGCCCAAGTCTAGATGAATTAAAACAAATTCCAAATCTGAGGCCTAATTGAAGAGGTTTTGCTATACTATTTCTTTCCCTTTCTTCCCTTAACATTAGGGCACACATGATATTCTTCAAAGTACATTACAGCTTACGTGAAGAGAATCATACCAAAAGAGCAGTAAAATCAGTCAAGTGTAAAGGTCTAGTTCATAACAAGAAAGCAGTACACTGTAAATACACTTGGCATGTTAATTTTCAATTGTTAAATATTTTAAAGAGTAAAAGAAAGAAGATGAAAAAAAAAGATAAAAAACAAAAAACAAACAAACAAAAAGAAAGTAAGAATTAAGATAAGCTTATACCTCTGTATAATGTAATCCTTCTCTTAAACCCCGGGGATCCACACGTATGTTTATATGTCTACATTGATTCATAAGTTCCAAATGGCTGGGGCACTGAACCCAAGATGAATTTGAAGTTAAAGCTAAGTGAAGCTGAAGGGATATTTTTTCAGAGTTTTCTGGCATTAAAAAGACCAAAAATTAAAGATTAGTATTTTTTTTTTTCTTTTTCTTCCATTTTAAAAAGTTCTATTTTCTCTCAAGAAAAACTAGTAATTTGGTTTGGTCTCAGTTGTAAAATGCACTAGACATGGTCCTCCAAAATGCAAATCAATTAAAACAGTCCTGGCAATCCCTCTTTTCATTTGAGGATACTTGGAATCCATTCATACTTTTATTTGGATATACTTCATTACTGAAGAGAACACCACTTGGCTGAAATGAAGACTGCCAAATAAATAGTGATGGCTATTTTGTTTATGGCTAATTGAACTGCAAGGCTCTCCCTGGCTGCTTCTACCTCCCACTCTCCAATTGAAAGCTTTTTCTTATATCCAAGTAGTAAAAGTGGGAGAGAGAAGGAATTTGATGTTTCATTATCCACAATTTAACACTTGTGTGTCACTGAAGGCCCATTCTACTGTATTTCTCAGCAATCATGATGCTAACTGAACTGCCCTTATATTGGGACTCCTAATTGCTCTTGCATTTTCCCCAAAGTAATACTATCAATTCATGTTTTCTCTTTAGAATATTACTTCAAAACAGCATTTCTCTATTATGATCTTATTCATTCAAACCATAAATTCAAATCCCTCAGCTTACCATCAGTTTATTACTTACCTGTACTCTCTGGAAATACAGGTTCAATGCCAACACCGTGATCTGAAGGTGCAGCCACCTGAACAGGATCTCGGAGGTAGATGCCACGGTTATTTCCAACGGTAACAGTGAAACCTAACTTATTAGCAAATGATGTATCTTGAACGAGGTAGTCATAAGCTTTATCAACCTAATTCAAAGATTATAAACAATAAGGTATAAATGGTTGGGTCAAGAAAAACTTTTGTTGCAAACTACCAATTTAATATTGGCTGTAGCAAAGCACAGGCAAAAATTTAGTTTCTATATCCATCTATCAAAACTGCATGGTCAGGCCAATTAAGATGGCAATTCTACATGTTTTAGAAAAAATAATAGTCCAAAGTACTGCTACTGGACTTACCATCCATTCTCTCTACTCACACCATTATTCCCAAGTGACCAAATTTAGAAACTAATGCATTTGTCATTCATTATGATTTATCAGCTTTTTACTTTCTATCTCTTTACATGTGAGTTTCCAAACTCTACACATCCTAGTGTAATAAATTTGTCTTAATCACAAAATTAGTTGTCATGTACATTTTGCTCACAGTTAAGAGACAGTATTATGGCCATATAATCAAGAATTTAGATATACTCAATCACTGTTATAATAGGAAATACTACCCGATAATAACAAAGACATTACCCTAACAGTTTACAACTCATTTTTCATACAAACAACAATACCTGGATAATACCATGTCCTTGAGCAAATACTTCTATATTGTCAGCCTTTACTGCAGTATTTTCTAGAGCTCTTCTAACTGAATGAACCGTGTAGTTAACATTATTAGCTTTCAGACCTAAAATTTTTTAAAAAGGCAAAAAAGTAGTATTAAAGATCTCAAATCTTGAAACCTTTTTCCCCCCACCAGCCTAGTTAGCAACGTAGAGTCTCTGGTTTTAATGTCTTCTGTTTCAACACTCAATTTTTAATCCTTTTTTTCCCCCCCTTTATTGAACTAAACAATCTGACAAACTATTTGCATCACACAAAGGCTTTATTCAACAAAAATTACTGAGTGCTCCTATATAATGGCATTGATGCAGACCATGCAGAGATGATGCAAATATATAAAGTAGCTAGGTGTTCAGGAAATGGTGGGGACTACGGTAAAATGGGCTGTTGCCAAAAGCCATTCAAACAACATTTTCTTTAAAGCACTGCTGGTTCAAACAATATGATTGTTGGCAGTGCTTTTCAACCGGTTTCTTGTTAAAAACACTAAGGGAACTTAAACAAAAAGGATGCTGAGGCCTCCTCACAGACCAATTAAATCAGAATCTTTGAGGGCTGAGTCCTAGGCACTGGTATTTATGAAAAGCTTCTCCATTTCACACCCACTAGAATGGTAAGTAAGTTTTAGAAGGGATGGGGAGAGATAGGAACACTTGTTCATTGCTAGTGGGAATGTAAAATAGTGCAGCCACTGTGGAAAACTCTGGCAGTTCCTCAGAAAGTTAAGTATAGAATGACTATATGACTCAGCAATCCCACTTCTAGGTATAGCCAAAAGATTTGAAAACACAGACTCAAACAGATATTTGCACACTGTTCATAGTGGCATTATTCACAGCTGTCAAAAGATAGAAGCAACCAGAATCCATCAACGGATGAATGGATAAACAAATTGTGGTTTATACATGCAATGGAATACTATTCAGCGTGAAAAGGAATGAAGTTCTGAACATGTGACAACATGGATGACCCTTGAAAACATCAAGTTGAGTGAAATAAGCCAGACATGAAAGGTCAAGCATTGTATGAGCTCACTGATATAAAATAATTATAATATGCAAATTCATAGAACATGGGTTATCAGAGGATAGAGTGTGTACAGGGAATGGGGAAGTTAACGCCTAATTGGTATGGAGTTTCTGTGTGGGGTGATAGAAAAGTTTTGATAATGCACGGTGGGGATGGCAGCATAACATTGTGAATGTAATTAACACCACTGAATTATGTATGAATGTGGTTAAAAGTGGAAATTTTAGGTTGCATATTTATTACTAGAATTAAAAAACCATAGGATTGTATAACACAGTGAACCCTGACATAAACTATGGACTCTAGTTAATAATAATAATATTATTGTTTCATCAGTTACAACAAAGATACCATACTAATGAAAAGCATTAATAATAGGGAATATGTGTGTGTGAGGATGAGTATATAGGATTTCTATTTTCTGCATGTTTTTTCTATGGACCTACAAAAAAATAAAAAATAAAAGCTTCTCACGTGATTCCAGAATGCAGCCAAATTGGGAACTACTATTCTATAAGAAGGATATGGAGACCAGCAAAAATTTGGAAGCCTTGTATTAATGTCTACTGTTAGACATAAAAAGAAAGTAAAATAGTATCCCTGCCCTCTCCAGAGTACATAAAACATGTAAACATATTGTAAGAAAGAAAATAAACACAAATATTATGATACTGAAAGAGCAAATCAAGCAGTGACTAATTTTGCCAGTGAGAATCCAAAGAGCTAAGATTTATCAGAGGGACTGCTAGTCAAGCTGTGTCTTGAATATGCAGGAGTAGGCCAGGTTAAAAAGTGGTAGAAAGCAATTTTAGGCAGAGAAAATGACATGCCCAAAGATGGGGGGCACAAGAGAGTTTAAAGTAATTGGTAAGGTTGAATAGGGCTAGAAATGATACTGGAGAAACCCCTTGGGATCCATCCTTAGAGTTTGGACTTGATGTGGCAAATAACATGGTACTGAAAGAGGTTTTAAAATAAGTGGTATAAGGGAAGCGGCTGTGGCTCAATCAGTGGGGCTCCCGTTTACCATATGGGAGGCCCCGGGTTAGGTTCCCGGGGCCTCCTGGTGAAGGCAAGCCCGCCCGCACGGCGTGGTTAGCTGACCCAGCGAGCACAAGCAGCAAGGGGGGGATAAATGAATAAATAAATAAAAAAATCTTTAAAAAAAAAAAATAAATAAAAATAAAATAAAATAAGTGGTATGTAACTAATGCTTTGTTTTTGGAACCTCTTTAGTGATAATGTATATGGAGTATTCCTGGAGACGCTTGGACCAAGGAGACCCGAATAAAGAGAAATTTCTGAGGTGGGAGCTGTAACTTTGAGTCCTAGTCAACCGAGATGCCATCTTATTTAATGCTATAATCCTCTTGCACACTGCCCAAAAAATTCCTCTCTACTTCATTCTGCTCTACTGCACATATTATCTTTATAAATATAAATTTAATTTGTAATATAAATTATTTTTTATTTTGTTCATAGTCTGTCTCCCCCAGCTATAATGCAAAACTCTAAGCAGGCAGGTATCTTTGTTGAGTTGTTCACTAATTTACCCAAAAGCTAAAATAATGCTTGACAGTCATTAACTGTAGTCAGTCATTAAATATATTTGCTGAATGAATGAATATATACACATTTAAAATATAAATAAGTTACCAATAAAATAAAATACTTTTTATCTTAAACTTTAATTTGGTCCCAGGACACTATCAATTCTACCAAATTTCTACACGAGAACTACAGAAAACAAAAATACCTGTTTATAATAAAGTAAAAGCAATTTGCTCAGTTGTTTTTTATGGATACTATTTGCCTTTATGTTTATGTTATAAACATAAAATTATTTAGATACTTAACACCTACTTACCTAATCTTATAAATAATGCATAGATTTTAGAACTATAAAATGATACATTTTACATCCATTTTATAATGCTACTTCTACCTCTTAAAAAAAAAACAATGAAAATATGATTGAAATACATGTGGGATAGTAAAAATTTACCATCACTTTACTGGAAACTTAAAAACAGCAATAAGTTAAACCATGTATCATAATCACCAAAGTCCTTACCTGAAAGTATAAGGGCAATGCCTCCACATGCATTAGGAGAAGACATAGATGTCCCATTCATAAGCTGAGTTCCTCTTAACGTCCAGTTAGGAACAGAAGCAATGGCTCCTCCTGGTGCGCTGATACTCACTCCAAGAGCCCCATCAGCACTAAATGTAAAGCCATTAAAATTTGTTTATGATGGAAAACTGGCTAACTATAAATTCATAAAAGGGACACTGGTTAAACTATAGTACAATACAATGGACTATTTGCAGTCATTACAAATCATGACAAAAATATTATTACAGTAAAATCATTGAGGAAAAATACGCAGCTCCTATTTCCCCATTATGCAGCATTTTTCCCCTTATAAATGGACAAAAATTTGCATGTGTTTGTGTGTGTCTATCTGGGCCTAAAGAAGATAGGCAAAAGGTGTCAGGTATATTTATAGAAAGAAACATTACATGCAAGTCTTTTGTGTTCCTTTAGGGACCTTGTTCTGACTCCTTGAAAGTACTACTTTTTTGTTTGTAATAAGCAAAAGCTTTCCTTTTTGTTTAAGGTGAAATATAGCAAGTCCAAAAGAATTATAATGTGAGCCACATTAGTAATTTTAAATTTTCTAGGAGCCACATTTTAAAAAATGTATCCAAAATATTATCACTTAAACATGTAATCAGCGGGGGAAAAATGTTAATTTACATTCTTTTTCTGTACCAAGTCTTCAAAATTTTGTGCACATTTTAAACTGAGAGCACATCTTGATTCAGTCCAACAGGATGTCTAAATGAGGGTCTTTGGCTAAGGAAGTTCTAATAATGAGTTAAAGTCCTTAGAGTTCATCATTGTATCATCAAACACAAGCCTTTGCTCCAAGTAAAGCAGTAAAATAATGGAATACTACTTCCTTCTCCTTGGAATAATGGCCACACATTTCCCACAGGAGCTGGTTGAACTCTTTCTCTATCATTCTTCCCCTAAATGAGTGAAATATTATTGTTCCTGGCTAAAGATAGTAGAGTAACTTGGTGTTACATTTTTACACAGAGAGCTGAAGGCAATGGAAATAACTTCCTCTTGAAATGGGTTGGTGATATCCTTTAGTGAATATCTTAAAACACATATATTTAGCTGTTGACCTATAAAGATGTTCATACCATATTTTTTTTTTTTTTTTTTTTTTTAGAAACTAAGAAAGTTATAAATTTATTTTGCTATGGCAGAAAGCACAAAATCCTCTGGTCAATTAATGGATTTGTAAAATTCTGTCACAAGGTCTTCTCTGGTCCCATAGTCATATTTTGTTCTAAAAGGCATAGGACCAATGAACAATCATACTACATAGGAGAGTAAATTGTAATTGAATTCCTGGAAATATGAAATGATGGATTGAGATATATTTAAAAGGATGAAACAGAACATTTAGCAGTAACAATATTTACCTTTTCTTATCGGTAACTACATTTTGACTGTAAATTCTGCATTAACTTATGACCTGTTGTCTCAGTTGCTAACAATAACAAAATGCCTCTTGCTCATAATACATGCCCATTATATGTTGACTTTACACGTTGTATTAGTCAGCCAAAGGGGTGCTAATGTGAAATACCAAAAATGGGTTGGTCTTTATAAGGGTATTTATTTGGGGTAGAAATCTACAGATACCAGGCCATAAAGCGTTAAGTTTCTTCTCTCACCACAGTCCATTGCCATGTGTTAGAGCAAGACAGCTGCCAGTGTTTGCCAGGATTCAGGTTTCTGGGGTTCCTCTCTTCCTGGGGCTGCATTTCTCTCCAGGCTTAGCTCCTGTTTCCTCCACAAGTTCAGCTGTAGACAATCAGGCAAACGGCTTGCTTCTCTTCTCCTGGGGCCTTCTTTCCCACATCAAAACGGCTTTTCAAAAGACTGCTTCAACTGTCCTTTGCCTTGCCTTTTATATTCGATTCCCCAACCACCAAGGGGTGGGGCTCAACACCCTAATCCTAACCTAATCATGACCAGATTAACAGATCAGTTTACAAGCATGATTCAATTATATTTTTGGAATTCATAATTATATCAAACTGCCACATTCCACCCTCTGAATTCCGAAAATTCTTTACAATATTTAAAAAAACTTAAATCAGTAATAATTCAAGTATAAAATCATATTATAATTAGTTTAAAGAAATACAGTTCACCTTGAGGCAAAGTTCCGCCTGCTATAGACCTTTGAAACTTACAAAACCATTTAACTGCTTCCAATACACAAATGGAAAGACAAAGGATAAACATTTTTAATATCATAAGAAGAAATTGGGATGTTAAACATGAGTTATGGATCCTCTACAGGTCAGTAAACCTGCAGGGCATATTCCATTCGATTTCAAAGTCTGAGAGTCATTCTTAAGATGATGTTTTCTTCTACTTGGGGCCACATGGGAACCCACCCTTTCCAAAGGCTTGCCCAACAGCCATTTTCTTGGTTCCACCCTCATCAAGCATTTGGGTGTTGACCAAGCTCCAGACCTCACCCTCCAAGAGTGTTGGGGTGATTGCCACACCTTACCCAATCTTTGGGTTAAGAGTCTTAGCCTCCTTAGTACACTGAGGTGAAGACAACATTTCCCCTAACCTTTGGCATACAGGTTCAACCCTTTCAGAGCAACGAGTTGACCACCTGGCTTTCCCTAACCTTTGGCATATAGACTCAACCCTCTCAGAGCAATGGGTTGACCACCTGGCCTTCCCTAACCTTTAGCATACAGGCTCAACCCTCTCAGAGCAATGGGTTGACCACCTGGCCTTCTCTAATCCATGCGGGACAGGTACACCCCTCTCAGACCAATGGGGTGTTGACCTTAACTGTCCTAATCTTTAAGGAATGTGCTTTAATCTCCCTGCACCCTGGGGTGGCAAAACTCTTCCTTGAACATTGGGTGGGGACATCCACCCTCTTCAACTGCTGGGGAAAACTCACCCTCTCTGTATATATGGGTGGGGCTCCTCTCTTGGCCCAAGGAGATGTCTTAATCCAGATCTCTGTTTCCACAGTTTTCTTCTTAAAGCTTTTTCTCCTTCAGTCTTTCCTTTCCATGTCCTCTTTTGTTCAAGCTGACAGTGGTTTAGTTCATACAGCACTCTCAAAAAAGTTGTTGGTTTAGCACGCAAGAAGCAGGGGTCCAAGCCATCAGACAGTAAGACTTTCCACAACTCTTTCCGAGATAACTGCATCTTCAATTCTGATTTATAAGTTCCAGGTTTAGCTAAGTCTTCAAATGGGGCACTTTCATCTGGGAATTTGATTACCACAAACTTGGAAATTCCAGAATCAGTTTCTGTTTTCTTTGTGCCCAAAAGTTCAGTTCTTAATGTATTTCACTCATCTAGTATTTTGCTATAAGCTTCAAGGAGAAGCCAAACCACGTTCTCCGAGTTTACCTTGGAAAGTTCTTCAGCTAAATGCTCTGATTCGCCATTTCCAAATTCTGTCTTCCATATAACACCAGGAGTTAATCTTGTTAAGTTCTCTACAACTTTAAAACATGGATCACCTTTCCTCCAGTTTCCAATAATAGTTTCATCATTTACTTCTAAGGCATCATAGAAAGTCTCTTTAGCGTCCATATTACTATCAACAGTCTCTTCAAAGTGGTCTAGGCCTTTTCCATCAAGTATTTCACGATTCCTCCAAAAAATACCCCATACCCATTTATAAAACCGTTCCAACATTTTGGTAATTACAAAAGCACTTCCCCACTCCTTGGTACCAAATTCTGTATTAGTCAGCCTAAGGGGTGCTAATGTGAAATACCAAAAATGGGTTGGTCTTTATAAGGGTATTTATTTGGGGTAGAAGTCCACAGATACCAGGCCATAAAGCGTTAAGTTTCTTCTCTCACCACAGTCCATTGCCACGTGTTAGAGCAAGACAGCTGCCGGCGTTTGCCAGGGTTCAGGCTTCTAGGGTTCCTCTCTTCCCGGGGCTGCACTTCTCTCCAGGCTTAGCTCCTGTTTCCTCCACAAGTTCAGCTATAGGCTTGCTTCTCTTCTCCTGGGGCCTTCTTTCCCACATCAAAACGGCTTTTCAAAAGACTGCTCATGCCATATTAATGAGTGACAAAACTAGGTTACAAAGGTGCCTGAACTGTGTGAATTCCCATTTATGCATTCAATTAAAATAGGCTTTATTTTTCAGAAGGTGCCTGTACCCACTGATGTCATGCAGGGATTATATAAATTAGAACTTAAATACCTCTTGAGAAAGACCATCAGTTCCTGGAATCAGATAAATACAGTTCATAGAGGTTTTCAGGAAACCAACTAGATTAACTTCACTTATCAGAAGAACTTGCCTACATACGAATCTTACCCAAGATCTTTCAAAGTAGGTGTAGCAGTTTGATATTATTTATGAATTCCTAAAAAGGTATTTGATTATGTTTGCAAGCTGGTCTGTTCCTCTGGGTGTGATACCCTTCGATTGTATTAGATTCAACTGAGATGCCTCTGATTAAATTAAGATTAGGGCTTTGATTTGACCTCATCATTAGGGCAACTCAGTTTGAGTTCCTGCCCCTTTGTGGGCTATATAAATGGACACCCAATCAAGGGGACGCACAGAAGCAGATACACAGAAGAAGATACACGGGAATAAAGAGAGCTCCTTAGACATGGCAGAGGAGAGAAGTTGATCCTGGGGCCCTGGAGAGAGATGAGCCATTCACCTGATAGTATGCAGCTGAAGAGCACTGAGCAGCTAAGAAGGCCCAGAAAGAAACGAGCCCACAGCTGAGATCGGAAGAAGCTGGGACCAGGAGTCTTGAGAGAGAGGAACGCTGAACCCTCACAGACATTGCCCGCCATCTTGCTCCAACACATGGCAACAGACTTTGGTGGGGAAGTACTTCTTATGGTACCCTGAGTTGGACTCTTTAGGGCCTTGTAACTAAATTTTTACCCCAAATAAATACCCTTCATAAAAGCTAACAGATTTCTGGTACCTTGCAACAGCACCACTCTGGCTGACTAATAAGTAGGCTATAACTTCAAAACCATGAACATAGGTATAAAGGTTCTATAACTACAATGCTCTACAACTCTTCAAGAAGCAAATGTTTTTACCAAAGTTCAATTTTCAAAATTATTTAAAACAAAGACTCTACTACTTTCTATTACATCCTTATACCTTTTATTTAGATTCTTATAAATGAAAGATTATGGATATAGGCATAACAATTTACACTCGTATTTGTTAATGTCATACATCTAGCATTGAAATAACTATTTTATTTAATGTTGTCCTGTAATGAGATTGTCAATCAAGTCAAAAATATTCAGAAAGTAAAAACCAATACAAAGAAGTAGTAAATTTTCTAAAACTCTGCCCCTCAACAATATAAAGTTTAACTAAATATATGTAATACTTCCATTTACTATTTTCAACCTACCTAGGGCCTCTAGAAGACCAAGTATATTGATTTGCAGGTAATTTCTCTCTCAGAGAATACTCAGCAACCATCATATCAGGAGAAACATAAGCACCGACACCTGTGAAATGGATTTCATTATTAACAAAAGGAAACAAAATATGGATCCTAACCCTAAGTCCACTGTTCACTTAGCTGTGTGACTTTGGGTAAAACACAATCTCCCTATATTACAGTTATCTCTGTATAAAATGCAAAGATAAGAAAATTTAATAACCAAAGAAATTTTACTATATACCAGACATCATACTAGGTACTTTACTTTTGGATATAAAAATATCTGTCTACCAGGATTATTATGAGGATTAAATATAATAAAGTACCTAAAACTGTGTATATAAAAGAAAAAGGAGAAAGATTGTATTTTAAACTATAAAATATAACCTTAACTTTGGGAAAATTAAGGAATTAATTAGTTGACTGTCCTTATTTTTAAAATAATCATTGAATCCAAAATTCTATCCATAAAATTCCATATTGGTAAAACGAAACAGTAGGCAGCATCCCTCCCCTCAAAAAGATGGCTGTAATTTAAAGATCATATAACAAACTAAGACAAAATATGCTAGTCTCCTGGATAAACATGCAAAATAAAGACTAGTGAAAATGATTAAAATCATAGAGCACAGATATAAAACCCAGCCCTTCAGAAATCTGGAGGCAAGGCCTAGAGGTTGAAAATTGACTAACCATATACAATCCAGGTCAATCAGCTCCTAACTCATAATGCTTGTATACACATAGTCAGAGTAGAGGACAGATGAAACGTGTGCATTAAGTGGACTTAGATTAAGAATAATGCCACATAAAACAAATAATTTTATAAAATTTAGTTTAAAATTTTCAGTGAATCTAGGGATAAGAATATCATAAAATAGTAAGTACTATAGCAAAGCAGTATATTCTGAACTTTAGGCACCTTTCAGGCCTATTTTCTGCTTCATTTTAACTTGTATTTTTAAAATATCTATCTAACTGGCACACACAATGATATATTACTGGTAGGCACTGTTGTTTGAACACATGATCTGCCTGAATTATTTAACCATAACATTTTAAATTACAAAAAGCTAGACCTTGCTTAATTAAAAATCAGAAATGAAGAAAGCATGTCCTATAAATTTAAGATTGTTATTTTAAGACAAAAAATTAATTAAAAAAGGACCAGTTTTTAAACTTTGATACCCAATTAACATGGTATGTTATTTATATCCACACTAGAAAAACTGTGTAAGACAAAACATTTTTTTATGGTCATGCTTTCAGTCACAAACAATAAGAGGTATATATCTTACCCAAGTTCAAAAAAAAAAACTTAAACAATTTTAAGCATCATTTACTACATACTTATCTTCCCAATTCATCCTCCTCATTCATGCCTCTTATTAAAAAGGGGGAAGGGGCTATTATTTTTTTGCACAAGAAAGAGCTAGTTATGTTATAATGAAAATTGTTTTTATTATTTTACAATTATGACTGCAACTAATTTTGAGTTCCCTTAACTCTTGTTAATAGGTATTTGTTACCTTTTACAAGCTTAATAAAGCTCCCTTCTTCTAGATCTGATTCATGTTCCAAGAGAAACTAAAGGAGGAAACTATACTATAAAAAAGTAGTTGTATACTATAAAAAGTGAAACAAGTATCTTTATTTTGTTCACTTAATCTAGAAAGCTCTTCCCCCGCTTTTTTCTACCTGTTGACATCTTCATTCCTATAACTCTTCCATAAAGCCTTACTTAAATTCCCAAATCAGAATTAAATGTACCTTTGTGCTACCACAGCATTTCATCTATACTTCTAGTAAACCACTTACTCCATTCTACTTTCAATAAGCTGGTTCTCCTATTAGATTTTAAGTTCCCTACGGGCATACCTAAGGTCCACAATGTTTGTGCATAGTAGAAAGTCAATTAAAATTTAACTGTGTTGCTTTGTTTTTTAAAGACATGTTAGGGAACTAACCTATCACACTTGATGTAGTTCCACCTGGACAACCTACTGTGGAAAGGCATGGACCATTATTTCCAGCACTTGAGACATAAATTATATTATGCTTCCACACTGCTTCATTAATTACTTCACAAATTCTCCTGAAAAAAGAAACAGAATTCCTTTGACCACATACAATTAGACTTCAAGACACACATTACTGTAACATGAAGATGTTCTCAATATGATTTATATAAAAAAGAAACGAAAATATAGGTTCCAGGTAGAACTAATAAAGTAAGACATGTATAATGGAGTATATATTAGAATCATCTAGGGGCATTCTCATATTAATTGCTTAGCCTATTCCCAAAGTGCTTATAATACCAAAAACTGTGAAGGGGAAATAGGCACTAGGAAGAACTAAGAAGTAAGATTTTAAAATGTAAGAAATCTAATCAAGGCTTATAGCAAACAATAAATATTTACTGGCATTAATTAAAGGAGATGAAGTTATACTAAGAAGAAGAAAATAGAGTCAATAGAAAAAAGGCACAGAACCAAAGGACACTCTAAAGTCCTAAGTGTGAATACCTGAGCAAGGAAAGACTAAAAGGGTGATACTCTAAAAGGATGAGAGTGTCAAAGCAGGGGAGAAATACACTTAAGACAATGAAGCAAGAGGAGAATGTGCAAGATTTTGTTCAAGAATGAACTAATTTGAGGATGACAGGGTGCATGTTATAAGGTCAGTAATGTTATATCTCACAAGAAACCTAGCACAAGTATTCTGAAAAACTAAGTTATTTGATAACAGCAAGTTATAGGATCTGGCTTAGCAAAATTTCCACTGTGATAGGACTTTAAATATAAAGAACTTTATATTTTTAAAAATGAAGAAACCAGATGATGACTGTATTTAAGTAGTTTGGTGGTGCAAGTGGGGTAGGCAGATGATCAATAAGTAAGTACAATAAATATGATAATTTCAAAGTTATTATTATGAAGAAAAAAGGTAAAGTAACATGAAGTCAAGGACAAGGCACTGGATTTGGAAGTAGGAAGACACTGACGACACAGCAAGAGAGGAGTGGAATGGAGGGACTGGATTAGATTGAAGATGGAAATTGAAGACTGGAGAGTGAATATATACACCTAAATAAGTTTTGCTGGGAAAGTAAGTGAAGGGAGTGTGAAATGAAAGTTTTTTTATTTTGTTTTGCTTTTTTTTAATATAGTAGATAAAAGAATGTGTTTGTGTATTGAGATAATAGTCCAGGAAAGGAGAGAGTGATGATACTTAAAGTCTTTAAGAGGAAAAAAGAATCCAAAGCAAAACGTCAAGTGAATTTTGATCATGGACACTTCTTTCCCTATAAAAGAAGGGAAGTAGAAAAGGTGGGGTCAGATTAAGTACTAAGAATGTCAGGGAGGTCACTTCTGAGTGCTTCATTTGTTCTGGGGAAAAAGTCGTGAGTTTATCAGCTGAGGGAAGAAAGCACACAATGCTGAAGGTCTGAGAGGAGAAAAGGAAATAGAAAATGGTCATATAGAAGTGAAGGGATAAATGTAGCATGACAGAAAGACAGTATTTAATGAAAAACTGAGATCTGTGGTTATAAATTTAAAGGGTGATAACAGTATGTAATGTCTTCAGCAACATTCAGCTGATCAGATACAGGATCACTGAAGAGAACATTAGAATTCCAGCAAGTCTGGGGTTTTGTCAGGTAAGTAAAACAGAAGAAGAGCTCAGGGTTCTGTGGAGTTAATTAAAATGATGGACCCTGGTATCTAAATTGGCTAGGAAGAGGAGTGAGGATTTAGTGGGGCTGTGGATTGGAAGTATCAGAAGAATTATTAGAGCAGGGCTAAAAGAAGTGCCGCAGAGGAAAGAAGGTTTGGGACAGAAATAGAAAAGCTTGACTTCCGGGAAGATGGCGGACTAGTAAGACACGGGAACCTCTTCTCCAGAAAAATAGCTAGAGGACAGGCTGAAACATCCCTGAAAAAGATCTTCTAGGGTTTAGGACAGCAGGTGAAGGCTGCACACCACCCAGAGGAGAGAGGGACAGAAGAGGGAAATTGTGACAACAGAACCGTGAGTTGCAAGTAGCAGCTTCTGCTGCAGCTGGCACCCTCCCCCACACTCTTCAGAATTCTAGGGCCTCTGGGCCTGCGACCAGAGACAAAAGGGGCTTCAGGGATCTGCCACTCCTGGAAAGGGCAGAGAGAGGGACACAGCCTTAGGCTGACGCAGGTTCTGACCTGAAATTTGGGCTGCCCCACGAACCCTTCCATATGGCGGTTTGCCCTGGGAGCCTAGAAAGGACTGGAGAAATCCGACCCTCGCAACCTACCTCTCTTCTAGCCTGGAAAAATTGTTGAGGACTCCACCGGAGAGGAGAGAGAGAGCCTGGGGTTGACCCTGCTTTGGACTCCCAGGTTCGGTCTGCCCTGTCCCGAGAGCCCTTCCAGGCCGGGTGGGGCTGCACCATTGTTTGCCTTGGAGCCTGCAAGGTGCTAAGATATACAAACCTCCCAATCTCCTCCTCTATTAACAGGGACTGATTGTTGAGGATTCAGAAGGGAGTGGAAATATTTCCTTGCTGAGAAAAGGGGGACGCTACGAGAGAAGTCTTGAGAACTGTCTCAGAAAGTTTGAACTACAAGGCTCTTAGCCACCAGACAGGAAGCACCATCACATTGATCTGGTCTGTGTCACAACAAATACGCTCCTACCAGGCATTGAATTGAGAGCTGCCAATGAGTGCCATCACCTGGCAGACCAAGGAAGTGCACATAAGAAAATTAATAAGTAGGAGAGGCTTTTCCTGGCCTCTACAGCCTCCCTGCCCAAGGGCCTAGGAAACGACTCTACAAACAATTACTGGGTCCAGTGCCCAGTTCTGAGCAACCAGCAGAACAATCCTAACAATCAAGGTTGAGCCAAAAATCAAAGAGCTGTGGTAACTCACAGGCTCCTGCCATAAACCCCATAAAAGAGAAAGAGATAGAGCATCTAAGTAAAATACAACCTAACCAGATGCCTAAGAACCAGCAAAAAATTACGAGCCATACTAAGAAAATAGAAGACATGGCCCAAGAAAAGGAATACAGCAAAGTCCCAGAAGAGATGCAGAATTTGAGAGAACTAATCAGTGAGATGAGCACAAATTTCCAAAATCAAATTAATGAGATGAAAGAGAATATAGTTAAAGAGATAAATGACATCAAGAAGTCATTGAGCGAACGCAAAGAAGAATTTGAAATCCTGAACTGAAAAGTAACAGAGTTCATGGGAATGAAAGACACAATAGGTGAAGTCTATTTGAGGCATACAACAGCAGACTTGAAATGACAGAAGAAAGAATAAGTGATACCGAAGACAGAGCAGCTAAAATTGAAGAGAGAAAAGAACAGAGAGAGAAAAGAAAAAATTGAGCAGGGGCTCAGAGAATTGAATGACAACACAAAACGCAATAACATACGTGTCATGGGAGTTCCAGAAGGGGGAGAAAGGACAAGGGGCAGAAAGAGTATTTGAGGAAATAATAGCTGAAAATTTCCCAACTCCCACGAAAGAAATGAACTTACATGTCCAAGAAGCACACCGTACCCCAATAAGAATAAATCCAAATAGACCTACGCCAAGACACATATTCTTCAGAATGTCAAATGTTAAAGATAAAGAGAAAAGTCTCAGAGTAGCAAGAGAGAAGCAAATGATCACATACAAAGGACGTCCAGTAAGACTTAGCGCAGATTTCTCTTCAGAAACCATGGAGGCGAGAAGACAGTGATTTGATAAAATTAGGAAACTGAAAGAGAAAAACTGCCAGCCGAGAATGCTTTATCCAGCAAAACTGTCCTTCAAATATGAAGGTGAATATAAACTATTCACAAACAAACAGAAACTAAGAGAGTTTGCAAAAAAGAATCCACCTTTGCAGGAAATATTAAAGGAAGGCTTAGAACCTGAAAGAAAAAGACAGGAGAGAGAGGCTTGGAGGAGAGTATAGAAGAAAGAAAAGCAGAAAGGATAACCAAAAGAGTAAAAAGAGAGACAAAAATAAGATGACATATGAAAACCAAAGAATACAACGGAGGAAATAAATAGTGCATTTTCAGTAATATCACTGAATGTGAATGGATTAAATTCCCTAATCGAAAGCCACAGGCTGATAGAATGGATAAAAAAACATGAGCCATCCATATGATGCTTACAAGAAACTCACCTCAGACCCAAGGATACAAGCTGGCTGAAAGTAAAAGGTTGGAAAAAGATACTCCACGCGAATAGTAAACAGAAAAGAGCAGGGGTAGCTATACTAATATCAGACAAAACAGACTTCAGATGCAAAAAAGTGATAAGAAATGTGGAAGGCCATTATATATTAATAAAAGGGATGATCCTCCAGGAAGATATAACAGTCATAAATATCTACGCACCTAACCAGGGTGCCCCAAAATATATGAGACAAACTCTGGCAAAACTGACGGGAGAAATAGAAGTTTCTACAATCGTTGGAGACTTCAACACCCCTCTCACATTATTAGATAGAACAACTAACATCCGCAGATGATCAACAAGGAAACAGACAACTTGAACAATATGATAAACAAGTTAGACCTAACAGACATATACAGAACACTGCATCCAAACTCAGCGGGTTATACATTCTTCTCGGGTGCCCGTGGATCTTTCTCCAGTATGGACCACGTGTTGGGTCACAATACAGCTCTCAATAAATATAAAAAGATTGAAATTATACAAAGCACCTTCTCAGATCATAATGGAATGAAACTAGAGGTCAATGACAGACAGGAAAAGGGTGAATTTGCAAATGTTTGGAGACTGAACAACACACTCCTAAATATTCAGTGAGTCAAAGAAGAAATTGCAAGTGAAATCAGTAAATATATTGAGACAAATGATAATGAGAACACAACATATCAAAACTTATGGGATACAGCAAAGGCAGTGTTGTGAGGGAAATTTATAGCCCTAAATGCCTATATTAAGAAACAAGAAAGAGCTATACTCAAAGATTTAATTGAACAACTTGAGACTCTAGAAAAAGAACAGCAAACCAATCCCAGAGCAAAAAGAAGGAAAGAAATAATAAAGATTAGAGCAGAAATAAATGAAAATGAGAACAGAAAAGCAATAGAGAAAATCAACAAAACCAAAAGCTGGTTCTTTGAGAAGATCAATAAAATTGACAAACCCCTCGCTAGACTAACAAAGAAAAAAAGAGAGAAGATGCAAATAAATACAATCAGAAATGAAAGGGGGGAAATTACAAATGACCTCACAGAAATAAAAAGAATCATAAGAGGATATTATGAGAAACTATATGCCAACAAACTAGACAACCTGGATGAAATGGACAAATTTCTAGAAACTCATAACCAACCTACACTGACACAACAAGAAATACAAGAACTTAACAAACCAATCACAATTAAGGAGATTGAATCTGTCACCAAAAATCTCCCAGCAAAGAAAAGTCCAGGACCAGATGGCTTCACAGGTGAATTCTACCAAGCATTTCTAAAAGAATTTACACCAATCCTGTTTAAACTCTTCCAAAAAATGGAAGAGGACGGAAAATTACCCAACACATTTTATGAAGCCAACATCACCCTAATACCAAAGCCAGATAAAGATTCCACAATAAAGAAAATTACAAACAAATCTCTCTAATGAACATAGATGCAAAATTTCTCAACAAAATACCTGCAAATCGAATCCAACAGCATATCAAAAGACTTATGCATCACGACCAAGTGGGATTTATTCCTGGTATGCAAGGCCAATTCAACTTAAGAAAATCAGTCAATGTAATATACCACATCAACAAATTGAAGGGAAAAAAACCACATGATCATCTCAATAGATGCAGAAAAGGCATCCGACAAAATCCAACATCCCTTTTTGATAAAAATACTTCAAAAGATAGGAATAAAAGGAAAATTCCTCAATATGATAAAAGGCATATATGAAAAACCCACAGCCAACATCATACTCAATGGGGAAAGGTTGAAAGCTTTCCCCCTAAGATCAGGAACAAGACAAGGATGCCCAATGTGACCATTGTTATTCAACATTGTACTAGAAGTTCTAGTGAGGAAAATTAGACAAGAAAAAAAAATTAAAGGCGTCCAAATAGGAAAAGAGGAAGTAAAACTCTCACTGTTTGAGGATGACATGATCCTGTGTTTAGAAAATCCTGAAGTATCCACAACAAAGCTACTTGAACTAATAAATGAGTTCAGCAAAGTGGCAGGATACAAGATCAACATGCAAAAATCAGTAATGTTTTTGTACACTAGTACTGAACAACCGGAGAAGGAAATTTGGAGGAAAATTCCATTTTCAATAGCAACAAAAAGACTCAAATACCTAGGAGTTAATTTAACCAAAGAAGTACAGGACCTATATGCAGAAAACTAAAAAACGATGCTAAAAGAAATTTAAAAAGACCTAAACAAATGAAAGACATTCCGTGTTCATGGAATGGAAGAATAAATATCGTGAAGATGTCAATCTTGCCCAAACTGATTTATAGATTCAATGCAATACCAATCAAAATCCCAACAGCTTACTTTACAGAATTAGAGAAGGCAATTACCAAATTCATCTGGAAGGGTAAGTGCACCCGAATAGCCAAAAGTATTCTAAAAAAGAAGAGCAATGTGGGAGGAATTTCACTGCCTGACCTTGAAACATATTACAAGGCTACAGTGGTCAAAACAGCATGGTACTGGCATAAAGATAGGCATATCGATCAGTGGAATAGAATTGAGAATCCAGAAATATACCCTCACCTATACAGTCAACTGGTTTTTGTCAAACCTACCAAGCCCACGCTGATGGGAAAAAAACAGTCTCTTCAACAAATGGTGTTGGGAGAACTGGATATTTATAACCAAAAGAATGAAAGAGGACCCCTAGCTCACCCCCTATACAAGAATCAACTCAAAATGGATCAAAGATCTAAATATAAAAGCCAGGATCATAAAACTACTAGAAGAAAATGTAGGGAAACATCTTCAAGACCTTGTAGTAGGTGGTGGTTTCTTGGACCTCACACCCAAAGCACGTGCAACATAAGAAAAAGTAGATAAATGGGACCTCCTCAAAATTAAACATTTTTGCACCTCACAGGACTTTGTCAGAGGGTGAAAAGGCAGCCAACTCAATGGGAAAAAATATTTGGAAATCACATGTCTGATAGGGGTTTAATATCCAGGATATATAAAGAGATGTTACAACTCAACAATAAAAAGACAAATGACCCAATTAAAAAATGGGCCAGGAAGCAGATGTGGCTCAATGATGGGCATCTGTCTACCATATGGAAAGACCTGGGTTCGACCCCTGGGACCTCTGGTAAAAAAAAAAAAAAAAAAAAAAAAAAAGGGCCATAGACTTGAATAGACATTTCTCTGAAGAAGAAATACAAATGGCAAAAAAACACATGAAGAAATGCTCAACATCACTCATGATTAGGGAAATGCAAATCAAAACTACAATGAGATATCATTTCACACCTATCAGAATGGCCACTATGAAAAAGACAGAGAACTACAAGTGTTGGAGAGGATGTGGAGAGATAGGAACACTTCTTCACTGTTGGTGGGAATGCAGGATGGTACAACCACTATGGAGGACTGTTTGGCAGTTCCTAAAGAAGTTGAATATAGACTTGCCACGTGACCCTGCAATACCACTACTGGGTATATACCCAGAAGAACTGAGAGCAGTGACACGAACAGACATCTGCACACCGATGTTCATAGCCATATTATTCACCATTGCCAAAAGGTGGAAACAACCCAGGTGTCCATCAACAGATGAATGGATAAACAAACCGTGGTCTATTCACACGATGGAATATTATGCAGCTGTAAGAAGAAATGAAGTCATAAAGCATATGGCAACACAGATGAACCTGGAGGACATTATGTTGAGTGAAGCAAGCCAGACACAAATATGAATGCATTACTATGAACCAAATATATTGTTTAATATATTGTTTGATTCAAAAAAAAAAAAAGAAATTCTTGAAATGGAGGTTTTATCCATGGTCCACATTATTAGCATTAAGAACATCAAAAATATGACAATGGGAATGGGGGCCTGAGGTCTAAGAGACAAAGTTATCATCTATCACAGCTTGACAACTATTCTTTTTTAGCTATGAAAAACAGGGATTATTCATTATTCAAGGTTCTACGGCTAACAATTTATCAAAGAATACTCACCCAGAATTTGGCCAGTGAGTTGCTTCACCATAGCTGTAGTTGACAAGATCACACTTGTGATTTATAGCTTCTATCATCTATTAAAAAGATTAGAATTTTTAAAAAATTCTAAGCAGCAATTTAAGGAGTAGATTAGCCAGTAAAAGAAAGGCAGTTAATCCCACAGTTTCTTAACTAGTCATTTACTAATTCAAGTCCAAATTCATAAGTTACTTCCAGGCATATGGTAATAAACTTAAAAAGCAAGCAAACAAACAAAAACATGGTAGGGGTGACACACAGTATAGTAAGTAGTCAATAAAAATAATACTAGCATGTCCAGAATGCACGGGGGAGAAAGGAGGAAAGAGGTAAGAGGGAGTCTTTATGAGATTCTGAAATCATTAAGGTCAAAGTAAAAATGTAATGCATATCATAGAGTGCAGAATGTTAGTTGAGGTTTCAAATTCCTCTCAGTCTGAGGAGTAGCTGGCTAAGAGGTCTTTTTTTTTATTTTAATTTTTTAATTTAAAGTATCTCAAATTTGCTTGCTAGGGAATTAAGACATTTATAAAATAAAATTTTCATAAAGGTTAAGCTGAAAATATCCTAATAATTTCAAATAAAAATAATTATAAAATGAATTAACATTTTTTGCCTTTTTTGTATTCTTCATAAACTGGGAGTACTTTATAAACCTAAAAATATCCAAGACCATTAATCATAAATCTTCTAATTGATAACTCACAAATACTCACAGCTCTTATGAGGCCTGTGCCGGTTTCCATTGTGCTTAGTCTTGTATCACCAATCTTGATTGAAAGAATCTGAGCACCAGGAGCTACACCATTCCGTTCAGGTTCTTCCGGAAAATGCCCAGCAGCTATACTAGCTACATGTGTCCCATGAGCTCCTAAATGCAAAAAGGGAAAAACTGACAAAATATTCTGACAGATGATTTAATTATTTAATTCAATTTGCATATTAATCATGATAAAGAATCAAATAAAAATATACACTTATCCTAGCATCTAATGATATATTATCTTAAATCTCTTATCAATAATTCACAAAAATTAAAACTACTTGAATACACTATTATGCTATCCCTGGATTATATAAAAGTTAACTTCTTATATTGCATACCATTTGGACATTTAAAAATACCAACCATGTGCCTGTGGGCCTATCACTGCCATATGTACTATGGGCAACACCAAAGAACTAAAATTAAAATTCAAGGAGTTCATAATGTTTCCTGGTGAAAAAGCATATATAATATAAACTTACTGGCTGCATAATTAAAAAAAAAAACTACCTACTACAGAGAACAAGATCTATAGGAATTAACTTGAAAGAGCAATAAGGCTATAGTTATCAGCAGAGGCACTGTGATCTATGAAAACGTGGCATATAATGCCAAGTAGTGAGACAAGGTGGGTCTTTTCAATAAATGGTGCTGAGTCAACAGGGTATATCTACCATATGGGAGAAAAATTATCTTCACACCTAACAAAAATAAAATTCCTCATAGATTGTTGATATAAATATGAAAGGAAAAACAATAAAGCTTCTAAAAAAGATAAAATAATAACTTCATAAACAGGATACAAAAAAGCACTAACCACATAGAGAAAATACACTGAGAAAGCAGACCATAGTACAACTAGGAATTTCTGTTGACTGAGACAGTATTAAGAACAAGGAGAACCCAAAAGAAAAATGGGTAAAACACTTGAAAATGCATTTTTAAAAAAGGAATGTCCCAATGATAAACAGACTTATGGAAAGGTGTTCAACTTCATTAGCCATCTGGGAAATGCACATAAACGCCATACCTCTACACATCTTCCAAAACGGCTGAAATTTAAAAGGTGACAATAGTAAATGCTGATAAAAATGTGCATTAATACCATGCTGAATTCATGGTATATTCATTGACTATTTACACTAGTAAACATCACACACTACAAGATGAACCTCACAAAAATAAAGCTGAACAAAAGAAGTCACACACAAAAGGATATATATTGAATGACTCCATTTATATAAATGGAAAATAACTCTATTAGGTTGAACCATGTGAAATTGCCATATCTAACCATTTCTGGACTAGATAAAGACTAATATTTTATGGTCCAAACTAATGTGAAAGGAGAAATCAGGACAGTAGATAACTTTGGGAAAAGGGAGGGAGTAGAGGCTAGTGATTAGGAAGTGACATTGGGGGGGGGCTTTGCAATGTTTTCTTTCTTTACCTGGGTGATGTTACACAGGAGTGTTTATTTAATGATAATTCAATATGTACAACTTTGATTTACTATTTTCTGTACATATGTTATATATCAATAAAGTGAAAACAAAACAAAACAAAACAAAAACTGGGCCATTTTAGTGAAAAAATTTCTTAAAATACATGGGTAAAGAGAAATATCCCACTACTGTCAGAAAAAACAACCATACAGCAATGATAACTGACCCATATTCGGCCTCAATGTTTGGGGGACAAAAGAGAGTAGCTGGAGCTCCAGGAGAAGTGAGAACACATGACCTTTCTAATTGGCACTTTTGAGAATCCTTAGCTCTAGCTAGCTAGCTACTGCCATGCTTGAACATGTTGGCAATTCTTCCTTTTTCACCAGTAAAAACAGGAAAGCTGAATTTTAATGTAATTTATTCCTCCCATCCTCCCCCCCCCCCCAAAAAAAAAAGCCGTATCACCACTATATACCAGTTAAGAATGGCTAAAAATGAGGGTGGGTGTAGCTCAGTGGCTGAGTGCCTGTTTCCTATGTATGAGGTCCCAGGTTCAATCTCTGGTACCTCCTTAAAAAAAAAAAAAAAGACTAAAATTAAGAAGCCTAAGTGTGGGTAAGTGTGTGGAGCAACTAGAACCCTCTTATACAGTGCCGAGCAGAATGTAAAACAGTGCAATCACTTTGGAAAAACGGTCTGGCAACTTTTGAGGGTGATGTGTATGTTCATTATCTGACTGTGGCTGAACTTCACAGGTGTATACATATATCAAAACTTATCAAATTGTATATATATGTACATTTTATTGTACTTCCACTATTTCTCAATAAAGTTGGAGCAGGTGCACAACAGAGTTAAAGCAATCCTATCTCATTCTCTTTACTCCCTCCCCAGAAGTAACCATTATCCTGAAGATGGCAGGTGTAATATTTATCCCATCTATGCTTTTTAAATTTTTACTACACACATATCCATAAGCAAGGTATAGTATTATTTGGCATTTAAAAATTTACATAAAACATGTACTATAAAACATAAAAATGTTTTATAATGTACAGTTTTTAAAAATCTACTCTTTTGTTAATGGGTATTTTGATAGTTCCCATCTTGTGAAATTACTAATACAATTATAATAACAATGTGGTGAGTATCCTTTTACTTGACTCTTTGTGCTTATGGGTGAACTTAAGGATGAATATTTGGAAGTAAAATTATTGTTTATAAGAGAAATATGCAGGTGTATTTTCAGATGTTGGACCATTCTTGAATTTTTGGAATGAATCCTATGTAGTTATGACTTGAAAAAAACAATACCTGGATAGTGAATCAAATCACATTTATGATTATAGACATAGTCCTGTAGTTGGGATCTCTAGATTAATTTCTCTATAAGGATGCTTTTGGCTATAGAAATCTATCACCTTACCACCTCTTGGATTTTTCTTTAATTAGCAAATTTGAAACAGAGTACCTCCACTGGTCACAATGGAGAGCAGGTTTCCATCATCATATATATTAATGGAGTAATTCAACATCTCAGCTGTGCCAAAAGAACCATATTCTTGAGCCTCTTTATAGTTTCTTAATACTGTGGCGTTATTCAATTCCCGACCTTCATTCAATTCCCCACATTCATTCGAATCAATGCAGGCTCTGTTAATTGAAAATAACAGTAAATATAAAAATTTATCAATTTTCTTACCTTTCTAAAAATCATGTCATATAGTTTCTTAGGTATTGTCTTATTACTCTTATCTACTTCTACCACAAGAACAACAATAAATGCCTTGGTTAGAGCCCTGTATTTCAGAATTACCAGGAAATATTAGGTAAGATAACTTGTAGGAACCAGTACCTAAATGAAGCCACGGACAAATGGCTTTAGGAAAACTGTTCATCACAAATCCCTAAGTAATTAGGCCACTTAAGAAATTAGAACAAAACTTGAGCTATAGCCTTATAATAATATAGGGTGATTTTGATACATAGTCTGTGCCTTAATTCCTACTTTTTCTTTTAGTATTGGTTCCTGAATATAGCAGTATGCAAGCTACTTGAAAACAAGTAAAGTAGGTCAAGTCTTGGTCCCATAGTTATGATAACCTTAGGCAAACATTTATTTATAATTAGAGAAGTTATAGGTTTACAGAAAAATCATACAAAAAAATAGAATTCTTATATAACCCCCAACACACATACAGTTTTCCTATTATTAATACCTTACATTAATTAGTGTGGTACTTTTGTTACCATTGTTGAAACAATGCTATAATTACACTATTAACTATAGTCCATAGTTTACATTAGGGTTCATTTTTTGTGTTGTACAGTCCTATGTTTTATAAAAAGTGGTAACATATATACTACCTAAAATTTCCCCTTTAACTCCATTTAAATATATATTTCATGGTGTTAATTATATTCACAATTGTGTGCTACTACCACAATCCATTACCAAAACTTTTTATTTTTTTTTGTTTAAAAAAAAAAAGCTTTTTCTACATAGTTTTATGATTATCCTCCTATCTTCTCTATGTTATTAACTTTTTATTTGTTTAATATATATTCCAAACATTTTAGAAGGTGGTCTTTTAATAATAAATCTAACAATATTAAAAAATCATACAAAAAGAATGTACCTTCTTTAAAGAGGTCAACATTATGTTTTTAACTGTTATACTTTTGTATACATTTTTCTAAGTAAGAAAAATTGTTTTAACAGGCTAAAGCAATCAACACTGCTACTATGAATTACTGGAAGCCCACTAGTATAGTACAGAGAGGGCATTTGCAATAAATACTAAGGCATATATTTCATTAATAAACAACAATTTGGAAAGAAGAATCCCTGAAATAGTGAGCTTATTTTTATGTATAATCAATGTGTGCCTAAAATGATTTACAGCATTTCAAAAAAAGCCATAGCACAGCAAGGTACAGAATACTTAACAGTGATGGGGAAAATGAGGTAAAGAGAAAAGTAAATATCAAAAATACTTAGGTCAATATTTAAAATGTATGCCACCATATCTTCCACATTTGCTGGAGAAAGTGGCACATTTGACTCAAAATACATGTAATTTATATACCATCCATTCTGGAAATTTAGGAAGCCCACCCTTTCTTTAATCCAGCCCATCTAATCACATAGTTCTAGCTCTGCACCATGTTCACTCTTTTATTTCCACTATCTCTTCCTTATTTGGTCACCAACCTCTATTGTTTGAATCAGTGTGATGACCTGCTAACTGGTGGGCCACTTTATCTCCACACTGTAGCTACAGTGATTTCAAGCCTGATCACCTCTAACTCCTGCTTAAAACCTTCAATGTCTTCCAAAGGCTCTCAGAATTAAGCTGAAAATCCATAGCAAAGGCCCTCATAAACAGACCTGTTTACCTTCCCCACTTCCTTCTCCACGTATACACTCATTGACCCATATAAAACTTTTTACAGTTCATCCAACATTCTTATCTTTTACCTCCACCTTCAACCCCTTTTCTCTTTGGTTAGCTAACTTATGCTGGTTTTTTAAGTCTCAAGGTCTCATTTCTAGGAAATCTTTCTTGATGTTTCCTAGACTGGTTTAGATTTTCCCAATGCTTGTTTCCATAGAATCAACTACACTACTCAAGAAAGAATTAATGAAGCAACATCTCTAACTTTCTCACAGTAAATACCTTAAGACATTTCACAGGTCAGTTTCTTATAACCACCATCAAAATGGAGTGACTCAGCAATACATGCATCATAAAAAAGCCTAAATTATTACTGACTTCACCAAAGTTCTACAGAGGGCAAATATAAATGTGGTGTAAGGTTACAGCTTTTTGAAGATCTGGATTAGCTTAATTTAACGAACAGTTGTTCCTTAAACAGTTGTTCCTGACTACAGAGAAAGGAGATATTAAAATAAGATTCCTGGATGGGACTGGAGTATGTGTATGAGAGTGGGGAGGGAAAAAACCCATAAAGTCCTTGAAATTTCTCACACATTTCTTTGTCCAATTTTCTAAGGAAAGAATCCGCTGCTTTTCAATAGATTCTCAAAGGAAACGTGACATAAAAGGTTAAAAGCCATTGAAAAGAAACCAACTAATAACATTTCTTTTATGTAATCCTCTGTAAACACAGTTTCTCTCAACCAGTTTTTGCTCTATATTGACAGGGAGTTTGACACCAAACATCCTCACAAGTACTGAAGAGTATAATTATAAGAGTATAGTTATTTTAGGTTACCAGTTAAATACAGAGATATGGGGGTTTAACAATTTGTGATATTGTAGCAGGGGGAGGGTAGACCTGATATTCTTTGTAAAAACAAAATGAACAACAAAAACAAACCATGCTCTTAACAAAGAAAAGGTCACTTTACCTCGCCTCAAAAATGGGCCAAGAGAACACTTGCAGACAGTGCCTAAATTTGCCTTAGGTAATTTGGGGTATTCAAGACTCAAAAAATTAAGGATCTAACACTCAGATGAGGGATCAAAGTCCTACAGGATATAAAGTATCATGCAAAAAAAATTAAATTATTTCTGGAAACATAATGTTACTGGTTTTTCACTGATTTTAACAACATTTTCTAAAATGTTACTCTGGTGATTTCAGATTTTATTTCATTTAATGTTCAATAAAATTTCATTTCAAATACGAAAGTTCTAAAAGATATATTAAACATAGTTGTTGACAAGCTGTTAGAATATATTACTTGCTTTGTGAAATGCCTTAAAGAGCAAAGAAACTTTTTGGAAACATACACTGGCACCCTGGACACCCTGATCCAAAATTCTTTTCCCTTAGGACAAAGTAATCTGCAGTATTTTCAGCACCTGTAGGAAATACTTTAAGTGGGAGATGGAAATGATACCACCTAATGTCCTCCCACTATCCAATTCCTGCTAATATTTTAATATTTCTTTCAGTTGTTTTGTAGTATATTTTCCCATACCTATTCCCAAGCCAGTTTTCTATCTGGCATTTTCCTCACATTTATATAATTCCTTCATCACACTAAAACCCACCTGAGGCATGTACCACTTGGAATGACTGTATCATGTTTGACTAAGTGGTAGATGTACCAAAATTAACTTATCTACACATCTGAACAATTTTTTAGTATTATAAACACTGAGTAAAACTTCCAGCAAAAAGTTTCTGAAAAAAATTTTTCAAAGTATATGCATATAACACCAAAACAATATATCTGGATATACACAAAAACTACATCGACCTTTAATTTCATCTGGATTGTAATCTTTTTATATATAATAATATATTTTTTTATATGTAATATATTTTTTTCATCTTTATACATTGATTTATATTTACATTTTATATAAATGGAATCATACAATATGTAGTACTTGTGTCTGGTTTCTCTCACTTAGCATGTTTTTTTTTTTTTTGGTCTGATACTAACATTTTATAGTATTAACATATTTGTTCAGCTTCAAAGAAAAAGTCATATATGCAATTTTACCTATATTCATATTTCATATGTGGTTTCACTATGCTATACAGTTCCATGTTTATTTGTATATTTTATTAACACCTTCAGTCCCAAATGGAGCTGGGGTTTCTCACTGAATTAAAAATTTTATATACCCATTATCAGAGAGAATTAGTAACCCTATATATGGGGGAAAGCCTTGAAGAACAGTGCATTGCAATGGCAAACAATCTGAGAACAGTAATCAAGTAGTCATGTTTTGTTCTGAATCTGCTACATCTTGTGAAACAATTCTTTGTATATGAGAAGAGACTCAAACTACAAAAGGATTCTTGCTTTTAGGCTTCTAGGAGGGGTTACTGGTTTACTGTAGAAAATCCTAAAACACACATATGCATAAATATTTCTATTAAGAACATATTCTTGTGTTCATGCAGATAGTAATTAAAGAAAACATACTAACCAATTCCAAGAAACACTGCTGCAGTATACAATTCACTAAGAAAGAACCTGAAAAGGTATCTGATAAATAAGTTGCTATAAATCACCAATATTATTATTAGTAGTAGAAGCAGTAGTAGCAGCAACAGAAGTAGCAGCAATAGTTTACATTTATTGAGTGTTTAAATTTTTCAGAAATATTGAATTTACTTCTCACAAAACGCTGTAAGTAGATACTATTATTTTCCCAGTTAACAGATGAGAAAACAGGATAGGCTTACAAAAGTTTAAATAATGTGGTCAAGGTCATACAGCAAAGACTGAGCTCTTAGCCACTGTCTTATACTTCCTAGCTTCAACTTAGTTATCCTCTCTCTATTCATAAATCTTCACCCAATTTTCCTTCTTTGCCTTAAAATGGTTATATAGTAGTTTTTGCAAACATTAACTTGCAATTACTTTCCAAATTGTCCAGCTTCAATTAGGAACATTTTTACATATATCAATATTCTACTTCTCAGTATCTGGTTAATGAAATAAATATGAGACAGATAAGGGTCAGGTTTATTATATAATATACTAACACTAAGAGGTTCAAAAGACTTGCCCAAAGTTGCCCCAAAGCCAATTTGGTTCCCATATAGTTTGCTTAGTGTTACTACTGTCACGTATCCCAAAACTGGGCAGCACTGAAGCATTTAACGTTCTTCAGAGCAAATAACATTTTTCAATAATGAAGAAATATAAAACACAACAAGTTTACCTCCAGGTTTCACCATCATGCCACACCAAGCAGTCATATACAGGGCCAGGATCACTATATTTTTTCTCAAAAGAATTCAGCAATTCCACTTGACTTTGAAGCTCCTCCTTGATTAGTTTACATGCCTAATCAATCAGAAAATAGATTAATATTAGTAAATTTCTGAAAAGTTCTATTAACACAACCAAAGATACAATGTGACCCAGTAGTATTATCACTTTACCCTGGAAAAACATCTTTTTATATTATGCAACTTGTAGTCCAATTTAATAAAGCAGATATCAATTAATTACTAAACATTGAAAAAATACTTCCTATTTCTCAATCTTTCATTTGGTAACTCACTCCACCTGCTTTGAGAAAGATGTCATGAGACATGCTAGAGATATCATTTGGCAAAGATATTTTGGAAATATATCTGTAATCTGTATTATAACTAATTTCCAAAAGTCACTCTAAAATAAAATTGCTATAATAGGTTAGCAACTTTTAGCTTTTTACATTAGGACTTTTCCCCATTTCAAAGTTATAAAACCACAAGTCATCTTATCGCCTTTAGAATTTGCACTAAGTTATATATTTACAAAAGCATTTAATATGGGTAAGAAACTTTATTTTAAATTTGTAGTCATGAATGTAAGGAACAAGTGTTTTAAAATAGATTGATGTATTAAATAACAATTGACACTCAATATTTTCTCTAATGTAGATATACAAAACCTCTTCAAAAACATCCAATTATATTTTTGAAAATAAAGCTGCTTCATGCTACTGTGACGGCAGACTGCTGAAAATATTTACTACATGGTCTTTTGCAGAGAAAGTCAGGCAACCCCTTATCTAGAGCATTTAATATTTTTGAAACCAATTTGCTTTCTATAAACAGAATATTATTAGTACTCTAACTAGAGGCAAGAAAAATGATTTCAAACTCCACTTCTGCCATTTTTTTAAGCTGCGCAATCGTGTGCAAGTTAATTAATCCATCAAAAAGTTAGAATAGGAATTATTATTATGGTTAGAATAGTAATTGTTCAGTGGTTATCAAACTTCACTACAAATCATAATCACTTGAAAAGTCATTAAAAAAAATAAATTCCATGTTTCATCCATCCCCCTTATTAAATCAAAGTACTAGGGGATAAAGTTCAGAAATCTGAATTTTTTTTTAATGTTCACCAGGTGATCTAGACACAGCTTCTGGGAACGAAGGAGTATAGCCCTCTATTTATAAAAATGAGGAATGGAAGATCCAATATTTTAACTGAAAAAGTATTCTGAATCCCCTTTAAAAAAGATGTAATAATATTTACACTTAATCTTGGAATATATTAGGTTGAAGCATATAAAATTGTTGCTATTGAACCATTTTTGATCTAAAAAATGGCAATTTCATATGCTTCAACCTAATAACTTTTTGTTGTTGTTAACTACATGCATCTGGATTAAAATTTTGTTCTATGTATTAGGTTCTAGCTCACATTCACCTAAATACTCTTAGTACATATGTATAATAGTACATAAATATTTCATTTTCATAAGACCCCAAAGTCTTCAGTAATGCTTCACTTTTATTTATTCAACATCAACTATATACATTAAGGGAAAAAGATAATTATAGAGAAAATTTTGTATACCAAATGTAATAAAGTTAGCAGTTTATGTTTAGCATCTGAAATACTATATTTAATGTGCCTAAAAAAACGAGGTTGAAGAAATACAAATAATGAAGTAATAAAATTATACAGCTGTTTAAAAAAGGATGATATGCACAGATAAAGTAAACAAAAGTTAAATTTCTATATAGGTATAACACAGGCCAGTGGTTCTCAATCCTATGTGCACATAATTAAAGCTCCTGGGCAGTTCTAAACAATGTTTGCCATCCTGACAAGGTTTTGATTTAATTCATCTTTCACGCATAAGCATAGGCAGTTTTAAAAGTCCTTCATGTGATTCTAACATGCAGCCAGGATTGAGAACCACTAAAAATAATCCCATTTTTGATTAAGGAAAGGTACATGTATGCATGAAAAGAAAATCAGAAAGGATAAAGACCAAATTATCATTATTGGGAACTTCCACTTGCTATTTTATACATTTGTCCAAAATTTCTACAAGTAGCACATATCTTTTTCTTAATAAACAAAGACATTATCTTCATTTTATAAACTGATTCAAAAAACATTTAATGGTAAGGATGTAGAACAACAGGAACTCTCATATACTTCTTCTGGGAATACGAATTGGTACAACTATTTTATGACCCAAAGACATGCACAAGAATGTTCATTATAGCAGTATTCATAATGGCCAAAAATTTGATATCTGCAGAGTGAATAAACTGTAGGGCATTCATACAATGAAATATTATATATAGCAATGAACGTGAAAGAACTACTGAAATAGCCTACAACATGAATAAACAGCACAAGTGTAATGCTTAGCAAAAGAAGCTACTCATGAAAGGATATATACTAAAAGATTTCAATTAATAAAATTCAAAAAAAAAAAAAAAATTTCAAAATAGGCAAAATCATTCTATGGTGTTAGAAGTCAGGATGGTGGTTGCCTTTCTGGAGGAAGAAGGGAACAGTGATTAGAAAAGGCATGAGAAGGATTTCTGGGTACAGCTTATACTGTTTGTACATAGCAGCTTTATAGAGTGTTTACACACTTATGACTTATGTACTTTCAGATATGCATATTATACTTCAATTAAAAAGATTTAAAAATTAATAAACATGTATAAATTGACTTCAGGATAAATAATAAAGAGAAACTTAGTAAAATTAACCAATTTTAAAAAAAACTTGTAAAAAAACAGTATATTAATTCTCTAAGAACTCTATGGTAATATGATTCCATGGTAGTGTTTAAATAAAATGATTAGCACAAACTTGAGAAAGGCTATTATTGTTGGCAACATCAAATTCTTCCTGCTTTCTACAGGCTTCTGCAAGGGCCACTCTGTGAACAGGGTCCCAGATTTTTTCCTTCCGTTCTTTCTGCAAAGACAGAAAAATTACCTTTCAATTAGACTGGCAATACATTCAGGTAAACCTAGACAGTCATAATTTATATGTGGATCTGGCTGTAAAGTTGTGATGTTATACAACTCTCAAAGAGAGATTAAAATAAAATCATGTAGAGTTGAGTCAATAAAGTGATGAATCAATTATTGAAAATTGATTATGTAATTCATTATACCTAAGTTTTGAGAAAACAAGTTTACCAAGGCATGTTTAAATGTATTTTTATTTATTATATCCCCCAAGTGAAATTCTCCCTTTCTCCAAAGAATAATACTATGTCAAATAACTGACTGAATTCCCTGGCATTTCAAGTAAAAAGAATACTATATTCTTGGCCTTTACAGAATTGGAAAATGCCTTAAGTCAACTGTAGGCAGAAGACAAGAATAAAGACTATAGCTGCATTTTGATGGACACAGAGGCTTCCTCAGTTTTCTCTCTCTCGGTTATTTTTTTACAGCCTCTTTCACTTGTTCTTACCTTCGTCTCTAGGGTCTTTAACCCACTGTGTCTTCCCATGGATGCCTGCTAAAGGCACCATTTACGTCAAACTAATCATCTCAACTGAACCAAGGGAAGGGCCCACTTTAACTTAACCATTTTTGCATGCCAGTTTGTACCTTAGTAACAGTTTTTTATATTTATTATACTACATAAAAATACTGGGGAGGGAAGCGGCTGTGGCTCAATCAGTGGGGCTCCCGTTTACCATATGGGAGGCCCCGGGTTCGGTTCCCAGGGCCTCCTGGTGAAGGCAGGCCCGCCCGCACGGCGTGGTTGGCTGACCCAGCGAGCACAAGCAGCAAGGGGAGGATAAATGAAGAAATAAATAAAATCTTTAAAAAAAAAAAAAAAAAAAAAAAAAATACTGGGGAGAGGATGTAGCTCAAGTAGTTGAGTGCTTGCTTCCCTAGTACCTCCTAAAAACAAACAACTCTCATTGGGGGGTGGATGTAGCTCAGTTGTTGAGCGCCTGCTTCCCATGTACAAGGTCCTGGGTTCAATCCCTGGTACCTCCTAAAAAATAAAACAAAACAACAAAAAAACCAATACCCATGTGTATTTCAGCTGAAATTTTATAAAATAGTACTCAATAAAAGTCATACACATTATTTTTTGTGTTTTTGTTTATTTTTTTTGCAGAATGACATACAAGTCATTGACACCATGTTGAACATTACCTGTATCCTTTCCTTAAGAGCCTTTGGATAGAAGTCATAGCCATTTTTTATGCCAATATGATATTTGCCTGTGGGATTCGTCCAGCTTGCAGGAATCTACAGAAAAAAGTAAATTGTTCACTCACTAAATGCTTCCCAACTTCCATGATATAGACTACTGGGGAAAACGGTTTATTTCTACTCTAATATAATGTAGCTTGGATGAGCAAACCCATGTATTACAGCAATATTTTTAGTATTGCCACTTATCTCTATGGCCTCTTCTTTTTCTCATCCATAAATAAGATGGTTTTTATAAAGTGCTTTTAACAAACCGCTAGGATCAATGATATCTCATTTCCCTCTTTGCCACTCTACTGCCCATCAACTAGGAAGAGAAGCAATTTATAGAACCTTTTGTATGCTTAGATTTCCTGTTGAGGAAAAGAAGTTGACTCTTCTAACATATGACAGGATAGATACTATATAAAAGTTATTTGAGTTCTTAAAAAAAAAAAAAGCTCTATTAAATCACTTTAATTGTATATAACATCTTACAAAGGCCTCTTCAACTTAAAGTATTTCAAAATAACACCTAAAGCTTTTAATTAATAGAATGATATAAGAGTATGCCCAGTTTACCAATGGTGGAAGAAACAAAAGGCAATTAAATTGCTTCTCAAACAACAGGTTGAAAATTATTCTATCATGGAGACCAAAAAATTCAGTGTAAAGAATACAGGCTTTAAAGACAATTAAATCGGTCCATGAACACAAACTCTACTTATAAATAAGTGGGACACACAAGCTTATACAACCTCATTTATAAAGGAAGAAAATAGTCCCTACCTTCTAAGATTCCTGAGAATAATAAAATGCTTTGAGCATCAACCAACTTAAAATGTCAATAAAGAAAATGTATCCATATTCTTTGCAACTACAGGACCCATGATCAATCAAAAACAACTTTTAAATGTGTATAAATTATGAGGTTGAACTACCTCAGAGTTGGTTGACTCATCAATCCTCACTCATGCAATGTTTAATCAACACATCTCCATGTGGCTCACCAAATTATTTCCCATGTGGAAAACTTCTGGATGAAATTTTCTCATAACTAAATAGAGAAAAACAATCATTCACAGAACTTCGAAGAGTTACTGAATAGAGAATTTTTTTAAGGCCTATGTCTCATTACTCCTTTCTGAATCAACTGGAAGTCTGGAGTATTTGGAATTTCAAGTATGTTGCCATACAAATTAGAGCTTTTCATTCAAAATTAATTTTCTTTAGAGAACAAGGATTCTTAACTTTAAATTAATGTTTCTGCATCAATCCATGACATAACAACAATAAAGTGTTACAACCACAAAGAGGTTAGCGGTCACTAGTTGGGAAAATTTAAAAAATATATACATGCATGTGTCCTGCTACACAAGCTTTATAATCCTAGTGACAGCTTCTTTGTACAAAGAGATTACAAAAAACTGGGAAATACTACAGGATTAAATGGAATAATGAATTAAAATAATTGTGAAATAAGCAGATATGAAGACTTATTTAATCAAAAGTACTTTTATATGTAATACAAATAATGAAATATACATAATTTAAATTTAAAAGACCAAAATTTGCAGGGTCCATGTAACCAGTTATTTTTCAAATCACTACTATGTGTTTTCCTTCCAGTGAAGGGAGACTAGTTACAAAAATTATGCAAAAAAAATTCAAGGAATGAAAATTAGAATCATGGTTATTCTATCTAATCTTAACCAAATTAGAGTAAAACTTAATTTATATGAAGTAATTATGAACATATTATTTTACATATTTGAGTATTCTATATAAATGAAGTTATTTTTGGTCTCTAAATTTTGACCATTTTAAACCGATATCTTTAAAATGGTTTTAATTACTTGATTTTCATATGGCATACATAATCTCCCTTAATTACTTGCTAATTTTATGTTTCCCTATCTTAAAGAGAAGATGTTTAACATAATGGGACATGTTTCTTAATGAATCATATCACAGATGTTACTATACCATGCAGTAAAATCCATACACACACACACACACACACACAGAGGCTTGTTTTGTTTTGTTTTTTCACTACAACTGTACTTCAGACTTGTCAGCCTCATGGTACTGCCAGTGCACTATTGCATTTAAATACTGTGCTAAATTGGCCAAGTCACTGGATTTACCTTCTTTTTCTTAATATGTAAGACTAAATTTTGATGACTTAAAAATGAAATAAGCACTGTACTACTCCCTTCTAAAATGCTACTAAAATTACAATAAGGAAAAAATGAACCCAGAAGGACAAAGAAAATGGGAAACAAGACTATAAAAGCCAAAAGTCACCACATTTTGAAGGTTACAAAGTGAAAGAAGGCACTGAAAATTAGTGTGGAAATTACGGTATTTAGTACATGGCATTGGTACAATTGGGTCTTCATATGGAAAGCTCCTGTCTCAAACTTAACATAAAACCAATTCCAGGTGAATGCTAGAAGAAATAAGAAGAGGACAATTGTGAAATGTTTTAGAAAATATTATAGGAGAATATTTTCATAATCTTGGAGTCAAGAAGGATTTCTTAAAAAGCTCTAAGCAAAGAAGCAAAGATTGATATTCAACTACATCAAAATTAAGAATTCTTTTCATCAATAGACAGCATACTGAAAGTGAAAATAAAAATAAGAAATGGGAGAGGAAACCTGCAACACAGATAATCAAAGGACTAGTATATAAACAACTCCTATAAATAATCAAGAAAACAACAGACCACTTGGTAGGAGGGGGAAAAAAAAGGGCAAATGATCTTGTACAGGTACTTCACAAAGAGAAAATCCAAAAGAATAAACAACATACAAAAAGGTACTTTATCTCATTAGCAGTTAGAGAAAGGCAAATTGAAATAAGATACCCCTGGATTTCAGGAAATTTGCAAAAACGAAAAAGTTTCAAAGTATCAAGTGTTAGCAGAGTAGTACAACTATTAAAACTCTTAGATAGTTGGAAATGTATTTTTGTACAAAGACTTTGAAAAACAGTTTGGCCATTACCTAGCATGATGGTTAGGCTAATGTGTCAATTCAACCAGTTAATGGTGCCCAGATGTAATACAAGGGCATTTCATGGACTTTAGTCATGAGCGAGCTGATTGCTTAGATGGCTGGTTACATTTACAATCAACTGAGGAGACTGCCATCAGAATGAGTGAAGTCTCATCCAATCAGCTGATGGCCTTAAAAGGGAAAGTGATTTCAGCAGAGAGAGAATTCCCATCTCTACTTTGGATAGTAAGCATCTCCTTCATCAGAGCCCCTGGTTTGCAGTTTGCCCTATAGAATTTGGACTTGTGCATCCCCACAGTTGCATGAGACAATTTTATAAAATTTCATACTATTTACAGGTATCTCTTGTCGGTCCTGTTTCCCTAGAGAACCCTAACAAAATGCACCTAGTAAAGGCAGATATCCATGACTCAGTAACATGTACAAGAATGTTCTCTAAAGAACTGTTACAAGTGATAGCAACAAACTGGAAAAACTCAACTGTTCATCAGTAGTAGAATGTGTGGTATATACATGCCATAGAATATTACATGGCAATGAAATTGAACAAATTATTGCTACATGCAACAACATATATGAATCTCACACACAAAAATAACTGAGTGAAAGACATAAATTGATACATTGATGAGGTTATTCATATAAAGTTCAAAAATAGGCAAAACTAAATAGTATATTTTATGTATCCACACAGAGGTAGTAAAACCATAAAGGAAAGCAAAGAAATGATTATCACAAAAGTCTAAATAGGGTTGGACCTGGGTGGTGTATACAATGGTGTTACTTCATTCATTAAATTGTACATATGTGTCTTATGCACTTTTATGTATGTATATTTCATAATAAAAGGGTTTAAGCTTCTACTTGCCTTTTTTCTTCTATCTGCTTATGGTAATAAACTGACCAGAAGTAATCAACTAGTATTTTTCTCAAGAAGGCCTAGGAATATCACCCCAGAGAATGAGACTACTGGAATAATCAAAGCACCTAACTAGCAGTTGATCTTAAACCAGAAGAAGACATTAATATTCAACAAGTTTTTGGGATATTTGGAAGAAGCAAAAATAGAATATAGACATTTAGTTTATTTTAAAGCATGGCTAAGGAAAAGAACTTGAAGACTTTATTGTATTGCTTTCCAAAAATTGTGTACTAAAAAGTTCTGAGAACCAACTACCCAGTGACTAATAACATTATTCTTTTGACTATTAAAAGATACATGAACACTTGCACATCCTTGAAAAAAATTAGACCTGAACGTGTGTGTGGGTATATGTTTTGTGTATGGATGGAGAAAAAAAGCTGTAAACAAGATTTGCTGAATGTTTTTATAAGGAGCAATTAGACCCTCTCCATCCTACATCCTGCCCCAAACTGACCAACGAGGCAACTACTTCTTTCTAAACCAGAGAGAAGTTGGGATGTCAACTTTCTGTAGAACAGAGAAAAGAGATGAGACATAAAAAGAATCTGGAGAGTGGTTGCTGCAGGTGATTGTGAGATCCTTTGTATCCCGCTCTCTTGAGAGGTAACTCTCCTTCTCTCTCTCCCTTTCCCTCAGAGTTGCCCACTGGTTTTCAGCTTGAAGAAGATTCTATAATCCTTACTGATCCTTTTCCTTGGCATTACCATTTTTTGAAGCAAAGTTAATCTTTCTAGTTGAGCTTTCTTTTTAGCCATCTTAAAATAATTTTTAAAAATCTATAAACTAGACAAGCGATAGTTCTACAATGTCCAAGTCATTCCAGCAGTCATCTCTAGGTAGGGGCTTGCAGGGTCATGGGCATGACCTGTCTGCAGCAGGAACAGACCTTTTTCTGCTGCTACCCAGTCTTTTAAGTATGCCAGCATCTCTTGGAAGGAAGAACCAGGGTACTGCACATCTTGCTAGTTTAATGATCCTTGGAATGAGTTCTTCCTAGAGTCAACAAGGAGCTCAAAGTGTACTGTCTTTTGTTAGTACTACTTCCCATAATTTACAATCTATATTTAACACTGGAAGTAGAGGTTCACTCTTGTCTTCTCAACAATGTGGAGAGGCAGACCAGGTCATAAAGCTGCGAAAAAAGATGCAAATGCGAGTTCTTCAGCAGCTAAGAAAAAGCTTAAAAAGTGTGTTTCCCAGGGAGTATGGAAGGGTTTGTCACTCTAGGTGAGGTTGGTGATTGAGGAAGATTTGGAACTTCAGAAACTTCATAAATTGGGCATGGCATTAAAATCTGGCAACAAAAATGATGATGGTTTGGTTGAAATTAAGGAGGACAAAATTGAGGAACTTAAGCAAGAAAATGAAGCAGCACTAGAAAATGGAAAAACGAGAATACAGAGCAAGGCGCTGAATATGCTGATGATCTCAACAAAGAGACAAGTGAAAATGCAGATGACCAAAGTGATGAAAACAAGGACTATACAATCACAGATGAGTATAAAATTGGACCATATCCACCCAATGCTCCAATTGGTATAGACTATGTGATACAAAAAACAGGGTTTTACTATAAGCAGTGTTCACTTTTATACAAATGAAGAAGTTGCAAAGGATACTCATTGCAGCAGCCTTCCTCATTATCAGAAATTGAAGAATCCAGGCAAAAGAAGGAAGCTTAAGATATTCAAGAAGCTTAATGACTTCAAAAGAAAATAATGGTTCTTTGTTTTTAATGTTAACCTTTTTAAAATACAGTACTGGGAGCAGATGTGGCTCAAAGAGTTGAGTGCCTGCCTCCCACATGGGAAGTCCTGGGTTCGGCTTCCAGTGCCTCCTAAAGAAGACAAACAATGAGCAGACAATGAGCAGACATCGAGCAAAAACAACAAGCAGGCATCAAGCAAAAAAAAACTAGCAAGACAATGAGCAAACAATGAGCAGATAATGAGCAAAAAAAACAAACTAGCTAGAAGCAGATGTAGCTCAAGCAGTTGAGTGCCCATTTCCCACATGGGAGGTCCTGGGTTCGGTTCCCAGTGCCTCCTGAAGAAAAAAACAGACGACGAACAGAAAGCAACGAGGAAAAACAACAATGAGCAAAAACAAGCAAACAGATGAGGGAGCCATCTTCAGAGGGGGAAAATACAGTATTGCTAGCTAGAAAAAATACTGTACTTTTTTGTTTTAGTGGGAAAAAATCATAAATGTTCATGTGTTTAAGTAGTACAGTAAAAATACATATACGGCTAAATTAATGAAGAATTGTTTTGTTTTATCAGAATGGCAACAGACAGAAGTACTCTGTAGAGACTGACTCCGTAAGCTACTTAAGATAAACTTGCATCACTAAGAAAAAGATGTAGAAATCCTCAGAAAAATGAAATTTTATAGTTCCAGCCTTCAAAGGAATGTCAAGAACTTTGGATTCTATTCATTAAATAACAAAACCAATTGTATATTTATCACTTTCATCTGAAATATTCCACATTTTAATCTGAGCCTTGTAGACTTTTTATTTGGAGTTTGAAGCTTTTTGGTTGCATTTCATTTTTGGAGAAGTTCATTAATGTGAGATTGGCAATTAAAATGCAGGTGCAATTTTCTTTTAATGTCATGCTGTTGTTTAGGTAATAAGAAATATTAAGGAATTGGCTTTAGATTTTGTAATTTTTCCCCTAAGTTGCTGCTAGATTCTGTATTCTAACAGTCAATGTATTTTCAGTGAAATGTAAAAAATAATATGGTCTCTCTGACTAGTATTAATTTCTTGAGGTCTTATTGCTTGTCACATGAATCCTGTAGCTGTCATACATCTCTGGTATAAGCAACATTTGAGTTTTGAAATGTGTAAACCATCTCCTCAAGTTTTCAAGACATAATTTTACGTTTCCGCATTTTAAAAAGTTTGGCCGTAATTCCAGATGCATGCTTCTCAGACAAGTATCTGCACATTGTGATCTTTGTGGAAAGAAATTTGCATATATAATCTGTGTTTACCAGTTAACTTTCTGCTTGCATTTGTGGATTCAAATTACTGAAGTGAATTAAAATCAGTAAAGAAATCTAGGCCATGTTCATGTTCATTGGTTATACATGTTTGGAATGTTAACAACAACAGAAAAGAGTCTGCCTGCACACCTTTGACCAAGTGATTTTTAACAAAGGTGCCAAGTTCATGCCGTTGGGAAAGAATATTGTAGTCTGTTCAACAAATGGTGCTAGGAGAGCTGGACAGCCTTATGCAAAAAGTTGAAGGTTTACCCTCATACTATGTAAAAAAAAAAAAAAAAACAACTCCAAGTGGATCAAAGACCTACCTACGCATAAAAACTAAAGCTGTAACAGCAAAAATTTAAAAATAAATAAATAAATAAATAAATAAAACAAAAAGAACTAAAGCTATAAAACTTCTAGAAGAAAACATAGGGAAACATCTTCAAGACTTTTGTGTTAGGCAGTGATTTCTTAGACTTTATACCAGCGACAAAATAAAAAAATAGATAAATTGGGACCACACCAACATGAAAAACTTTTGTGCATCAAAGGACTTTATCAAGAAAGTAAAAAGACAATCTACAGAGTGGGAGAAAATATTAGGAAACCACATATTTGATAAAGGTTTAAGATCCAGAATATATAAAGAACATCTGTAATTCAACAACAAAAGGACACACAATCCAATAAAAAATGGGAAAAACACTTGAATAGACATTTCTCCAAAGACATACAATAGGCCGATAAGCACATGAAAAGATGCTCAAAGTCATCAGCCATCAGAGAAATGCAAATCAAAACCACAATGAGATACCATCTCACACCCACTAGAATGGTTACTTAAAAAACAACAACAAAAAAACCCAGAAGATAAGTGCTAAGGGGATGTGGAAAACTGGAACACCTGTACATTGTTGGTGGGAATGTAAATTAGTTCAGCCACTGTGGAAAAGAGTATGGCAATTCCTCAGAAAGTATACAATTGTTATCTGACCAAACCATTCCACTTCTAGGTATATACCCAAAGATTTGAAAGAGGGGACTAGAATAGACATTTGAACACCAATGTTCATAATGGGCGTTATTTAAAATAGCCAAAAGGTGGAAGTAATTCAAGTGTCCATTAATGGATAAATGGATAAACCAAATGTGATATCCATGCAATGGAATATTATTCAGCTAGAAAAAGAAGTGAAGTGCCGGTGCATGCTATAACATGAATGAACTTTGAAGACATCATGTTGTATAATATTGTATGATTTCTCTTATATGAAACACTTAGAATAAACAAATTCAAAGACAGAAAGCAGAATAGTGGTTACCAGAGGTGGGGAGAGGGGAGAAGGGGAATTATTACTAAAGGAGTATGAGTTTTGGTTTAGGATGATGAAAATAGTTTGGAAACCAACAGTGGTGAAAGTTACACAGTACTGTTTGCGTACTTAATGTCAAAGAATTGTCCATTTAAAATGGTTTAAAATGATTGATATGTTATATATATATCACAATTAAAAATAAATAATAATATTTTAAAAAGAGAGAGAGAGGGAAAGAGAGGGAGGGAGAGTCTGCCTGAGGTCACCCTGGCTACCTTTTCATAGCATGACTCCTTGAATGCTGATAGCCAGGCCTATCTCCTATTTCCCACTCTTCCCCGCAAATCCCAGGTCAAGACTTTGAGGTAACTGAGCATCTCAAAGTAAAAAAATATAGCATATACTGATATTTTGGGGTCCTCCAAAAGAAACTGCAGTATCACCCTATAGCAAAGCACACAAGAGCCTGCAGAGAGCGCTTCCTATCAGCTTTTTTTGTGAGCTTTGTTAAACAAGAGACAGCCAATGAAGACTAGACACCTGAGGAAAACTTCTAAAGCAAAAGGCAGAGAGCAAGGAAAAAGAGGAGGCAGAAGAGGAGGAAGAAAGAAATGAGGAAGAAGAGGAGGGCAGAAATGAGTAAGAAGAGAAGAAAGAAAAGGAGGAGGAAGGGAAGAAGGAAGGAGGAGGAGGAGAAAGGCGAGTAAAAAGAGAGGACAAGGAGAAAGAAACAGCCAATGAAAGGAAAGGAATAGGAGAAGGAAAATTTAAGACAATAATAATATTCCCAGATTTAAAGTGACACATACATGATACAAAGAATATGTTCTGAGTAAACATAAAGGTTTTTTATTTGCAATTAATAAGCGATAATTTTAAGTCTGTACATGGGTTAGAAAATAATTTTGAGGAAATCTTAGAAACTTTTCAGAAAGAGGAAAAAAAATAAAGGCAGTGAAGAAAAAGTGGAAAAATGTAAGAAAATTGGAGAATGAATTCAAGAGATCTGTTACAGGTTTAACTGTGCCCCCCAAAAAGATATGTTGAAATCTTAACTCCCAGTAGCTCAGAATGTGACCTTATTTGGAAATAGAGTTGTTACAGATGTAGTTAATTAAGCTGAAGTCATACTGGAGCAGGGCAGACCCTTAATCCAATTATGACTGGTATCCTTATAAGAACAGAAGAGATACAGAGACAGAGACACACAACACAGGAGAGAAGGTCATGTGAGGATGGAGGCAGAGGGGCTGGAGTTACACAACTTCAGGCCATGTAAAAACAAGGATTGACAGTCACCACAGAAACAAGGAAGAGGCAAGGAAAGAGTCTTCTTTAGAGCCAATGGAGAGAGCATGGCCTGGCCAACAGCTTGATTTCAGAGTTTTAGCCTCTAGAATTGTGAGACAATACATTTCTGTTGTTTTAAGCCACCAAGTTTGTGGTAATTTGTTATAGCAGCACTAGGAAACATACAATTAATAGATGTTCCAGATAAAAGACAGCAAAAATCATTGGGAAGGAAATTATCTCAGAAACAATGAAAGAAAAATTTTCAGACCTGAGAGCTCAATCCTCTTTTTTAGAGTATTAATTTTAATTTTAGATAAAGCCTAAAACTAGAAAAAAAATTCAAGAAATAAAAAGTATTAGCATGTTACTTAAATATTTGAAGATAAAAATTTAATATACCAAAGACTTATTTCTGGCTGCGTGGGGAATTAAAGTGAAAGGGAGAGAGGCTGGGCAAGGGACCTAACTTTTTTTTGTTAGAAGCCTTATAAGTATATTTTACTTTTTAAACTATGTAGAAATACTGAATATAATTTAAATTAAAGACACCTGCCACAATGCTATGCTGAGAATACTTAATAGCAGAGACAAAGAACAGGTCACCAGGTTAAGAAAAGCTAAAAGTATCAACCTATCAATTTTCAGATTTTATTTAATAGCCCTATACATAGTAAATATAATTCTACCTTTGAGCACTAGTGCATCATTAATTCATGTGGTTTATTTCAGGAATGGTTTACTACACAAAATAAAGACTATAGAAGTATGGACAGTAATACTTTAAATGGTTCTAAATCTGCCTGACTTAATAAGAATGCTTTCTAATTTCCCAACATAACACACAGGAATTCCAAGTTTCTCTTTGAAACATATGCTAAATAATAAGGTTGTCTGGGGGAAGACAGGGAAAATTTAGAGTAATTCATATGAACAGAAACTAGCTTCTCTGGAGTTCACAATTTTTTTAAAAAGCATATGGAAAGGGAAGCAAATTTTAGAATATTTATACCTACAGTCTGCTGGTAGGCAGAATTCTAAGATGAACCCTAATGACTTATGCCCTTGTATAGTCTCCTCCCCTTGAGGGTGGGCAGGACCTGTGAGTGAAACACTCCCATGGTTATGTTATGTTCAAAGGCAAAGGTGCAGGCATTTTGCAGATGTAGTTAAGATTCCTAATCAGTTGGCTCCTGTGTTAATCAAAAGGGATATTATCTTGTGTGTCTTAGTTTCCTATGGCTACCATAACAAATTACCACAGATTGGGTGGCTTAAAACAACAGAAATTTATTGTCTCACAGTCCTAGAGAATAGGGGTCTGAAATAAAGTTGTCAATAGGGCCATGCCTTCTTTTAAACCTGTAGGGAGAATGTGTTTCATGCCTCTCTCTTGGCTTCTGGCATGGCTTGCCAGCAATCCATGGAGTTCCCTGCCCCAGGTGTCACATAGCATTCTCCCCTATCTCTGTGCCCAAGTATCTTCTTATATAAGGATACCAATCATTGGATTAGGGTACACACTAATTCAGTTGGCCTCATTTAAACTAATAACATCTTCAAAGATCCTATTTCCATATAGGGTCACATTCAGACTTGGATTACAACTTGAATACATCTTTTTTTGTGGGGACAGAGTTCAATCCTAATACTGGGTGAGCCCTTTAAGTGGGGGACCAGGCCATGCCCAAGATCAGAGATTCTCTTGCTGGTCTTGAAGAAGCAAGCTGACATGCGTTCAACAGCTGCAAGCAAGTGAATTCTACCAAAAACCATGTGAGCTTGGAAGAGGACCTTGTATCTCAGATGAGACTACAACACTCTGACTACTATCATGTGAGACCCTGAGTAAAAGACCCAGTTAAATCATGCCCGGACCCTGTCCCATAGAAACTGTGTGATAATAACTGTATATATTCTTAAGTTGTTAAGTTTGTGGCAATTTGTTATGTAGCATAGAAAATTAATACATGGTCATGAAAATCTTATCCAAAAGACAATGCCTAAAGGAAATTTCAGATATATGGCAGAAGGTGAATAGAATTAAATATAGCTCTTTAGGATATCTAAATATCACAATGTTATACTCCAAACTAATTCTGTGTGTTGGTTTAAATCAGGGGTTCTTAACCCGGGGTCCACAGACCCCGAAGGGATCCATGGAAAGATTTCAGGGGGTCTGTGAGCTTGAATTGAAAAAAAAAAAAAAATAATAAAAAAATAAAAATAAAAATAAACTTATTATCTTTATTTTCTCTGACCTCTAACTGAAATCTAGCATTTCGTTCACTTATGAACGTATGCAATAAATAAATTACAGAAGTATTCATTTCACCTGACTGGCAAAGGGGTCCATGGAACAAAAAAGGTTAAGAACCTCTGGTTAACTAAGATTACTAAGTCAAAGCCAAAATTCTGCCATTCTTCAAATTCATTAACTATTTCATAAACTACTTTATCCTTGTTGTATAATCATTTTTTCATGATTTAGCTTACCCAAGTCTTTCTACCAAGGACACAGAATAAGACACAGCCAGTCGTTTAAGTCCATAGCTCTTATAGCCTCAATATTTCTTCATGTTCAAGTTCACAGGAAAATTCATGAAGGAAGAGGAAAGGATAAAGGCAAATCTATCATCTGGTCACTTTTCCTAATTTTCTATTCAAAACTTAAAACAATCTGGCAATCACATTCAAACAAATTCAAATTCTAAGCCTCCTATCAAAAAAAAACCCAAAACAATGGCCTCTTCTAAGATGGTCCCTCAAGATACATACCTCCTGTTATTCATGCCCTTGTGAAATCTCCTCCCTTTAAGTGTGCACTGGATTTACTGACTCACTTCTAATTAATAGGATTTGGCAGAAGTGATGGGATGTCATTTCCAAGATTACTTTATAAAAAGACCATGGCTTCCACCTTGGAAAAGATCACTCACTCTGGAGGAACATACCTGCCATATTGTAAAGCAGCCCCGTGGAGAAGCCCATGCTGTGAGGGACAAAGGCCTACCAATAAACACTTGAGAGTAAGCTTGGAAATGGATACTACTTCCCCACCCAAATGGAGCCTTCAGATGAAACTGCAGCCCTGGCCAACAGTTTGCAACCTCAGGAGATCTTGAACTTGAGGAAGCTACTGAAGTCACGCCCAGATTCCTGACTCATAGAAATGGTGAGAAAATAAATGTATGTTGCTTTGAACTATGAAGTTTTGAGGTAATTTGTATGCAGCAATAATACTCATCCTACCACCAGATTTAAGGTAAAAATATTAGATGCTTTGAGGCAACAGTACAAAAACAGAATTCAATAAGAAAATAAAAACTCCAACCTTAAGCACTCTTCCTGAAAGACCAATAATTTCACCGTCTTTTGGCTCTACCACTGTAGCAGTATTCACATCACCACTTCCTGTTGTATCAATGATATCGATGATTTTTGGTTTTCCATCAGTTGTAACCTGAAAATTAAAAAACAATTATAATAGAAATTATACATTTTAGTTTTTTTAGCCTTAAAGAAAGAAATGTCAGCTCCCTTATCTCTATAAATAATTTCCTACAAAATCAAAGTGGTTCAAGAAAATTAAAAGATGCATTCATTTTAAGCCAAAATCCTGACAAATACTAACAAGAATTTAGTCATGGAAACACCGCAGAATCCTGCAAGTAGTTTGAGGTATTCATTTAACAAATATTTATTGAGCATTTACTATAGGTCACACTCTGTTTTCGGTGTTGGGATACAGTAGGAATCAACACAAAAAAACCTACAAAAACCTCTGTAGCAGTTTGATATTGTTTATGAATTCCAAAAATAGATACTGGATTATGTTTGTGAACTGGTCTGTTCCTTTGGGCATATTAAACTGGACTGGATTCAGAGGTTTGCACTTTTACTTGATTAAATAATAGTTAAGGCTTTGTTTGGGCCACATCAGTAGGATGTTTTCTCAGAGAGAAAATGATTATGGCAGAAGAGAAAGCTAGGGTTTTGAGCTGGAGCCCTGCGAAGTAAACACACAGGAGAAGAACAGAGGAACAGAGATGGCTCCACAGACATGGCAGAGGCCCTGGGAAGAGAGAAGAGCCATTCACTTGATAGTTTATAGCTGGTCTTGTGGAGCGAGCAGAGCAGCTGAGCCCAGAGAGAAGCAAGCCTCAGGAAAGAGACAAGACTTATTCCATCCCATAGCTGATACTGGAAGAAGCTGGGACCATGGAGCCTTAAGGGTAAGAGAAAGCCTGAACCCTTGCAGACGCTGGCAGCCATCTTGCTCCAACACGTGTCAACAGACTTAGGTGAGGGAAGTAACTTACCCTTTATAGCCTGGTAACTGTAAGCTTCTACCCCAAATAAATATCCTTTAGAAAAGCCAACAGATTTCTGATATTTGCATCAGCACCCCTTTGGCTGACTAATACAATCTCACAGATCTTATATTAGTGGGAAAACAGTCAATGAACAAATAAATAAATCAGATTGTTATAATTACTATAGAGACAAACTAAGCAGAGAAGAGAGATAGGTGGTGTGGGGCATTCATTTCAAACTAGGCTGGTCAAGAGTGGCCTCAATGAGATGGTTAACATTCAATCAAAGACCTGAAGAAGGTAAGCTTTGGGCTGGACAAGTACGAAACTTTAAGAGGAAAATGTTTAATAGCATTTTATTATTGGATGCCATACCAGCACCTCAAACTTAAGCCCAAAGTTCAATCTTATCTTGCCCCTTCAAATCGGTTTCCTTCCAGGCTTTGCTATGTCAGGCATCACCACACAACCAGTTGCTCAAGCCAGAAATTTAAAGTCCTTCTCTGATTCTTTACTCTGGTTTACTCCTCACATCAAATCTATCAGGAAATCCTGTTAATTCTTTCTCTAAAATATAGTTTGAATTTACATTCTTCTCTTGATCTTTGCAACCATTATCTCAAACCTAAAAGCTACCATCATCTCTTGCTGTTCTAACTGATCTTCTCCTTACAGGTCTCTACGTTTCCATTCTTAGGCCCCACCAAATGTAATCGTAAACTGTAATTATGTCATTTTTCTGCTTAAAATATTTCATTGGACTCCCAGTGCACTCAGAATTATAAAAATTCCTACAAGATCTAACCCCTGCCACTCCCAGTAACTCACAACTCTAACCACACTGGACTCCTTTCAATTCCTGGAATATACCAAACTCTTCCCTGCCTCATGCCTTTTTGCACAGGGTCTTCTGTTTGGAATTCTCTATCCCTTCAGGTAAACCATGGGGATTCCATTTCATCCTTCAGGTTTCTAGCAAAACGTCACCTCTTCAGAAAGGCCTCTCCAATGATCTCTTTAAGTCATTACTCTCTTACCACATCTCATTGGTTTTCTTCACAGAACTTAATCTAATCTCTAATATCACATAGTTACATGATTGCTTGTTCATTTACTTCCCCTATTGGAACACAGGCTCCATAAGGGCAAGGACTATGTCTATTTTTTCCACCAATGTTTACGCAATACCTAGCAGTGCCTTTTAGGCACTCAATAAATATTTATTAAATTATTGAATAACCTGACATTAATTACTTAACATTAAGACCGATTTTCCTAGGGTATGGTTTATTGGCCAGCCCATGAATGTCCATTTGAGCCATAATATAACTGGTAAAGGTTAAGAGTAGTACTATATTTTTACACTACTTTTGTGGGAAAATTAATTTCTAGGCTTTCTGGATTAGCTTCACAAAGGAAATTTCATGTATTCAAGATATATGTACCGAGCTAACAGCAGGAAGTAGGCTTCCCCCCCCCCTTTTTTTTTCCAGAAAAGAAGAAGAATGTACTTCTCTACTCTCAAGAAAGAAGCAGGAATGTAAAAAATGTTACTGTGACAAGAATATAAACTTTTGGAACCCTTTTCTACTTGGAAAATTCAAACTCTTTTTTAAAAAAGATAGAGTTTAATTTCTGTTTATAAAAGTCTTTCTGACCAACATTCTCCCACATCCCCCAACACCAAGTATTTCCTTTTGAGTATTCTCAAAACTGTGTAATTAAGGAATACCCTAAAGAAGGAAAAAGAAATTAACTATTTGCTGGAAACAAAGGCACATAATTTTTTCTTTACAAGAGCTGGTAGATCCCAAACCTCACTCCAACTATGTTGCCATAGGACAATCAGAGATCTGACAGCTTTTCTGAGGGGGCCATGAGGCCTCCCAGGCACAGCTGGTATCTTTATGGACAGTAATTCTTAAGTTGGATATTTATTTCTTGGGGTATGGTCTATACTAGTAACCAAAAAAAAAAAAAAAAAGAAAATATCATTCTAATACACACACATACTCAGAAGGCTCAAAATCATAATTTTAAAAAAATCACTCAAAATCTTACCAAATCCTAATATTATGATAAATTTAAATGAGACACTGATTTTGAAGGGATGGGCTGAGTAGCTTAAAAAAATAAAATAAGGAAAATAACATAAGAAAATCTAACAAAATAAAAATGGAAATTAAGAGGGAAGATAATACACCCCTATAAAATTAAAACTAGCTAGATCATGTATTAATACAAGAAAATAATATATTTTAAAATGTATTCCAAAATATGTATATAATTTGAAAGATACAAAATAGTACTAAGAACTATCTTAGCATTTAATGAATAAACAACTTCAAAAACCTGCGATCAAGACAAGAGATCACTTACAACTCAGACACAGATCCCTCTAATTAGAAACCTTGTTACAGTATGTAAGCAAAGGAAAAGCCTAATGGGAGTTAGTGGTTTATTTACCATTAACTATTTCCACAAGCTTTACTTATAAAAATCCCATCCTATACACACACACACACACACACACACACGGTCTCTCATTAAAAATTCTTATATATGCAATCTTAATCCCATGTATTTTTTACTTTGCTGTTAGGTAAAGGCAACCATTCCACTGGAGATAATAAGATAATAATTATTACGACTTTATGGTTAGGAAGAAGGTTTTTTCCAAAAAAAAGAGTAAATCTACTAGCTGAGAATTTTGCAATGGAGCTTTTGGGAGAAGGAAAGGCAAGAAAGAAATTGAAATAGCATTGAAGTATATCCCTCATCTTTGAGGGGGATGGTGTCACATGGGAAAAAGGCACTGAAAGCATGAACAAAGAGTTACTGTGAGTAGAGCTAAGGTAATAAAACCTTGTGTACTGGGGTGGGAGACTGAGAAACACTTACTGGACTATGTTGGTTGGATAAAACAGAAACAGCCCCAAGCTATCCCCAAAATGCCAAAAATCTAAGTTACTTTGTGTCTTCACTGAAACAATTAAGGTGGAGGAGTTGGTGATAGTTGGGGAGCCATTCACTAAAATTTATAGAGAGAACCTGAACAAAAGGGGGAAGGGAGGTATGCAAACTATCTGCAACAAGACAAAATGAATGTATAAGTATTTAACTGAAAATTTAAGGGAGGAAGATACTGAAAATATTCTTATAAGCAAAGGAAGATATTTCATAAACAAATACTATTATGGGACTGTTATTCTGAGAATATAAGGAAGTATGACTAAAACTGTCTTTGCTTTCGGAAAGCTTACAATCCAGTTGGGAAGAAAGATTAGTAGAGATAATTACAATATAGAAGAATGAATAATTGAGGTAAGGACACTCTCTATGACGAAAACCACCTAGCTTGGGGGATGAGGGAAGGCTGGTTGAAAGAGAATAAAAATTAAAATTAATTGGTTAGTACCCAATAATATGTATATATAAGATAATATAATAGTATAAATGATTTTATATATATATCTGACAATTCATCAAGTGTACTCCTTTAATTTGGTCAACGTAAAGAGATTTTTATAGGATTAATTGTAATAGTTCCAAAATCTTTTTTTCCCTATGAGGAAATTATAGATATTATGCACACATATACTTTTTTCCATGCAACAAAAATATTTAAAGTTCAAAGCACAAGTCATACAAAATGAATTAAGATATAAGATTTAAAAGAATTTTAACTTACCAGGAAAACTATGTGTAAACAGAAATACTAAAATAAATATCTTAAGTGTTATTAGGAGGATATGAACAAAGCCCTATGAGAACAAAGAAAGGGAAAAAAAAAATTGTTAGCGGGCACTAGGCTAACCCCCTTAAGCCTTAGCACAATGCCTGGAAATACACATAAATGTATTCGGTGGGGGGCAGGTTGAATCAAATCAGTTGATATTTCAAAGGTAATGAGGAGGACTTCCGGGAAGATGGCGGACTAATAAGACACGGGAAACTCTTCTCCAGAAAAATAGCTAGAGGACAGGCTGAAACAGCCCTGAAAAAGATCTTCTAGGCTTTAGGACAGCAGGTGAGGGCTGCACACCACCCAGAGGAGAGAGATTCAGAAGAGGGAAATCGCGACAACAGAACCGTGAGTGGGAAGTAGCAGCTTCTGCTGCTGGCACCCTCCCCCACACTCTTCAGAATTCTCAGGCCTCTGGGCCTGCGACCACAGACACAGGGGGCTCCAAAGATCTACCACTCCCGGAAAGGGCAGAGAGAGGGACACAGCCTTAGGCTGACTCAGGTTCTGACCTATAAATTTGGACTGCGGAGCCCCACGGACCGTTCCACATGGCGGTTTGCCCTGGGAGCCTAGGAAGGACTGGAGAAATCCGACCCTGACAACATCCCTCTCTTCTAGCCTGGATTAATTGCCGAGGACTCCACAGGAGAGGGGAGAGAGAGCCTGGGGCTGACCCTGCTTTTGACTCCCAGGTTTGGTCTGCCCTGTCCCGAGAGCCCTTCCAGGCCGGGTGGGGCTGCGCCATTGTTTGCCTTGGAGCCTGCAAGGGGCTAAAGATATACAACCTCCCAATCTCCTCCTTTACTAACAGGGACTGATTGTTGAGGATTCAGAAGGGAGTGGAAATATTTCCTAGCTGGGAAAAAGGGGGCGCTACGAGATAAGTCTGGAGAACTGTCTCAGAAAGTTTGAATCACAGGGCTCTTAGCCCCTGGACAGGAAGCTCTATCACATTGATCTGGTCAGTGTCACAAAATACTTTCCGACCAGGCATTGAATTGAGAGCTGCCAACAAGCGCCATCTCCTGGCAGACCAAGGAAGTGCACATAAGAAAATTAATAAGTAAGAGAGGATTTTCCTGGCCTCTATAGCCTCCCTGCCCAAGGTCCTAGGAAATGACTCGACAACCAATTACTGGGTCCAGTTCCCAGTTTTGAGCAACTAGCAGAACAATCCTAACAATCAAGGTTGAGCCAAAAATCAAAGAGCTGTGGCAACTCACAGCCTCCTGCCACTAAAACCCAATAAAAGAGAAAGAGATAGAGCATCTAAGTAAAATACAAACCAACCAGATGCCTAAGCACCAGCAAAAGATTACAAGCCATACTAAAAAAATAGATGACATGGCCCAAGAAAAGGAATACAGCAAAGTCCTAGAAGAGATGCAGAATTTGAGAGAACTAATCAGTGAGATGAGCACTAATTTCCAAAATAAAATTAATGAGATGAAAGAGAATATAGTTAAAGAGATAAATGACATCAAGAAGTCGTTGAGCGAACGCAAAGAAGAATTTGAAACCCTGAACAGAAAAGTAACGGAGTTCATGGGAGTGAAAGACACAATAGGTGAAGTCAAAAATACATTTGAGGCATACAACAGCAGACTTGAAATGACAGAAGAAAGAATAAGTGATACTGAACACAGAGCAGCTAAAATTGAAGAGAGAAAAGAACAGAGAGAGAAAAGAATGGAAAAAACTGAGCAGGGGCTCAGAGAGTTGAATGACAACACAAAATGCAACAGCATACGTGTCATGGGAGTTCCAGAAGGGAAAAGGAAAGGACAAGGGGCAGAAAGAGTATTTGAGGATATAATAGCTGAAAATTTCCCAGTTCTCACGAAAGAAATGAACTTGCATGTCCAAGAAGCACACCGTACCCCAATGAAAATAAATCCAAATTGACCTACGCCAAGACACATATTACTCAGAATGTCAAATGTCAAAGAGAAAATTCTCAGAGCAGCAAGAGAAAAGCAAACGATCACGTACAAAGGACGTCCAGTAAGACTTAGCGCAGATTTCTCTTCAGAAACCATGGAGGCGAGAAGACAGTGGTTTGATAAAATTAGGAAACTTAAAGAGAAAAACTGCCAGCCGAGAATGCTTTATCCAGCAAAACTTTCCTTCAAATATGAAGGTGAATATGAAGTATTCACAAACAAACAGAAAATAAGAGTGTTTGCAAAAAAGAATCTACCATTGCAGGAAATATTAAAGGAAGGCTTAGAACCTGAAAGAAAAAGACAGGAGAGAGAGGCTTGGAGGAGAGTATAGAAGAAAGAAAAACAGAAAGGATAACCAAAAGAGTAAAAAGAGAGACAAAAATAAGATGACATATGAAAACCAAAGAATAAAATGGAGGAAATAAATAGTGCATTTTCAGTAATATCATTGAATGTGAATGGATTAAATTCCCCAATCAAAAGATACAGGCTGACAGAATGGATAAAAAAACATGAGCCATCCATATGCTGCTTACAAGAAACTCACCTCAGACCCAAGGATACAAACCAGCTGAAAGTAAAGGTTGGAAAAAGATACTCCACACGAATAGTAAACAGAAAAGAGTAGGGGTGGCTATGCTAATATCAGACAAAACAGACTTCAAATGCAAAAAAGTGACAAGAGATGCGGAAGGCCATTATATATTAATAAAAGGGATGATCCTCCAGGAAGATATAACAGTCAGGTATCTACGCACCTGACCAGGGTGCCCCAAAATATATGAGACAAACTCTGGCAAAACTGAAGGGAGAAATAGAAATTTCTACAACAATCGTTGGAGATTTCAACACCCCTCTCACATCATTAGATAGAACAACAAGGCAGAAGATCAACAAGGAACCAGAGAACTTGAACAATATGATAAATAAGTTAGACCTAATAGACATATACAGAACACTGCAACCAATTCAGCGGCTGTACATTCTTCTCAAGTGCCCATGGATCTTTCTCCAGGACAGACCACATGTTAGGTCACAATACAGCTACCAATAAATATAAAAAGATTGAAATTATACAAAGCACCTTCTAGATCATAATGGAATGAAACTAGAAATCAATAACAGATAGGAAAAAAGTAAATTTGCAAATGTGTGTAGACTGAACAACACACTCCTAAATATTCGGTGGGTCAAAGAAGAAATTGCAAGTGAAATCAGTAAATATATTGAGACAAATGAGAACACAATGTATCAAAACTTATGGGATACAGCAATGGCAGTCTTGAGAGGGAAATTTATAGCCCTAAATGCCTATATTAAAAAACAAGAAAGATTTAAATTCAAAGATTTAACTGAACAACTTGAGAAACTAGAAAAAGAACAGCAACACAATCCAAAAGCAAAAAGAAGGAAAGAAATAATAAAGATTAGAGCAGAAATGAATGAAAATGAGAACAGAAAAACAATAGAGAAAACCAACAAAACCAAAAGCTGGTTCTTTGAGAAGATCAATAAAATTGACAAACCCCTCGCTAGACTAACAAAGAAAAAAAGAGAGAAGATGCAAATAAATACAATCAGAAATGAAAGGGGGGAAATTACAAATGACCTCACAGAAATAAAAAGAATCATAAGAGGATATTATGAGAAACTATATGCCAACAAACTAGACAATCTGGATGAAATGGACAAATTTCTAGAAACTCATAACCAACCTACACTGACACAACAAGAAATACAAGAACTTAACAAACCAATTACAATTAAGAAGACTGAATCCATCATCAAAAATCTCCCAGCAAAGAAAAGTCCAGGACCAGATGGCTTCACAGGTGAATTCTACCAAGCATTTCTAAAAGAATTTACACCAATCCTGTTTAAACTCTTCCAAAAAAATTGAAGAGGACGGAAAATTACCCAACACATTTTATGAAGCCAACATCACCCTAATACCAAAGCCAGATAAAGATTCCACAAGAAAAGAAAATTACAGACAAATCTCTCTAATGAACATAGATGCAAAAATTCTCACAAAGTACTTGCAAATAGAATCCAACAGCATATCAAAAGACTTATACATCACGACCAAGTGGGATTTATTCCTGGTATGCAAGGCTGGTTCAACATAAGAAAATCAATCAATGTAATATACCACATTAACAAATTGAAGGGAAAAAACCACGTGATCATCTCAATAGATGTAGAAAAGGCATTCAACAAAATCCAACATCCTTTTTTGATAAAAACACTTCAAAAGATAGGAATAATAGGAAAATTCATCAATATGGTAAAAGGCATATATGAAAAACCCACAGCCAACATCATACTCAATGGGGAAAGGTCGAAAGTTTTCCTCCTAAGATCAGGAACAAGACAACGATGCCCACTGTCACCATTGTTATTCAACATTGTACTAGAAGTTCTAGCAAGGAAAATTAGACAAGAAAAAAAAAAAATTAAAGGCGTCCAAAATTAAAGAGGAAGTAAAACTCTCACTGTTTGTGGATGACATGATCCTGTACTTAGAAAATCCTGAAGTCTCCACAACAAAGCTACTTGAACTAATAAATGAATTCAGCAAAGTGGCAGGATACAAGATCAACATGCAAAAATCAGTAATGTTTTTGTACACTAATACTGAACAATCTGAGGAGGAAATCAGGAGGAAAATTCCATTTTCAATAGCAACAAAAAGAACTACCTAGGAGTTAATTTAACCAAAGAAGTACAGGACCTATTTGCAGAAAACTACAAAACAATGCTAAAAGAAATTTAAAAAGACCTAAACAAATGGAAAGACATTCCGAGTTAATGGCTTGGAAGAATAAATATCGTGAAGATGTCAATCTTGACCAAACTGATTTATAGATTCAATGCAATACCAATCAAAATCCCAACAGCTTACTTTACAGAGTTAGAGAAGGCAATTACCAAATTCATTTGGAAGGGTAAGTGCACCGGAATAGCCAAAAGCATTCTAAAAAAGAAGAGCAACGTGGGAGGAATTCACTGCCTGACCTTGAAACATATTACAAAGCTACAGTGGTTAAAACAGCATGGTACTGGCATAAAGAGAGACACATCGATCAGTGGAATAGAATTGAGAATCCAGAAATATATCCTCACCTATACAGTCAACTGGTTTTTGATAGACCTACCAAGCCCACGCTAATGGGAAAAAAACAGTCTCTTCAACAAATGGTGTTGGGAGGACTGGATATCTATAACCAAAAGAATGAAAGAAGATCCCTAGTTCACCCCCTATACAAGAATCAACTCAAAATGGATCAAAGATCTAAATATAAAAGCCAGGACCATACAACTACTAGAAGAAAATGTAGAGAAACATCTTCAAGACCTTGTAGGAGGTGGTGGTTTCTTGGACGTTACACCCAAAGCACGTGCAACAAAAGAAAAAGTAGATAAATGGGACCTCCTCAAAATTAAACACTTTTGCACCTCACAGGACTTTGTCAGAAGGGTGAAAAGGCAGCTGACTCAATGGGAAAAAATATTTGGAAATCACATATCTGATTAAGGGTTTAATATCCAGGATATATAAAGAGATGTTATAACTCAGCAATAAAAAGACAAATGACCCAATTAAAAAATGGGCTAAAGACTTGAATAGACATTTCTCTGAAGAAGAAATACAAATGGCCAAAAAACATGAAGAAAAGCTCAACATCACTCATGATTAGGGAAATGCAAATCAAAATTACAATGAGATATCATTTCACACGTATCAGAATGGCCACTTTAAAAAGACAGAGAACTACAAGTGTTGGAGAGGATGTGGAGAGATAGGAACTGCATTCACTGTTGGTGGGAATGCAGGATGGTACAACCACTATGGAGGACTGTTTGGCAGTTCCTAAAGAAGTTGAATATAGACTTGCCATGTGACCGTGCGATACTGCTACTGGGTATATACCCAGAAGAACTGAGAGCAGTGACACGAACAGACACCTGCACACCGATGTTCATAGCAACATTATTCACCATTGCCAAAAGTTGGAAACGACCCAGGTGTCCATCAACAGATGAATGGGTAAACAAACTGTGGTCTATTCACACGATGGAATATTATGCAGCTGTAAGAAGAAATGAAGTCATAAAGCATATGGCAACATGGATGAACCTGGAGGACATTATGTTGAGTGAAGCAAGCCAGACACAAAAGGACAAATACTGTATGAATGCGTTACTATGAACCAAATATATTGTGTAATATAGTTTGATTCAAAAAAAATATATATATATATATGTATCCATTACATTTAATTGAGAAATGGATATATTTATTCATCTGTGTTTCCTTTTTAGTTTTTAATTGTTTATATTTTCAATTATTAAATGTACAAAATAAAGTTAAAAAAAAAAAAAAAAAGAAACTAAAATATAATGGGAAATAAAGACAGCCATGAAACTATAGAAAAAAAAGGTAATGAGGTCAAGACCCAGCTGGATCTTAAAAGGATTAAGGAGGAGTTTTACAGGTGATTTCAGAAGGGTTAAAGGCAGATTAACCATCACATGCAAAGGCATGTGTTGGCAAAGGACATGTGGGTGACTGGAAAAGAAAGAAATGTTCAATGTGGAAGCACATGGTAAAGGGTGTGGGGGGGTTGGAGTAGATATGGATAGAAGAAAGGGTAAGAACTGAATCTGCATGAGGGCAGAGTAGGATAGTGAAGGGCTTTAAATACAAAATTGAAATTATTAGATTTTTACACATAAGCAACTTTACAATTCAAATTCTTGGATTTTTATACATAAGCATCCCAAAATATTTTTGTTTTATTTTAAGCAGGAGTGTAATACAAGATTTGTTTAAGAAAAATAATTTTGGCAATGTGAAATATGGATCAAACAGAAGAAAAGCTGGTGGCAGGGAGACACGCTGGCTATTTCACATATATTTCCAGATTGAGTCCATGCCCATTTCATCCATAAAGCCTATCTGGTCCAGCTCTCGAAGTTCCCTACTTTTTAATCTTTATAACAATAACAGTCTGCAGGACTACATCATTTAACACAATGTTAGGCACCTGGCAGGTACTCGATTTAATCCTTTATATAATGATATAACCTCGTGCTATCTAATCTTTACTTTCAACATGTCCAGAAAGCTGTCACAAAAGAGAACTGGGCCCAAGAAAGTCACCAAAGAATGAGAAAATCCACTGTGTCCTTAGAAGTTTTCACTGTGTCTCTAATCCTTTACTCATATCCCATCTATCTTTCCAAATGCCATTTCATTCTCCTCTTCCTATTTTGTTCTTTCCTTCCTATTTCTGTACATCTTATTTTTATGACCTATACATAATCTTACAAAATAAATTTGTTAAAGGAAAAGATAAACATCTTTAAAAATCCAAGCCAATGTACTGAATTTCTTTTAACTGGATGTGTATAGGTTAATACCTCGGAGTTAAAGTTATTAGAAGAGTTATATTTTCACTTGATTTCACTATATTTATTGCTCAAGCATTTATGTTAAAATATGCATATATTTAATATATATTTATTTTTTGGGAAGTCAGATTAAAGACCCTGAACAAACTCCTTCTACTAAATATCACTGCTTTAAAAACTAGGGTTTAACACTCTTCTTGAGCCCTTAAGCCACATGTAATTAATACTCTCTTATAATAACTTTCATAGCAATCCTATGGGATGAGAATTATTATTACTTTACAGAAAGTAATAGAATAATCTGATAAGCAGATCTGGGAAATTCTAGAATTTTTTTCTTCAACAAAAGACAATACTCTCTAAACTTTCCTGAACCTCTTATCCTGACAAAAGAACCAGCAAACCACTTACCCCAGCTGTTCTCCTCCCACTTTTATCCTTATAAAAAGTAAACATACACAGCAAGTTGGAAACCATTACTACTCTGTAATAAAGATTCAATGAGGTGATAATTGTCACTGTTTTAAATTTTAAGAATTATTAATACAACATAGATACTGTAGTTACCAGGAAAGAATTCATCAACTGCTCCTCGTCTGATTCACCAAAGATGCCCTGAGGTCTGCTGTCCACGAGGATACTACTGAAGAATTAACAGAAGGAAGCAAGAGTCCCAGAGGATTTCTATAGAGAAAGCTACTCAAACTGGCTTTCCTTTTTCCCTCCTGCCTTACTTCCTAACCTCCAAAGTGCTACTCCCAATTATCAGAGAGCACAAATATAGGGTCCAGAGGTTAAGGGGAGAAGGAAGACAATTGCAGAAATGAGGGGTGAGAGGGGGTGGTTAAGATATGCAGGAAGGACTGATAAATACACAGGGAAGAGACCAACATACAGTAGGATTAATAAGAGAGACAGATCTGGAACAGTGGTGAAGTTTTTTTTCATTACTGGATTTCGGGAAAAGGCTAAATTTACAAAAGCCAGACTTTAAAGACTTTAGGCAGAATGCCTTTAACCAAGAGACATATATTACCTTTCGGTGTGGTACTTTGATCTAAAGATTTCGAAGTTGTCTAAGACAAATTTAAATAATTTTTAAAAACCGTAATTAAAGTATGTTGTCTTATGTTCTGAGGTTAAAAAAAAAACAGACGCATAATTTTATAGTCTGAAAAGTTCGCACACACACAAAAAATTCGATTCTTCTTAAGGAAAAGAAAGACTAATGGGATGAGATCCAATGACCTTAAACAAATACATTACAGAATATCGTTTAAAAATAGAATACATAAAACTACCAGAGGAAACAATTCCGGAAGTTGACTGAGTTATCTTCTTGCAACTGGCTTTCGTGTTTAAAAGCAATTTTCCCCAAAACCAAATCTCCCGAACCACAACAATAAACATTAAGTTGATACGTCATTTGCCCCATTTGTATTTCCTCCGCAACCAGAAAATAATAATTAAAAAAAAGTTTAAAATTCTACTTTGAAAATTGCAGGCAAGAACCTGTGCCCAAGATGCAAGGGACCTGCAAAAGGAGGAAGGCAGTGGTGGTGGCAAGGAGCCCCGGGGTCTCCGGCCTGGCAGTGCCTAAGCACGACAGGGCTTTCCTAGGGCGAAAGGTGGACCTAGGCTCTCCAAACCAGCCGCGCCAAGCACGCTGCTTTTGTCTGGGTCAGCAACAGGGCCCATCCCCGGCTCCGGGCCCCTCGCCGATGCCACGCCGCCGGATCCCCTCCGAGGGCTCTGGTCCCTTCTGCGTCTCCGTATGCGGCCGGGTGTGCCTCCTCCCGCTGCCAAGTTTCCCGCGCGCCGACCTGGGTTCAGCTGCACCGCAGAGCGGGGCTTCGGCCTGCCGAGCTCCGAGGATGCGCCCCCTCCCGTGTCCCTGACCGCCAGCGCCCCGCGTCCCGGGCCCTCTGAGGCTGTCTCACCTGCATGCCCGGAGCTCCGGGATCGACCCCCGTGTCCAGGACTGCGATAAGCACCCCCCGCCCGTCATACTCCGGGTAGCGGCAGAGAAAGGAGGCGGCCCCGGTCTCTTTTTTCGGCAGGAGACCGTGGAAAGGGAAGGGCTCCTCGGTCGCAGCGGTGGCCATGGAAGAAGGCTGGAGGACGAGGAAGAGGCAAACTGCCAGGCTGCGCGCGGAAGAGCAGCGCGGGGACACCCAAGCAAACGCGGAGCAGGAGGCGGGGTTGAGGGGAGGGGCCGGCCGCACCTTCCGCCAATCCCATCCTTTCAGGTGGAGTCGCGCGCGGAGAAATGCGAGGCAGCCACTGGAAGGGCGGCGGCGCGGCAGGCAGGCCAATCACGTGTTGCTACGTAAACTAACAGCGCCGCTCTCAGGAACTAGGCTGAAGTATTGCCCAGGCCCCGGAGAAGGAAGCAAAGACTGGTAAAATTAATAGAGCGTTCGGTTCTCGAACCTGGGGTCTTAAAGAGGTCCGAACTCGGGATCTTCTAGGATGGGCTGACCGCCAAGCTAAAGGATACCTGTGTGCCGGACCGAAACGCTCCCCGAGAGACGAGGAAGGAAATGGACCTCCAGTCAGGTGTAGCGGGAACCTTCCCGTGGGGCAAGTGATGGTTTTCGAACTTGAGGTTGTGGACGAAATTTTAGGTGCAACTACTCCAGAACCCCCGGCCCTGTTGTGCTGACCCGAAGAAATGGAGCATACTAATGCACGCTTAGTGTCTAGCAATCTAGTATAGCGGCGAAATTCCCTGACGTAAATTTTGAAACAGAGTTCCCTGACTCGGTTGTATAGTTTTTTTGTGTGTGTTTTTTCCCCCTGAGAGTGTGGTTTGTGCTCCTTCGAACGAAGGTGGGGTGAGGGGGCATAGTTTGGGTGGGTTTAGACAATTTCAGTCAACAGGAAGTAGGTTGTTGGCTTTTCTTTGTAGCCAGTAATAAAGCTCGAGACTAGAACAGGCCCCTCCTATCCTCATTGCTCATACTTGGCTTCAGAGATTACTGAAAAACATTTTTTTTTAAAATTGAAGTTCCAAGTGATAGCTCCTAAGGGCTCTTAGCTCACTCTCCCAGCCCCACAAATTATGAAGGCAATTGTAGAATCATACTTTGCAGTTCTTCCGATTCACAGTGATGGCTCCCAAATGTCTTATGCTGCACGTTGTGCTTTAATGATCTTAAATATCTATGTTCACGTGGGGGTTCTTAGCCCTTTTTTGTGCCAGAGACCTCTTTGGCAATCTGTGAGTCCTACGGACCACTTCTCAGAGCAGTGTTTTAAATGCATAAAATAAAATATATCGGATTACAAAGGAAATAAATTATGTTGAAATACGTTATGAAAAATATTGGCCAACTTTGTTATATAAGAATAGTTTTATATGTGTGTATAGTTATATATGCGCTGCTTTTTGCATTAAGTAACAAGAGCTAGCAGCAAGTCTAATAAACTACCATAATTTTAAAGTCTGAAAAGCATAAGTTATATTTTGAGATACCTGCACCAACTGTTAATATGATAAACTAAATTGTATTAGTGGCAGAGTAACATCCATAATTGAAGGGAATACTAAATTAAGTGTTCAGTGAAAATAAATACATATTTTTTCCTGTACAAGTTTTGAATTGCTTGAATTCTGTTCATGGACCCCAGGTTAAGAATGCCTGATGTAAAGAGAAGACGTGTGTATGCCATAGGATTTATTAGGTTTTCCATGAAGTTTCAAAAATTATTGTAATGGCTGTGGAATTGTGTCAACAACTGATTTGACCATTTATTCATTGCATAAGTCTTAGAGAAGCATTTTCTCTTTAGTGGAGAGCAAAAGGAGAAAAGTTAATGTTTTCCTTTCTTTACCCAACTGTTTACATTACCTCTAGAAAAGAACTTCATATTACTTTAACAGGAAGGGAAAAACAATGACAAACTCTGAGGACATTCACTATAGAGTTATATTGACAAAATGGAATGACTCCCAGTTTCAAATGAACTATAGTCCAATCACCTCATTTTACAGATGAGGAAACAAACCTACACAGGTTAACTGACTGCCACTGGTTCAAAACAAATTTATGAAAAACTAGATGTCTATTCTCATTGTCTGTCCAGAATATTTTTTACTATACCAGATTGTGCTCTCCTGCCAGAGTAATCACACAGTGAAAGAATGGAGAATGAACTGTTCATTATGAGACCAATGTGCAGACTTTTTATTAGACTCCTGTAACAGTGTTCTTCAAAAATTTTCTGCTTACGTAAGCTATAAAAATGTTTTAGTAAATGATGTACATTTTTAAGATGACATCTGAAATTTCTCATCATAAATTTAAGACAAAAAGGATTTAACTTCTATATTTGCTATATGACACTTCTATATTACTCCTTTAAATATATCCAGTTGAATGTAACCACCATAGCTCTTTGCTACCTAACACTATTTAAAAAATACTTGAATATGTTCCACTTTAAAATCAGTCAGACATTTTACATCACTTTATTGTTGAAACTTTTCCATTCTTCTTCACCAACAGAATTTTACCCTAATGTAATTTACATTTACAATGGAAAGTCTTATTGATCATTATATCAATAAAACAAAAATATGTTTATCAATATTAAATTATAATTAAAAATAGTTTCCTAGGATCAAAGTATTAAATTTTTTCTTTTGGATTAAACTATATTTCCATTATAAAGTTGATCAAAACAACATGAATAAACCTTAAGATTTGATAAAAAATTATAGAACAAAAAGTAAACTTGTTTTTAAAGAGCTTTTAAGGATATTAATGAGATCAGCCATTAGACTTTGATTAAAGAAGGTTTTATTGACTACTACAAATTGTCCTTTTATTTGGTACACTATTATACTTGCAGGTGGTGTACAAAAGCAAGATTTGGGGTGGCTTGGATATGCCTTCTATGAAGTGGAGATCCAGTTGTACAATAGAAGATGCAAAGGAGGATGGATATATCTGTTTACACAGGCACATAGGCAGATTAGTTTATAATAGAGAAGATATGGAATTTGTCTGGAAAGTGATTATCTTGAGATTATTTGTGACTTTGTACCACAGTTGAAGATCACTGTTCTGTGTAACCAATATAGTCATTTACTCATTGTCTTCAAGCATAGTCTTCTACACATCATATTTGTTTACGCCTCTTCTTCCCTTGATTTAATGACCTCAGCCAAGGGGGATTGTGGTGGCTTAGAGCTATGTATCCCAGAAAAACGTGTTCTTAAATTTAGTCCATTCCTGTGGGTGTGAACCTACTGTAAATAGGACCTTTTTTTTTTTTTTTTTTGAGGTTGCTGCAGTTAAGGTGTGGCCCAACTAAATCAGAATGGGTCTTAATTCTATTACTGAAATCCTTTATAAGCAAAATGAAATTCAGACACATTGAAGACTGGAGGGAGCAGGCAAAACTGGTCATAAACAGGACCCAGAAGAGAAGCCAGGAGAGGCTGGCATTTGTATTTTCATGTGACAGAAAAGCCAAGTACCAAGGCTTGCCAGCAGCCAACTCCAGAATACCAGTCTCCTGGGATAAAGCATCACCTTGATGCTTGATTTTGGACTTCTCATAGCCTCAAAACTGTGAGCCAATAAATTCCTGATGTTTAGGCCAGCCCATTACGTGGTGTTTGTTTTATCAACCAGGAAGTCACTTTTGTCCAACTTAGCAGTTCATTGGATATCAGAAAGAAACAATTAGAGGGTTCTTGGAGGAAACAAGATACTGATCAGGGGTTCTTAACCAGGACTTCAGGGGGTCTGTGAGCTTGAATTGAAAAAAAATCAACTTATTATCTTTATTTTCTCTTACCTGTAACTGCTTCGTAGCATTTCCTTCACTTATGAATGTATGCAATAAATTACAGTAGTATTCATTTCATACCACATTACAGTTGTTGCATATCTTGAAAAATTGCTTACGCTCATACATACTTCGAAATTATGGCAGTTGTTAGACCCGACGTTAGTTGAGTGTCATAAAACTAGCTGACATTACATTCTGAGAAAGGGTCCGTGGTTTTCACCTGACTGGCAAAGGGGTCCATGGAACAAAACAGGTTAAGAACCCCTGATATAGATAAATAAAAGGAGCTTAGGAATGGAAGAAAGAAGGGGAGGAAAGAAACAAAACAGGGTCAGACAACCAGGGCATCAGTCACTCTATCTAGGATAAAGTAATAGGCTGGACATAAAAACCTCACCCACACTGTATTTATCAAAGCAGGAAGTTCTGAGTCATAGATCCTTGATGTCTACCTTTCCCCATCACCTGCTCCATTTGAGGCTGCAAGCCAACACATAGGTGAGGTGAAAGAAAATAATTTTGACATATACCTTGCCCGTGAGTCACTTTTGCAACTATTGCACCACAGCATTTAGAAAATATTTTAAATCAATTTTCCAATACTGTGTAGAGATTGTGTAAGCATTCAACAAGGCTCATTTGCCAAGCTTTGAAATCCTTTGCTACATATACACTGAGGCCACTCCTCTCATGGGTGGCACCCAGCCGAAAACAGTGAAGTAGAGATTCTGAAGCAGAACCATGCCTGTGAGATGGGCAATTCTTTGAGCCTTTGGCTCAAGGATACCCCGATGGCTTTGACGAACTTCCCTAGACTGCCTGGTAGTCTAGGATGCTTTCACCCAAACTTCTCTTCCTCTCTTCTTTACTCAGGGTCAGAATTATGGCTGATTTTACGGTTTCCCAGCCTTTTCTGACCCCTTCACACAGCCATTTCACCTAATAGAATCCTTCCACATTTAATCCCATCTTGGTGTCTGCTTCTCAGAAGACCCAGACTTAAACAGCCACCAATATTAGGTTTAGACACGAGAGCTCACAAAAAAGAAACTGATGTTTAGATGCCTAAAGCTTCACCACTGCTGTTCCCTAAAGTTAAAAAGCCTTCATTACCATTTTTAACAAATATGCCAGCTTCCTAGCCATTTCTCAAGTTTGAAATGAAATGCGTAGTCTGACAAAGCTACATAAGTTACATCCCTATGCCTAGCTGTAAAGGAGGCTGGGAAACTGAATTCTAGGTCTCTATTTCTGGCTTCTGCATACAGAGGCAGAACTGATAATGTGGAAAATTCTATAAACATAGGAAGGCTTTTCAAAAGATGTCAGGGAGCCACAAATCATAAAAATTTCCACTATACCAACATCATTCAATCATTCATATATATTTTTTGTCTTTATTTTGAGCCTTGAAGCTTCTATGACTATATCTTTTAAAATATCCTTGCTATTCTACCCCTTTCTATTCTTTCTACCTCCAAACCAAGCTATATAACACAATAAGTTCTAGGTACTTAAGCCTCCAGTAATAAAATGATAAACTGGGCAATTTGGAGCAAGCCTTCTAATGAGAACAGAAAAAATGGACAACATTTGAAAAATGTCTTCTTACAGATTATCTGCTTGAAAGTGCAGAAAGCTAACAGTGTGGTGAAGAATTTCTAGAAAAGACTTAAATTGAGAGATGTGAGCCTAACATTTGGGAGAGCTTTGCCTTTGAGGGCTTTTGCCAGTCCCTAAAGATGTAGCTGAGAGGCTGAGTTCTTTTTTTTTTTTAAACTGTCTCCCAGGGCTAAGGTTACTGAAGTTGGACTTCAGAGCCAGCCAAGATGGGGGGAAGTCATGGTAAACTTCCCATGTTTTCAGTTGGGCCCACAAAGTACTGTGCCCTAGATAGAGGAACTAACTGAATGTAGACCCAGCCCAGCTTTTTCAGGAGCAGCCCCATTTTAAATAAGATAAATGTGTTAACTTGTATTAAGGCAATGGTTTTCAATTTTGGCTGCCCATTTGAATAACTTAGAGAACTTTAAAAATATTGTTGTCTGGGCCCATTCCCAGAGATTCTGATTGAATTGGTCTGGGGTTCAACCTGGGCATTGAGATGTTTCCTATCTCCACAGATTATTCTAATGGGTGGTCAAGGTTGAGACCCACTCTCTCAGGTGTCTGGCAGAAGCAAAAGACTTCAAAATATCTGTGCTTACTACATTCAACAAGATAAGATTGAGAATTTTGGCAAAAAACTATAAACAACAACAAAAAAGTAGCAGATTTAGAAAATAAGTAGAAATTCTAGAACAGAAATACAAAAACCAAAATTAAGAACTCATTGAGTAAGTTTAATAGCAAATTTGATAAAGCTGGATAGAATTATTGCACTGGCAAATAGGTCAGAAGAAAATATTTGAAAATACCTAGAGAGAGAGAATGATGGAAAATACAGGAGAGAAAAAGAGTTATAGAAGTAATAGAAGTTTAAACAAAATTTTAGTAAATGAAAGAATGAGATAGAGGCAATATATGAAGAGATAATTTGTAAGTATTTTCCAAAAGTGATGGAAAGCATCAAATCCACATATTCAAGAAGTCCTATAAACCCTAAACAGAATAAATAAAAAGAAATCCACATCTGAGCACATCATAGTAAAACTACAGAAAAGAGAAGATAAAAAGTACTCGGAGGAATAAAAGATTACTCTCAAGGAGGAAGAATGACTGACAACTGAATTCTCAATAGAAGCAAAGAAAACCAGAGGAGAGTGAGAAGATATCTCACCAATGCTGCAAGAAAATAATAACTGACACAGAATTCTGCAGCTAATGAATGAGGAAGAGATAAAGTCATTTTCAGAAACACAAAAGCTGAAAATGTGTCACCAGAAGAGTAGCAAAAAAGAAATATTAAATGATATTCCTTAGGAAATAGAAAAGTGATCCAGGTGTAATGTTGGAAATGCAACAAAAAATGAAGAGCAAAGAAAATGGTAACTATATGAGTAAATCTAAATTAATATTTACTTAGGAAATAATAAAATTAATATGAGATTTAAAATACTCTGAGAGTTAAAATACCTTAGAGCAATGGCAAATAATTTGGGAGGGAGATAAATGGAATTAATTTCCTTGTTTGGGAAGGATATAAAAATATCAACTCAGACTGTGATAAGTCAAGGATACAAGTTTGTGACCACTGAAAATGTGGTAAAAGATTTACCATGCAAACTTTAACTAAAAGAAAGCTGTTAAAGTTATATTAATATTAAAGTAAGCTCTAGGGCAAAAAACATAAGTAGAGATAAAAATGGCTACTTAATAATAAAAATATTTATTATAACTAATAAAATGGTTCTAAATTAGCATGAACCAAATAATGACCTCAATATATATAAAGCAAAATAGAGAGTAGTAAATGGAGAAAAGAGCAACAGTCATAATTAGAATTTAATATACTTGCCTTGGTAACTGCTAAGTGGGCAGGAAGGCTATAACCCACCTACTTTTTCCCCATAGATGATTGGAGCAGAAATGGACTTTTGAAAGGAGGTAACTAGAAAGAAGAAGAAATGTAGTGTGCATTGGAGGCCTAGAGTGAGGATTCATGAATGGTGGAGTCTCAGAGCCATCTTTAATCTAAAACTACTCTAGAGCACTATTTTTAGAAAAGCCCAGTCTCATTGAGATTCTGATTTTGGATTGAGTTGTGACTTCCTGTATCCTTATATTAAACAATCTTATTTGTTATTCTTTAGAATTTTTTTTTTTACTTAATCAAAAGAGCCTTAGCGAGAACAGGGCACATGGTATTTATTTTGTTTCAACCCAATTCTTGATCTATATTAATCTGCAAAAACATACGCCTACTGAATTCTATGACAGTAAATCACAATTATTATAACAAACATATTAAGACCCACGTGGTCATGGAGTAATGAGGAATTGTTCAAGATGTAGTTCTTTCCATTGCTTCACTGTAGGAAGCAGCTCAGATAGTCTTGGGTCTGAAAATGATTCAGCTCAAGCAAACCCTATAAGTTCAGGCTTGGACCTGCCCTAACTGTGGTTGTTATTTACATCACCTGCTTGGGGTTACATAAGTCTTGTCCGCCCAAGTTTGAAGTGCCAAAAAAACATCCTAGGTCTGGGATTCCAAGTAAGGGCAATTCCCAGTGGTGATCCCTAATATCCCGAACAAGAGAGACAGAGAATATGGCAGTTGTGGTAGGTTGAAATATGTCCTCCAATTTAGACATGTTCTTAATCTTAATCCATGTCCCTGTGGGTGTGAACCCATTGTAAATAGGGTCTTTTGAAGATGTTATTTTTGTGTAAGGTGTGACAGACTGACTAAAGTGGGTCTTAATCCAGATTACTGAAGGCCTTATACGGTGAAGGCTGTAGGGAGAAGGAGGAAGCCCTTAGGAACCTGGAAGAAAAGGAGAGGACATGGCTATGTGACAGAAAAGCCAAGAAACCCCAGGTTTCCCTGATAGCCTACCTCAGAATGCCACAGTCCTCAGGGAGAAAGTATCTTCTTACTAATGCCTCAATTTGGGGCTTTTCCTAACCTGTGAGCAAATAAATTCTTGTTGTTTATTCTAATTCATTATATGGTATTTTTTTAGCAGCTGAGAAACTGAAAAATATTATACTCAATGAGAAATATAGAGCCCACCAAAAACTTTGATCTCCAAACAAAATATTAGACCTTAAAGAACCTATACAATGTTTAGAATGTTCAGTATTCCTACCAAAAAACTAAGCAGTAACTACATAAATTCCTCCAAAGATTGGTTGTTTGGGGAAAAAGGGCCAAGTAAAGAACTTGTAAAATATATTTTTCCTTGTTCTGTTTCTCACCAGTATATATATATATATATTTTTTCTTTTTCTTTTTAATTTATTGAAGTATATTACTCATATATGAACATACATAAACAATAAGTGTATAACAATAGTTGTGAACTTCCAAAACAAATATACATAACATCATACAGGGCTCTCATAATACCTTACCAATACCTTGCATTGTTGTTAAACATTTTTAACTAATGATTAAAGAGCATCCTCAAATTATTACTACTAACCAAAGTATTTTCCCCCAACCCACCCTATTATTATTTTTATATCATTTATACATAAACATACATAAACAATAAGTGTATAGTAAAAGTTGTGAACTTACAAAGCAAACATTCATAACATCATACAGGGGTCCCCTACATCAACCCTCCACCAATATCTGGTATTGCCGTGAGACATTTTTTACACATTATAAAAGAATTGTCAAAATCTTACTACTAATTATAGGCCTTATCTTACATTTGGTGTATTTCCCTCCAACCCACCATATTTATTATTTTTTAAATATTCTCACCAGTATATATATTTTTTACATCTACTTGGTGTGAAAATGATTTGCTCATAATAAAAATGTAGATCACGTTTTAATAAATACTTACAGAATAACAGTGTTCCTTAAGCAAATTACAGGTAGTTCTTTATATTCTTTCACTGCCTGATAGCACACCACCTGGCATCTGGAGGAATGGAACCTAAGAGAACATATTGGTATTAAATATAAGTACAATACAGGATACTATAAGGCACTTAATGTATTGAATATAATTATAGTACTGATTACTCTCAGGCATTGAATTCTAAAAGAGTTCTGTCATTATTAATACTGGACTGAAATATGGCAGTGGCCAAGTTCTGCTTAGGTTATAGGTTGAATGACTATATTATTTCTCCTGATCATAGGAAAGTAAGATTCTTCTCCCTCCCTTGCTGAGTAATAGGAGAGGTCTGGTCTAGCTTTAAGCCACTGGTTGTGGGTTTTGTGTAGGGAAAGAGCATAAGTAAAAATGTGAGACAAAAGTCTGGAGGCTCCAGAAAACTATGTGGTGCTGGGGCCAATGTGTGAAGCTGGCCTGAACCCCCAACTATCCAGGCTGCTAGTGACTTCTCAGCGTCTCCTTTGTCTCCTGAAAGTTCTGGGGGTTAACTTTTTGTTTCTTTTTCCTCTGCTATCTCTATGCTTCTCAGAATCAATAAAGAACATAATGCAGACTGAAAGCTTTCCCCCTCTTTGCCATTTGCTGAAATAAAAACTACAACCTTTTAGAGCTATTCTGATTTAGAGAGGATATTTAAAAAAATCTCTCTTGCTCCCTCCCCTTTCTTTAGTATCAGGCTTGATGAGCAGTTCATCCAGATGCTAAAGGTAGATTGTTGGTAGCAGAGAGCTGAAGTGCAATTCACCTGCATTTCAGAGGAACCCAGATCTAGTTTCTTGGTTATTTCTCATTGCTGTGTGCAAGTGGGGCAGAGGATGGGGAGGAAGACCAAGTTGGGGTGGGGATGTGATGTGTTGATGATGACACATGCCTTCTGGAGGGGAGGGCGTAGTGTCCCTGTGGAAGATGGGCCTTGTCTCATCATTTCCTTCCCCTCACAGTGCATCTCTCACAGGAGCACTGTGCACCTTGTCTGAGTGTGTGTGTGCACATGTGTAAGCTGAAGATGAGAGAGGAAAGCCCCTAAGGCCCTGGGGAAAAGAGGGAAATGCCTGCCTGTGATAGTTGGCCACATGGATATAACAGCTGTTCTTTTTGGTTGTTTGTTCCCAAGAGATAGGTGACATGTTGCCAATATTTGCCAAAAGAAGTGGTAAATATGTTTTAGTAGCTGCTTAGAGGCATTTTGAAAAACTATGTCAGAACAATTAAGGGTAGACTTGGGGGAAATCTGTAAAACAAGTTTCTTGTAAGAATGGGGAGAAATCATCTTTATTTTTATGCATAATATTATAAAAATATAGGTAATACAATAAAGAGACTGGACACTGACCTTGCTAAAAACACATTTTTGGCCATAGTATAAGATGAACTATTGACCACATATCTTACAGTCTCTTACTGTCTAAATACTAGAATGGCTAACATATTCCTGATCTCTATTTGGGAGCATTGTACATATAAGATTTTTATGATAGATATTTTCCCCCAGATTATCATATCATTTTAATGAATACATGTTTAATGGTAGGATCCAAGTTTTCTAGACATCAGTTTAGTGTAAGTTTAATAAGTGAGCTAGTAGGAATAACACTGCTGCTTATATATGCTGTGTATCTAACCCTATCTGAATTCTTAATAGATATCAGCACATCTTGATATATTAATATCAACATAACACAGTCTTATTTCATTTCCAAAATAAGTATTTTTCCTGGTTAAATCTGTAGTTCATGTTCATTTTTGAAAATATGGAAAATACTGATAAATTTAAAAGAAAAATTAAAAGCACCCTAATTCCACTGCCCAAACATAGTGATCAATGATAACATTTTAAGCTTTGTTTTACAAAATTATACTCATTCTGCATATTTGAATTTCATATACGAACTTTCCACTTAACCTTATATTACTTTTATTTTCAGAGATTTAAAAACTTATTTATGAACATGATTTGTATTGATTATATGGTTCAGTGGCTATACCAGAATTTATTGAACCATTTCTTAATTGTTGAACATTTAAATTTTTTCTAACTTTTTGTTTTTATGAGTAGTGTTATAACGAACATCCTTACGATGAAAACTGATTGCATCCCTGATTATTTTCTTAGAAAAATTCCTAGAATTGGAAATTCTCGGTCAAAATGCAGGAACATTTTTAAGGCTCGAATTCTGAAAACCAGAACGAGTGGAAAGAAAATGTTCATCAGCCAACTAGAAATGAATATGTAAACAAAATAAGTATAATTAGATGACTTTACCAAAATAACCGTGGGTGGCCAGCTTTTGAAATAATTTCAAGCCCAAAGGACAAAGGACATTTGCAGATACTAGCCTTATACATCAGCAGATAGAGTGGGGCACTTGATCGAAAATAGCCAATAAGAGTTTTCACACAAGGCCTTTTAAAGAGTTATTCTCAACAGTGGTCCATCTTGAGGGCACAGTTTGGTTTACTTGTGAAAACTTGCTAGTCCCTGGAGTACACCCTTAATCATCTGTTTTCAGTGTATGAAGGTCATCCATACTCTCACAAAACAACTCTCATTAAAAAAAATTAGTGCTCGCCTTTCTCCAAAGAAGGTACACAAACGGACAAGAATCAAATGAAAAGATGCTCAACGTTATTAGTCATGAGGGAAATGAAAACAATGAAATACTGCTTCACACCTACTTGGATAGCTATAATAATAATAATATAAAACGGTGGAAAATAAGTGTTGAAGAGGATGTGAAGAAATTGGAATCTTTCTATAATGCTAGTGGGAATGGAAAATGGTACAGTCACTGAGGAAAAGTTTAGTGGTTCCTTAAAAAGTTCAAACACAGAATTACCAGATGACCAAGCAATTCTACTCTTAGCAACTCCACTCCTGAAAACAGACTTAAATTGATATTTGTACACCAATGTTATAGCAGCATTATTGGCAATAGCCAAAAGGTGGAAACAACCCAAATGTACATGATAAATGTACATGATAAACAAATGAATAAACAAATTATGGTATATACATACAAGGAATACCATTCAGCTTTAATATGAGTGACGTTCTAATACATGCTACAACACAGATGAACTTTGAAGACATCATGTGGAATGTAATATGCCAGGCACAAAAGGACAAATAGTGTATGATTTCATGGATACGAAGTATCTAGAATAGGCAACTACATAGAGACAGAAAGTAGATAAGTGGTTACCAGTGTACAGGGGCAGGGAGAATGGGGAGTTATTGCATCATGGCTACAGAATTTCTGTCTAGGGTGATGGAAAAGTTTTGGAAATAGTGGGAATGGTGGCACAACATTGTGAATGAAGTTAATGCCACTGAATTGTACACTTATAAATGATTAAAACAGAAACTTTTTTGTTATATAAATGTTACGACAACAAAAACAAATTAGTGTTGATTTGAATAGATCTTTTGCTATTCATTGGCATTATGCACCACTTATCTAGAAAGTGAGGGCTCCATGCTCCTTGCTTTATACATTGGTCACCTCCCAACTTCCTTCTCCTTTAAAAATTATGCACTCTGATTTTACATGCCTATCTTCATCCCTACCATCAGCTCATTCCCTATTTACCACCCTACATTTGCCAATGACTTTGAATTATAGAACACATCCCAAATATCACTCTTCTCTGGGAGGATACACAGTGTCCAGGTGTATGGGAATCCTTATGTTGAGCTCTAAGAATGTCTCCTAATTTTATGCAAATTTTGTGTGTGCTCATTTTCTTAAAACTTCATCATTCTCAAAGAGTGGTGTGACTTAAGAAAGATTAATAACCATTGTCTATGCTTCACAGTTCCTTAATGTCCCAATAACATTCTTTTTCATTTCATTAAACAATGTACTCCCATGGTCATCACCCAGAACTACTCTAATTCTGAAATCCTAAATATTGATTTTTCACTTAGACTAAATTATCTTTTAGGACTCTCACTCCCCTACTCTGTTATACTTGCTCTTAGATCTTATTTGACCCCCAGGCCTTTAAACTATTTGTTTCCAGATGTATTTCCTTCCCTCTTTTTAAGCAACTGCTCACCAATATTCAACTCCTATGATTTTGGCCATTCCTTTCACTTTATTCTCTTATGATATTCAACCCTCTTCCCACCCAACCATCTCCACATCCAGGTTTCAGAGACAAGCAGAAGGTGAATTACAAAATTGGGTATATTGGTGCTTCTATGAAACCTCAGTAATAGTGCTGGGTACTCAGTTCTCTGGATAATGAGCATCCAGATTCCATTAGACAGTCTGCTAGGCCACTCCTCTATGATCCTCATCAGCTTTCCCACACCTGTCCCGTGTTTCTGAAGGCTTTCCCCACATTAGCTATCTCTTTACTGTCAGTGCTGGACTCTGCTACATCAAAGAGAACATAGAAAAGATCTCAGACAGTGCCTCTTTATGTGTACCCATCCTTACATCCCTCCCCAGTTTCAGAATGTCTGTGTTGTCTCTGAGGTAGAATTCTGGTGGACTGACCAGGGGCATTTTGGCCTCACTGTCTCTGGATATTCTGTATGAAGCTTGGACTGATCCCTATTCTTAGAGAAACTAGAAATGAAATTGAGTGGTCAGGGGCACAGAAACAGAAGGCTAGCCACTAATCACAGTTCGTGCAGGCTCGGGAGCTCTGTATGGAAAGTTGAACTCAGATCACAATTGGGATTCAGACAAGCACAGCTGCATTCATAGCATCAATATAAGTCAAAGAAAGAGTGTGACTATGGAAAGCTGGCAGTCTGTGATGGAAACAGAAAGGGGAGGAGCCCAATATTGCAGGCAGAATCTTCCAGCACTGCCCAGGTGGAGGAGGTAGGTGGAGAGGCTTTGGCCTGTGGACCCCTGCGGTGTACCCATGTTGAGGAGATAAACTTCTCAGCTGTCCTGTCAGGCTAAGGAAGGTTTCTGCTTCACTCGGGGTGGAACATGTTGATCTTTATGGTCTCTTCTAACTTCAGAGGTAGCACAGTGTAGTGGCTAAGGGCACAGAGTAGAGCCAGAATATGTGGTTTGAACCCTGGCTCTTTGCTTACTGGCTCTGTGACCTTGGACCAGTGACTTAACTAATCTTGTGCCTTAATTTCCTCATCTATAAAAATAAGAATGCTGGTATAACCTCTTAGGGATGCTGCAAAGATTAAACGTATTTGTGTAAAATGTTTACAACTATTACTCATGGTAAGCACAAGAAAAGTGTTTACTACTTTGCTTGAATGGCTTTACTATTTACAACTGAAAATTGGCTACAATTGGAATTAAACTGTAAATTGACATGTTGTAAGAAAGCACACTAGCAAACTGGCAAACTTTAAAAATATGTATTCAATTTTACAATTATAATTTATAATTCTTCCTAACAGAAATACCAAACATCTCAATTGTTTTATCCATATAAACTTTGATCCAATATCTTTTTTTTTGCATGTGAGTAAATCCTAGGAAACCTAAGTCAAAAAAAAATCAGTTCGTTGCTTGGTGTTTTTAATTCAGCATTGGTTTTGCAGTAGTGCCACCTTCCGGTTGGAGTTTGCTTTTACAAGCCAACATCTTGTCTAGACACACAGTGCTGGGCAAATTTTGTTCCAGAGAATACTGGAGTTGAGCTAGGGTAAACCAATCCCAGCACACTATCCCCTGAAACACTGGCCTTAGAAGTGCTAGAAGACAAAAAACCATATGGAAAGCAGGAAAACATGAAAAAATGAACAAGTCATGCTAAGCCTATAAACAAACCAAAAAGTGTGATTGGTTGGAACACTTGTTTGCTTTTGATAAATCAATTCTCTAGAAAGATATAGTGGAACTGAATAAGTTACAGAAAATGTTAAATAAAATGATTGTGTCCAAAAGACGGGTTTTTCTACAATATTGAAGTTGCAGGCTAATTGACAGAGGGAATGCTGTATTTCAAAACCATTCTGGAAAAGTAACTATGGATAGTGTGGGATGAATAAAGAAATTATAAAATTATAGTAACTTTAAGGGACTCTAGGGTAGGGGAATAAGGAAAATAAAAGTTGAACATATAATGTACTGTATTAGTCAGCCAAAGGGGTGCTGATGCAAAATACCAGAAATCTGTTGGCATTTACAAAAGGGTATTTATTTGGGGGTAGACGCTTACAGTTACCAAGCCATAAAACATAAGTTACTTCCCTCACCAATGTTTGTTACCACGTGTTGGAGCAAGATGGCTGCCGACGTCTGCCATCGGGTTTAGGCTTCTTGGGTTCCTCTCTTCCTGGGCTCTGTTTCTTTCCGCGCTCAGCTCCTCTGTTTCCTCTACAAGGCCAGCTGTGAACTGACAGGCAAATGGCTCATCTCTTTTCCAGGAGCCTTCTCTCCTTCCTTATGACCAAGCTCCTTTTTGTGCTTACTTCCCTGGGCTCCAGCATTAAAACTCAGCATCAGAACTCCAACTCAAAACTCCAACTAACTCCTCTGCTCTGCCTACTGACGTGGCCCAACCAAAGCCGTAATAACAACTTAATCACACCCAGAGGAACAGACCAGTTTAGAAACATAATCCAATACCTATTTTTGGAATTCATAACTATATCAAACCGCTACATGTACTATACATTTATTATTTAATTCTCAGAATGATCCTACCCCATCAGTTTTGTTATCATCATTCCAGATATGAGAAAACGGAAGCTCATAAAAGTTAAGTATCTTGGTCAGGTTTATAGAATCAGTAGGTAACCGCCATGTGTCTGACTCCAAAGGCTATGCTCATGCCAGTATGGCTTGTGCTACGTGTCCCATTTTCATTTTATTTTATTTTATTCTATTTTTTTTTTTTTTTTTTCAGGAAGTACTGAGGCTGGGGATTGAACCCAGGACCTCGTATATGGGAACCTGGCATTCAACCACTGAGCTACACAGGCTCCCTATTTTATTATTTAAAAATTTTTTGGAAATAGGAAGGAAATGGAGATAAAAGGAGCTGATATTCTTCTACCATTTACTTTGTGCCATGCAGTACTCTAAATGCTTTCACATAAGTGGCTTCATTTATTTTATGTTGTGTTCTTGGAGCTCATACACTCCTCAGTTAATGACAGAAATTGTCACTTTTCTGAACAAGGCCTTCCCTTCCTTTTTCCTTTCTTTCCTTTTTTCTCTTGTTTGTACTTGCAGTCTTCACTTCCAGCCTCAGAGGGCAGCTGAGCTGCTGTAATAAATAATAACACATTGGGTTGGCTTAAATGACCGGAATTTATGGGCTCATGGTTTCAGAGACCAGAAGTCTAATACTAAGATATTGGCAAGGCAGACATCAAAGGACAAATATTGTAATGACTCACCGGTATGAAGTAATTAGAATAAGCAAATTCGTAAGAGTCAGAAACTAGGATACAGGTTGCCAGAGTCTGGGGTGGGGGTAGGGAATGGGGAGTTAGGTTGTGTATATGTTACTAAAATAAAATTTTTTTTTAAAGTTTCAAAGAAAACAAACAAGCAAAACACAAACAAGCCCTGTTAGGATCCTAATGGATTCTAATGCATTAAATGTATGCATTTTGAGAAAGCTGACTCATTATATTTCATTATATTAATTTTCCTATTTGTTCAGCATTTCTTTAAATTGGCAAATACTGTATGTTAGGTCCTGGAGATAAAGCAGTGAACAACACTGAAAAATTTACCCACTTCATGGAACTTAAATTAGAATAAGAATAAGGTTGTTTTTCCTTTTTTTTTCCGTTTCTTTTTTTCAGACCTTATTTTGTGTATTTTAAATAAGATTGGGCTCTAATTTGGTTGAACTTAATCTGTAGGAATCCAGGAAACCTAAACTGGGAATCTTTGGGTCTGAGGATTTACCTTCAGGTCTTCTGGGCACTAGGGGATCCCTTAACTGGGCCTACTTTAATTAAAGTGTGGATGGAGGACACTGGATTTCAAATCCCAGGCCAAGCAGGGCAACAAACACTATTACCACCAACATTACATTTATTACTATTTGCCAACAGTCTATGGAGCATTGGCTCATGATTTTTTTTTTTTTTTGAATCAAACAATATATTACACAATATATTTGGTTCATAGTAACGCATTCATACAGTATTTGTCCTTTTGTGTCTGGCTTGCTTCACTCAACATAATGTCCTCCAGGTTCATCCATGTTGCCATATGCTTTATGACTTCATTTCTTCTTACAGCTGCATAATATTCCATCGTGTGAATAGACCACAGTTTGTTTACCCATTCATCTGTTGATGGACACCTGGGTCGTTTCCAACTTTTGGCAATGGTGAATAATGTGGCTATGAACATCAGTGTGCAGGTGTCTGTTCGTGTCACTGCTCTCAGTTCTTCTGGGTATATACCCAGTAGTGGTATTGCAGGGTCAAATGGCAAGTCTATATTCATCTTCTTTAGGAACTGCCACAGTCGTCCATAGTGGTTGTACCAATCCTGCATTTCCTCCAACAGTGAAGAAGTGTTCCTATCTCTCCACATCCTCTCCAACACTTGTAGTTCTCTGTCTTTTTCATAGTGGCCATTCTGATAGGTGTGAAATGATATCTCATTGTAGTTTTGATTTGCATTTCCCTAATCATGAGTGATGTTGAGCATTTCTTCATGTGTTTTTTGGCCATTTGTATTTCTTCTTCAGAGAAATGTCTATTCAAGTCTTTAGCCCATTTTTTAATTGGGTCATTTGTCTTTTTATTGCTGAGTTGTAACATCTCTTTATATATCCTGGATATTAAGCCCTTATCAGATATGTGATTTCCAAATATTTTTTTCCATTGAGTCGGCTGCCTTTTCACCCTTCTGACAAAGCCCTGTGAGGTGCAAAAGTGTTTAATTTTGAGGAGGTCCCATTTATCTACTTTTTCTTTTGTTGCACGTGCTTTGAGTGTAAGGTCCAAGAAACCACCACCTACTACAAGATCTTGAAGATGTTTCCCTACATTTTCTTCTAGTAGTTGTATGGTCCTGGCTTTTATATTTAGATCTTTGATCCATTTTGAGTTGATTCTTGTATAGGGGGGGGGCTAGGGATCCTCTTTCATTCTTTTGGTTATAGATATCCAGTCCTCCCAACACCATTTGTTGAAGAGACTGTTTTTTCCCATCAGCGTGGGCTTGGTAGGTCTATCAAAAACCAGTTGACTGTATAGGTGAGGGTATTTTTCTGGATTCTCAATTCTGTTCCACTGATCAATGTGTCTCTCTTTATGCCAGTACCATGCTGTTTTGACCACTGTAGCTTTGTAATATGTTTCAAGGTCAGGCAGTGAAATTCCTCCCACATTGCTCTTCTTTTTTCAAATACTTTTGGCTATAACAGTGCACTTAACCTTCCAAATGAATTTGGTAATTGCCTTCTCTAATTCTGTAAAGTAAGCTGTTGGGATTTTGATTGGTATTGCATTGAATCTATAAATCAGTTTGGTCAAGATTGACATCTTCATGATATTTATTCTTCCAAGCCATTAACAGGGAATGTCTTTCAATTTGTTTAGGTCTTTTTAAATTTCTTTTAGCATTGTTTTGTAGTTTTCTGCATATAGGTCCTGTACTTCTTTGGTTAAATTAACTCCTAGGTATTTGAGTCTTTTTGTTGCTATTGAAAATGGAATTTTCCTCCTGATTTCCTCCTCCGGTTGTTCAGTACTAGTGTACAAAAACATTACTGATTTTTTGCGTGTTGATCTTGTATCCTGCCACTTTGCTGAACTCATTTATTAGTTCAAGTAGCTTTGTTGTGGATACTTCAGGATTTTCTAAATACAGGATCATGTCATCCTCAAACAGTGAGAGTTTTACTTCCTCTTTTCCTAATGGATGCCTTTAATTTTTTTGTCTTGTCTAATTACCCTAGCTAGAATTTCTAGTACAATGTTGAATAACAATGGTGACAGTCGGCATCGTTGTCTTGTTCCTGATCTTAGGGGGAAAGCTTTCAACCTTTCCCCATTGAGTATGATGTTGGCTGTGGGTTTTTCATATATGCCTTTTATCATATTGAGGAATTTTCCTTTTATTCCTATCTTTTGAAGTGTTTTTATCAAAAAAGGATGTTGGATTTTGTTGAATGCCTTTTCTGCATCTATTGAGATGATCATGTGGGTTTTTTCCTTCAATTTGTTAATGTGGTGTATTAACATTGATTGATTTTCTTATGTTGAACCAGCCTTGCATACCAGGAATAAATCCCACTTGGTCGTGATGTATAAGTCTTTTGATATGCTGTGGATTCGATTTGCAAGTATTTTGTAGAGAATTTTTGCATCTATGTTCATTAGAGAGATTGGTCTGTATTTTCTTTTCTTATGGAATCTTTATCTGGCTTTGGTATTAGGGTGATGTTGGCTTCATAAAATGTGTTGGGTAATTTTCCGTCCTCTTCCATTTTTTAGAAGAGTTTAAACAGGATTGGTGTAAATTCTTTTAGAAATGCTTGGTAGAATTCACCTGTGAAGCCATCTGGTCCTGGACTTTTCTTTGCTGGGAGATTTTTGATGACGGATTCAGTCTCCTTAATTGTAATTGGTTTGTTAAGTTCTTGTATTTCTTGTTGTGTCATTGTAGGTTGGTTATGAGTTTCTAGAAATTTGTCCATTTCATCCAGGTTGTCTAGTTTGTTGGCATATAGTTTCCATAATATCCTCTTATGATTCTTTTTATTTCTGTGAGGTCATTTGTAATTTCCCCCCTTTCATTTCTGATTGTATTTATTTGCATCTTCTCTCTTTTTTTCTTTGTTAGTCTAGCAAGGGGTTTGTCAATTTTATTGATCTTCTCAAAGAACCAGCTTTTGGTTTTGTTGATTTTCTCTATTGCTTTTCTGTTCTCGTTTTCATTTATTTCTGCTCAAATCTTTATTATTTCTTTCCTTCTTTTTGCTTTCGGATTGGTTTGCTGTTTTTTTTCTAGTTTCTTAAGTTTTCAGTTAAATCTTTGAGTTTAGCTCCTTCTTGTTTTTTAATATAGGCATTTAGGGCTATGAATTTCCCTCTCAACACTGCCTTCGCAGTATCCCATAAGTTTTGATACGTTGTGTTCTCATTTGTCTCAAAATATTTACTGATTTCACTTGCAATTTCTTCTTTGACCCACCGAATATTTAGGAGTGTGTTGTTCAGTCTTTACACATTTGCAAATTTACTTTTTTCCTGTCTATTATTGATTTCTAGTTTCATTCCATTATGATCTGAGAAGGTGCTTTGTATAATTTCAATCTTTTTATATTTATTGAGCGCTGTATTGTGACCTAACATGTGGTCTATCCTGGAGAAAGATCATGGACACTTGAGAAGAATGTATAACCCGCTGAGTTTGGATGCAGTGTTCTGTATATGTCTGTTAGGTCTAACTTGTTTATCATATTGTTCAAGTTCTCTGTTTCCTTGTTGATCATCCGCGGATGTTAGTTGTTCTATCTAATGATGTGAGAGGGGTGTTGAAGTCTCCAACGATTGTAGAAAATTCTATTTCTCCCGTCAGTTTTGCCAGAGTTTGTCTCATATATTTTGGGGCACCCTGGTTAGGTGCGTAGATATTTATGACTGTTATATCTTCCTGGAGGATCATCCCTTTTATTAATATATAATGGCCTTCCACATTTCTTATCACTTTTTTGCATCTGAAGTCTGTTTTGTCTGATATTAGTATAGCTACCCCTGCTCTTTTCTGTTTACTATTCGCGTGGAGTATCTTTTTCCAACCTTTTACTTTCAGCCAGCTTGTATCCTTGGGTCTGAGGTGAGTTTCTTGTAAGCATCATATGGATGGCTCATGTTTTTTTATCCATTCTATCAGCCTGTGGCTTTCGATTAGGGAATTTAATCCATTCACATTCAGTGATATTACTGAAAATGCACTATTTATTTCCTCCATTGTATTCTTTGGTTTTCATATGTCATTTACTTTTGTCTCTCTTTTTACTCTTTTGGTTATCCTTTCTGCTTTTCTTTCTTCTATACTCTCCTCCAAGCCTCTCTCTCCTGTCTTTTTCTTTCAGGTTCTAAGCCTTCCTTTAATATTTCCTGCAAAGGTGGATTCTTTTTTGCAAACTCTCTTAGTTTCTGTTTGTTTGTGAATAGTTTATATTCACCTTCATATTTGAAGGACGGTTTTGCTGGATAAAGCATTCTCGGCTGGCAGTTTTTCAGTTTCCTAATTGTATCATACCACTGTCTTCTCGCCTCCATGGTTTCTGAAGAGAAATCTGCACTAAGTCTTACTGGACGTCCTTTGTACGTGATCGTTTGTTTCTCTCTTGCTGCTCTGAGAATTTTCTCTTTATCTTTTGACATTCTGAAGAATATGTGTCTTGGCGTAGGTCTATTTGGATTTATGCTTATTGGGGTATGGTGTGCTTCTTGGACATGTAAGTTCATTTCTTTCGTGGGAGTTGGGAAATTTTCAGCTATTATTTCCTCAAATACTCTTTCTGCCCCTTTTCCTTTCTCTTCCCCTTCGGAACTCCCATGACACGTATGTCATTGCATTTTGTGTTGTCATTCAACTCTCTGATCCCCTGCTCAATTTTTTCTTTTCTCTCTCTGTTCTTTTCTCTCTTCACTTATTCTTTCTTCTGTCATTTCGAGTCTGCTGTTTTATGCCTCAAATGTATTTTTGACTTCACCTATTGTGTCTTTCATTCCCTTGAACTCTGTTACTTTTCTGTTCAGTGTTTCAAATTCTTCTTTGCGTTCGCTCAATGACTTCTTTATGTCATTGATCTCTTTAACTATATTCTCTTTCATCTCATTAATTTGATTTTGGAAATTTATGCTCATCTCACTAATTAGTTCTCTCAAATTCTGCATCTATTCTGGGACTTTGCTGTATTCCTTTTCTTGGGCCATGTCATCTATTTTCTTAGTATGGCTCGTAATTTTTTGCTGGTGCTTAGGCATCTGGTTAGGATGTAGTTTACTTAGATGCTCTATCTCTTTCTCTTTTATGGGGTTTTAGTGGCAGGAGGCTGTGAGTTACCACAGCTCTTTGATTTTTGGCTCAACCTTGATTGTTAGGATTGTTCTGCTGGTTGCTCAAAACTGGGCACTGGACCCAGTAATTGGTTGTACAGTTGTTTCCTAGGGCCTTGGGCAGGGAGGCTATAGAGGCCAGGAAAAGCCTCTCCTACTTATTAATTTTCTTATGTGCACTTCCTTGGTCTGCCTGGAGATGGCACTCATTGGCAACTCTCAATCCAATGCCTGGTCTGAGCGTATTTGTTGTGACACAGACCAGATCAATGTGATGGCGCTTCCTTTCTGGGGGCTAAAAGCCTTGTAATTCAAACTTTCTGAGACAGTTCTCCAGACTTCTCTCGTAGCGCCCCCCTTTTCTCAGCTGGGAAATATTTCCACTCCCTTCTGAATCCTCAACAATCAGTCCCTGTTAGTAAAGGAGGAGATTGGGAGGTTGTATATCTTTAGCCCCTTGCAGGCTCCAAGGCAAACAATGGCGCAGCCCCACCCGGCCTGGAAGGGCTCTCGGGACAGGGCAGACCGAACCTGGGAGTCAAAAGCAGGGTCAACCCCAGGCTCTCTCTCCCCTCTCCTGTGGAGTCCTCAACAATTAATCCAGGCTAGAAGAGAGGGAGGTTGCGAGGGTCGGATTTCTCCAGTCCTTCCTAAGCTCCCAGGGCAAAGCGCCGTGTGGAAGAGCCCATGGGGCTCCGCAGCCCAAATTTATAGGTCAGAACCTAAGTCAGCCTAAGGCCGTGTCCCTCTTTCTCCCCTTTCTGGGATTGGTAGATCTTTTGAGCCCCCTTTGCCTGTGGTTGCAGGCCCAGAGGCCCGAGAATTCTGAAGAGTGTGGGGGAGGGTGCCGGCAGCAGCAGAAGCTGCTACTTCCAACTCACAGTTCTGTCATTGCAATTTCCCTCTTCTGTCCCTCTCTCCTCTGGGTGGTGTGTAGCCTTCACCTGCTGTCCTAAACCCTAGAAGATCTTTTTCGGGGCTGTTTCAGCGTGCTCTCTAGCTATTTTTCTGGAGAAGAGATTCCCGTGTCTTACTAGTTCGCCATCTTCCCGGAACCTCATGATTTTTTAAATATTATTTTTCCAGATTTTAGTGTTAGGTGTATTTTGGGATTAAGAAAATGAATGGGAGGTGAGGAAGCAAGCCTCAGGCCAAGCTGCCTGCAGATCACTTCTGCATCTACACTATCCCATTGGTCGTCACAAACATTTCTCCACTGACTTGTATGGTAGAGCTCCACTTGGCCTTCATACACACTGCTTCCACCAGCAAGGTGTATCATGGGGAATGTCAGGCCTGTGGAATGTGAAGTTAAAAACAAATTAAACCTACTTATTTAAATTGAGCGATAAAAATAGGTTTGTTCTGGAGGGATAAAAAAGATATTAGCAAGGCTGGCTTTCTCCTGAAAGACTCGCATTCTGGTACTGGCTGTTGGCCACCCCTGGGGTTCCTTGGTTTTCCATCATATGGTGATATCCTCTCCTTTCTTCTGCTCTTCCAATTTTTTTCCCACTAATTTCCAGCTTCTGGCTCTTTACAAGGCCTCTAATAAACTGGATTAAGACTCACCCCATTCAGTTGGACCACACCTTAACTTAAAATAACATCCTCAAAAGGTCCTGTTTACAATGGGTTCATACCCACAGGAATGCAGATTAAAAGTAAAAACATGTTTAAATTGGGGTACAGAGTAATAAATAGGGACAGTGATAAATTAAAATAAATTTATAGTTAAGATATAAAAAGGAAGCAGGAAAGAAATTGAATGTTATCCTTTATGATAGTCAGAACTTTGTTTTTATTAATGATTTCTGAATGTGAGCTTCATTAACACATCAGTAAAAAGCAGCACTATTAATGTAGAGATAACCTTGAATAGTTAAAAGGTGGCAAATATATTGCCTACAACATAAGGTACTTAAAATCCAATGAAGGAAACCATTTTAAATGAGTTGTAATATTTAAAGAAAATTTAAATTCTAGTTTGGGAAGTGTTATACTTAGCAAATATTATGATGGTGATGGTTTATATTTCTTTACTTTTCACTTACTGATGTGTTCTGTATTCATATTTCTAAAATATATTGATTATATTATGAAAATAAGTATTTTGACATTTCTTTCTTCTTTGTTTAAATGTTAAACAGATCTTTGGGGAAAAATGAGACTCCTATCAAAGTAAGGAATTGTGTTTGTTGCTAGTAACAGAGATCTGAAATAACAGTGGCTTAAGCATAATAAGAGTTTATTTTTTTGGTAAAACATAAAGTCCAGATGTAATTAGTTGACAGTTGACATGGTGGTATCAGGGACCCAGGCTCCTGCCCTGCTCTGCTCTCTTTAGACCCTGGATTTTCATCCTTAAGCTTTTCTCATGGGTAACAGATGGCCACTGGAGCTCTGGACATTATATTCATTTTCCAGAAAAGACAAAGGAGGAAGTGGGGAAGGGAGAAAGAGGAAGGAAGCAAGGACAAAAAGAACTTTCTACTGCCACTTATATTTCCCTGGCCTTTTCTATCTGCACAGGAGCCTGGAAGATGCTGTTTAACTGGTCTCCCTGACACCCCACAATCCCCACAATACAGAGGTTGCTTAGTAAGAAGAGAGGATAAATGTTGAGTAGGCAACCACTTACAGCATCTGCCACAGCTCTTAATCATATTTTATTCAATACAAGATCACTCACTGTGAATGTGTATTTAAATATATTGGATGACATCCTAAGTAATAAAAACTTAAAAGTAATAGGCATTTAAAAATTAAAACCTGTAAGGAACCTCCTAACATTCTCTGGGTCCAGTTTTCAGTTCTCTAGACTTTGCCTCACTGGAGCTGGGGGTGCTGGAGGCAGGGCAGGTCAGTTTTTCATTTGATTATTCATTCATTCATTCATTCAATAAGCATTTATTTAGCAACTATTATATCTGGACATTATACTATTTTGGGGGGTGGAAATAATTACTGTGTTTGTAATAGTGCTTTACAGTTTATAAAGGACTTTTATCTACATTTAATCCTCCTGTAACACCGAGTGGTAGGAAACAGGTATTATTTCCTCAAACTATAAATGAAGACACAGAGAAACAGGGAAGTTAAATAAGAAGTGCAATTCATAAAATGAGTGTGTATCAGATGCAGGACTTGAACTGTCGAATTGGAACTTGGAGAATTCCAACTACCATGCATTTTCCAGTCCTCAGGTTTTAGAAATTGAGCTCTGTTTCTAATTAGAGGACCAATAAAGCCCTTACTCTTTCAGTACCTGGGGTTAATATAGGTCAAGAACAACCCAAACCTTATACCCAAAACACATGCAACAAAAGAAAAAATAGATAAATGGGACCTCCTCAAAATTAAACACTTTTGCCCCTCACAGGACTTTGTCAAAAGGGTGAAAAGCCAGCCGACTCAATGGGAAAAAATATTTGGAAATCACATGTCTGATAAGGGTTTAATATCCAGGATATATATAAAGACATGTTACAAGTCAACAATAAAAAGACAAATGACCAAATTAAAAAACAGGCAAAAGACGTGAATAGACATTTGTCCAAAGAAGAAATACAAATGGCAAAAACACATGAAGAAATGCTCAACATCACTAATGATTAGGGAAATGCAAATCAAAACTACAATGAGATATCATTTCACACCTATCAGAATGGCCACTATTAAAAAGACAGAGAACTACAAATGTTGGAGAGGATGTGGAGAGATAGGAACAACTTATATATACCCAGAAGAACTGAGAGCAGTGACATGAACAGACATCTGCACACCGATGTTCATAGCAACATTATTCACAATTGCCAAAAGTTGGAAACAACCCAGGTGTCCATCAACAGATGAATGGATAAATAAACTGTGGTCTATTCATACAATGAAATATTATGCAGCTGTAAGAAGAAATGAAGTCATAAAGCATATGACAACATACATGAACCTGTAGGACACTATGTTGAGCGAAGCAAGCCAGACACAAAAGGACAAATACTGTATGATTGCATTACTATGAACCAAATATATTGTGTAACATATTGTATGATTAAAAAAATTTTTATGTGTGTCCAGTACATTTAATTGAGAAATGTATATATTTATTCATCTGTGTTTACTTTTTAGTTTTTAATTGTTTATTTTTTCAATTATTAAATGTACAAAATAAAGTTAAAAAAAAAAAAAAAAGAACTACCCAAGACAGATCTTTTGGGCCTCCAGGGCACCTGCTCAGCTCTGATAGAAGCATCTGAACATGGCCATTTGACTTCATTATTTTTAACCCCTTGACTTTTTTCCCCATGTTAAATATGAAGTTAAAATTTGAGACAATTGTTATGGACATACCCAGATTTTGACAAAAGTTCCTCTCCCTTTTATTTTTGTAAAAGTAATGCATTACAATAATTTGTGTTCAACACAACTAGTAAGGGTTCAGCAGTAAAGATTATTTACTGCTATATTACAATACAGATTATATACAGTTCCCCAACTCCATCATTCATCTTCTCATCATAGAGTAAAAATGAGTGAGAGAGTCTTTGTTAGAGGAAAACTCTTCAATCCATTCTGATGTATAAAGTTCAATGTCTTTCTCACTACATGGATTCTTGGATCCAATCTCAGGGTAAGGATAAAAAAAAAAAATCTCACCTCTCAAACTTCCCCTGATTAACTCAAAAGTGGGACCTTATTAGTAGCAACAACTTACTTGAAACAAAACTTACAATTGATCAAAATAACTTGTATTGAGATGCTCAGGTAGAGAATCTTGGATCTAAATGCCTCCACACTCAATGGCTGTAGATGTGTTACCTATTCTTAATTATTCAACTTTTCAGAATGTATTTCAAGACTCAACATTCTTGAGGCAAAGGCTACTAATAGCTTATTAAATTAATGCCTGTATGCATGAAATGTGTCGTCATACTATAATACTTTTTTTTAAAAGAGTTATTTTATTTTATTTATTTCTCCCCACCCCCTCGTTGTTTGCATTTGCTGTGTCTGTTTGTTGTGTGCTGGTCTTCTTTTTTTAGGAGGCACTGGGAGCCAAACCTGGACCTCCCATGTTGTAGGGGGGAGCTCAATCACTTGAACCACACCCGCTTCCTATAACAATTTTTTTTATTTTAATTTTTTAAAAGATACTTACATTTCTCTCTCTTCATCCGCCATCATTGGTACATGTGACTTCCAGCTTTGCCATGTCTTCTCATAAGACTTTTAGAATCAAGTGATTCCTGGCCAAGAAACAAAAACAGAATCGCCCCATTCCTCAATGGATTACAATTAAAACTGGCAATAAAATCGGGTACAAATCCAAGAGAAGACATTGGAGAAGAACCAACCTGGGTCTGTAAGGAATCGTACATGTGATAACTCACATGTTTATGCTGTATCAAGTTCACTTATATTTTGCGATATGAAGTTGAAAAAGATGCCCTTTCTGAACAGTTGGACTTAGTTTATTGGAGGAAAATGCTGGTTTTTTTCTTTGTTTTTTATGCTTTGGCATAAATAAGTTGGTTCAGTAATAAATAAGTGAGACCATTTGTTTGGAAAAAAAAAAAGATACTTACATTACATAAATGTTACACAAAAAATAAAGGGATTCCCATATGCCTGACTCCCCACACCTCCCACACCCTCCCACATAAACAACATCCTTCATTAGTGTGGCACATTCATTGCAATTGATAAATGCATCCTGGGGCTTTGCCACTGAGCATGGACCATAGTTCACATTGTAGTCTACACTCTCTCCCACACAGTTCTGCAGGTTATGGGATGATATAAAATGGCCTATATATGTCATTTGCAGTGTCACTCAGGATGATTCCCAAGTCCCGAAAAAGCCCCTGTATTACAACCCTATAATACTTTTAAGCAAAAAACACATACTAAGTTTCAAATATAGGAAATAATAAAGGGTTTTTTTTTTTTTTTAAAGGTAAAAGTGGGTACCTACAAGGGTTAACTGGTAAATTTTGTTTGTTTTTAAACTTCTCAACAGAAAACAAAGCAGATTTAAAGTGCCTTTTGATCTTATTGTGAAGCATGTAAAACAAAATTTATTCTTGTATTGATACTTGAATATTAAGAAATTGAAACGACTTTTTCCTTTTATTCCTTTTCTAAATCCAGTGATAGGCAAAGCTTTTAAGTTGCATATACCAGTGTGAATATTCTCGCTGTCCTGATTTTGTGATAATCAGGGTAGGCTAAACATTCGCTATATTAGAAACCATGCACGTGTCCCCAGACCTAGTTTTTCTCCCTAGGTCTGGTTTTTAGAGTGCTGGTGATAAACTAAGCCTGATTTATTGGATGACCATCCTGTATGGGAAAGGACTGTAACTTTGGGTATCTTTGGTCAACCTTAAGAGATATAGCAGGGGGACAGACGTGGCTCGGGTGGTTGGGTGTCCATCTCCCATATGGAGGGACCTGGGTTTGATCCCTGGGACCTCCTGGTAAAATTTAAAAAAAAAGAAAAATAGAAAAGGTGCGTGGGCCACCAGGCCTCGTGCGTGGGTATGCCGCCAGGCCCTGTGAGCCACGCAGAAATATGATGATGTAACAGGAGAGTGACACAAGGGAGAACCAAGACAAGACGCACCAAAAAACCAGGAACTAAGGTGGTAGGACGCCTCTCTCCCACATTGGAGATTCTGAGGATCGAATCCCAGTGAAGACAGGAAGAGAAGGATGAGAAGAGAGGGCAGGAAACACACAGAGAGTTGCCCAGCGAATGGACAAAGAAACAACAAAAACGGGGGTGGGAGGGGAGTAAAAATGGATAAAAGTAAGTAAATAAATAAACAAATAAATCCTTAAAAAAATGTATAGGGGAGGAAGATACGGACTAAATTTAGTAGTAATACTTTGACGATGCTCTTTCATGTTTTGTTAACAAATGTTTCACAATAATGCAGGGTGTTTGGGGGAGAGGGTGATGTGTGGGAGCCCTGTATAATGTTATGCATGTTTGTTTTGTAAGATCATGATGTTTACTGAACACTTATAGTTTATGTATGTTCATGTATGAATGATATACTTCAATAAATTGGTTTTTTTTTTTTTAAGTTGCATATACCTCTTTATACATTCACTTGTAAAAAATGGTTCCTGTCATCTGGAAGTCAGTCAGCCACCTAAACTAAATGTAGATTTAATAGCCCCTATCTGGTAGTTCATAAATATCGGTTTCTTTCAAAAAACAAGGAGCTGAGCAGTGTTCTAAACAAGGACAAACCTAGAAGTCTCCAGTTTATCTTCTATATTTGGACTTAGGAGATCATTAGTCAGCTATATTATTTATCTCCTACACAAAAGTATTTCAAGGTCTGTGGGAGTTTTCTCTAGTTAAGGTTGATCAATCTTTATTACTCTCAATTTATAACTTCCCAGATGCTCAAGCTGGTAAAGACTTTTTTTTTTCACTTAAGAAAAGTGAGTTCCTTACTTGCCATCCTTTAGCTATTTTCAATGATTTGAATGTGCACAGCTATTAAACATGAGTAATAGGGAGACATAGATGGATTTTCTTTCAAAGCCTCTAAGAGTATATCATGAATAAAACAAGAGTGAGGGAAAAGTGTTAACAGGTTTATGCTTTTGAATTCAGTTATGACTCCCCCGGACCTTTTGAAAGCCCATACATTTTTTTTTAAACTCTACTTTTTTAAACCAAGAACTACATTTCATTTGTTTAACTAAATAAATGATTTATACAGGAGAAAAGATTTTGTGCTAAACCCTAATTTACCACAGAGAAAAGAGCTATATTTCATATAACTGTGTTTCTGCTTAAAATAAGATCTCTATATAAATTTTATCCTAAAAATTAACTATTAAACTAGCTCCTGGGCTTCTTTGTGATTCTGGCTTGTTCTTACAAATGCTTACAAATGCTCTACCCCACTAAATTGTATTCCTTTTCTACGACTGCAGATCTAACTTCCCCACCTTGGAATGTCGTCCTAAAATTTTACCTCTGCCAATTATTTTCTTCACTATTTCCTACGAATTGATGATGCAAATATGATCTACAATTTCTTCCTAGTAAAGTAAGCCATTCTAAGTTGCAGTCCCTTGTTGCATCCTCTCTGTGCTCCCAAGGCATTGTGGCTTCTGTTGGGTGGTTTCCGTTTCCACCTCTGGCTGATGGGCCCTGGTCTCTTTGCTCTTGGCTATAGCAGTGCCATCTTGTCTTGTCCCCTGCTCTCCCCAATCCTGTCTCCAGCAGTCTCTTTCAAGGGTCCTTTCTCCATTGTTAGCCAAATACAGCAGTAGAGGAATATCAGTTTTGATACCTACACCTGCTCTCTACTTCCATGATGAAGCAAGTCATGGGATTTGCCTTAACTTAATTTCTATATTAAGTTCTTTAAATTTTCTAAAAATTTTTTAGGTTTGAATGCATTGTGTCAGTTAACAAATATTCCAGAAATATGCATTTAAAAGCCTCCTGCAAGTGCAATTCAAATAGAGTTCAATTTTTACAAAAAAAAAAAAAAATTCAATATACCATCTCAGGAGACAAAAGGCTAGAATCTCCGGTAATACAGGCATCTGTGCACAGTTCATAGGAATAGTTCCTTAATATGAGGACTTTTCAGGATCTTTTGATTGAGACAATACCTTATGTGTATAATGATACTTTTGCGTGACTTTTAATATTTTTGGAGATATTAGCTCCAAGGCTCAATGCCAGTGAAGATTGGAGGAGACACTTTACTTTGATACAATAAACAGACCAGAAAAGTATTATATACAGGAACATTTTTTTCCTTTTTAAAATTAGACACTCAGAAGCTTGTAAAGCAAGTAAATAGGTGGGAGTTAGGGGCTGAGAGATGGGGAAGAAGAAACGAAAGCAGGGGTTGGAGCAACTATATTTTCATTTTAGTATTTAACAAGTATAATCATGCAACGGGGGCGAGTGCACTGAATGTGAAATCATCATCGGGATGCTGCAGCAAGGTGTTATCTACACTGAGAGCAGAGGTGAGGAGCACAGCAGTCAGGAATAGCTGCAGTGGAACAGTTTTTGAATCATAGAATGCCTACCATGTAATGAGATTTTCATACGTAATTTTTGCACACACTCTCATTAGACATCCACAGTTCCTAGGTCTTCTACAACTTACAGCTCTTCATTGCTGAGTTATTGCCCAACTGTCCCCACCCCTCAAGTTTCACCATTTAACTGAATTCCCCAGAATGTATAGCCTCCTTATGATTAAAGAATAGGGCCATACTGGGAGGTGTGCATTTAATGGCCGAATGCCTTCCACAGTAAAGGCTCTCTCAATTGCCGTTAGGAAAACCATGAACTGTAGTAACAGCTGTCATGTGTTGCAAGAAGTCTTCCATATAATAGACTCATGTTTTGTGAGGGAAGTGCCTTGAGCACAAGAGGTACTCCATAAATATTTACATTAATGGTTTCTAAGACTTGCATTATCGATGCCATTTTTTCAGCCCACCATTCTGGCTGGAAAAAATGGAAATTGTGAGAAAACAAGCAAGCTCTGTATTTCTAGATATAAACATACCTAAAGAAAGAATCTGATCATAAATTTCCTACCAGATTGTAATTTCCCAATTGTTTATGCTGAATTCCATTGCACATACATATGTGATGACTGCTCAGATGATTCCCTGCGACACCCCCTCAATGGGAAGGCATCTGTTTGGTCTCAGTTGGGAAAGCATGCTAAAAATGTCTTCACTTTGGCATTAAATCTGCTTATTGGAACAGTGTACATGCCAAACTAGATTTTTCTTTTCTTTTTTAGTAAAGTATTTCACATTTACAATTTATTTCCAGAAGTTACAGGGACTTTACAAATTGCATTTAACCTAAATGTGAAGGTGAGAACATGTTTTCACTAGCTAAAAATGGTAACTGTATTAATTGTAATATAAAGCAGTCAGAGAGAAGACTTTCTTAACTAGTCATTTGAAAAAATTTGCTCCTGAGAAAAATCACAAGGACACATACATATATTAGTTTAGCAGAAAAATCACCTCTCAACCTAAACCAAAAATATACTCTGTATTGAAGTTTACTGCAAAAGGATTTTCGCAGTTGATTTTTACAGTAAGTGGAAAATTCTCTACTTAAGCAATGGAGAATGATTCTAACTCTTCTTGCCTTCAGAAAGTAACTAACTTATTCAGTTAGAATATGTAACTCTCCTGTGGAAAAGGAGTGTTTTAGTTTGCTAAAGGCTGCCAATGAAAGATACTAGAAATTGGCTGGCTTTTATAATAGGAATTTATTAGGGTAAAAGCTTACCGCTCTAGGAGCAGGTGTGACTCAGTGGTTGAGCACCTGCTTTGCATGTCGGAGGTCCCAGGTTCAATCCCCCATACTACCAAAAAAATTAAGTAAAATAAAATAAAAATAAAACACAGTCCTGAGGCTGTAAAAATGTCCAAATCAAGGCATCATCAGAGATGCTGTCTCATCTAATTGCAGCTGAGGATAATCAGGCACATGGTGGCATCATCTAAAGATGCTATCTCTCAGAGCTCAGCAGTGGGTGATCAAGCACATGACAGGGCATAATGGCGGCCCAATAGTCTCTCTTTTCTCCTCCAGGCCTGTCTCTTTTAGCTTCCAGCTGCTCCGTGGGCCTAGCCTCTTGGGGTCCTCGTTGCTTCAGCCCTGGGCTGCTCCCCTGATTCTAGCCTCTGGCCTCTCTCTCAGCCTCTCCAGGTTTCTGTGGCTGTAGGCCACCCTGGAGCCCTCTCTCACATGGCAGGGTAAAATGGCTGCTCTCTTTCTCTGTGTTCCATTTATATAAGACTCCAGTAAAAGGATTAGGACCCACCCTGGGTCCTGCAATCTAATCAAAGGCCCTTAACTGAAGGGATCTAATCAAAAGCAATCTAATCAAAAGGTCCCTTTACTCACTAACCAAAAGGCCCCACATACAATAGGTTCACATGCACGGGAATGGGTTAGCTTAAGAACATACTTTTCTGAGGTCCACAAGACTCAAACCAGGACAGGGAGCATTAACAGGACACTTTTTAATGTTTTAGTGCTAATTGAGAATTTCTCATAGTTGGTATCTGCAATAGCAATGCTGGAGTTTAGTACTGTGTGAGAGCTTATATTGTACAACAAGAAGAGTGTACATGAACCAGTAACTGGTGACATAGTAGGGGTAAATGGTAGCTAAAATAATATAAATGTTGGAGAATAGATATTTTGATCGTGGAAGTCTCTCACCAAAAGAACACCGGTAGTCCTTTGTTTTTGTTTGCTATCATGAGAAAATTTATGATTTTTATACTGACAAAGAACGGTGATCTATATTTCATAATTTGGATAGGTGATTTCGTGTATATTTGATGTTTCTACCAGATGTTGGGACATTATAATTTTTCCCATTGGGCAGCTGTTTTCCCTCAATACCAGGGTAAATGGTTATACTCATTAGAGTTGAGATGTGGGGACCATTTTTAGCAATAAATGAAGGCTCCAGGGCAAAAAGCAGAGTGCTATCTCTAGGGATGTCAAGATGAGGAGAAAAGAAATGGCTGGTGTCTGTGAGAAGAAACTGGGAGAGGGAGGTTAACTTGACTGGGATGGCTCCACTAGAGCATAAACAAACTTCGCAACTTGTGGTGCCTTCAACCGTTCCTGTTTTCCACAGCCATCCTGAGGATGTCACAACTATGGAAAGATACCCAAGAGACATGCCTCTGTTACTGAGGCATGTGTTAACAGGGCTCTGTGTTACTTAGGAAATCTATTAGATTAAAGATACTATGGTTTTCTGTTGATTAGTTGAGAACTTAGAAGCCAAAGGAAACTCATTGGTTCACTGGGAAAGTAGAAACACTTGAGTATTTAAACCATCCAAAACTTTGGCAGAGGAGATATAAGACAGAGCCTGAGTACCAGCTGTTACCGGAGACAAAAATGCCATCAGGACCCTTTTATCCAGTTCTTGACTCTGGTTTACTCGATGTGTTGGCTTCATTCTCTCTTATTTTATATTCCCCCTGCACGTAATGGGAACACATGGCTACTGACTTCTTGAGATTGAAACCAATCTCATGGTTTCAGCCACTAGAGAAAGATAGCCCTTGATTTCGCTCCAGTATTAAGGTAATTTTTTTTTTTTTTTTTTTTTTTAATTTGTGTTCTGTGGGTCAGAGGATTAAAAATCACAACGAAGATACTCATTGGACTAGCTTAGCTCATGAACCCATTCCTGCTTGAATCAACTGTGGTCAGAGGGGTGGGGTCAAGTGAGAATATGGCTCTGCCTCTACATACATGTAGATGGAGCAGGCCACTTCCCTGAAAGAGAGTTATGCTAAGTAGACATATTGTAGATTTTGAGTAGGAGTAGGTTTGTGGTAGATTGAATTATATACCCCAGAAAAAAATATGTTCTTAATCTTAATCCATTCATGTGGGTGTAAACCCACTGTAAATAGGACCTTTTGAAGATGTTATTTTTAGTTAAGGTGCAGCCACTGAATCAGGATGGGTCTTAATTCTATTACTGGAGGTCTCATAAAGAGAAAACCACAGGGAGGAGCTGAAAGCTAGAAGTCAGCAGAACCCAGAAGAAAAAGAAAAGGACATCACCATGTAATGGGAAAGCCAAGGAACTCAAAGATTTCCAGCCAAACAGAATGCTTCCACCCCAGGGAGGAAGCAAATCTTTCAGCTTCTGAAACTGTGAGCACAAACTCCCATTGTTTAAGCCAACCTATTGTGTGGTATTTGTCATAGCAGCATAGAAAACTAAGACAAGGTTAACTTAATCTAGTTAAAAAACAAGAAATGGATTCTTTTTTAAAAAAGATTATTTGTATCTGAATGACCCTAATTTTATTTTTATTAAATCCTAAGCCCTATTTTTTGTTTCTATTGCTCTTACCAAAAGGCATGGCACATAATAGATGGTAAAAAGAATTTTACTAAATTGAACTGTATTTATTTTCAAGTCAATTATGACATACAAATTTATCTTAAAAATTTTAAATACATAGTTGAAAATCATAGGAATTAATTTTAAAATTTCCTTTCAACGTCTGTCACACACACACATCATTATCATGTAGGCTTTATTGGAGAAAGGAAAAACAAAATAGAGTCACCAAGAAGAGAAGGCATTGGTTCCCCACCCTCCTATTATCCCAAGAGAGAGATATTTGCCAAGAGAGTCTGCTGGACATACATGTGGTTTGAGTTTCAGTGGAGAGACCATACCACAATGGGTCTCTCATGAACCAAGAGCGAAAACAACCTTGTCAGTGGAGAACACTGTGTCTGTTTGGGAGCTAAGCAGTCTGGATTTGATGTCAACTGGTTGCAGGGGTTCTCTGAGGAAGCAAGCTGCTCAGAATTTGGTGACTTTGGAGGACTTGGAGGATTGAAGTTGCAAGACCTGTAGGAAGATGAGCTTGGAAATAGCCCTTTCGCTGGAAGAAGGGGGTGCTAATTCTGCTTGTTCAAATTAACTCATTATGCAAACCAGAGTGGGCCCTCATAGTCACTTTTGGGGCCTAGGGAATAGAGGGATACAGAAAAGAAAGATTGCTTTTAAATTGAGGGATCAGTGTATACAGGATATTTTCCATTTGCTCCTCCAAATCCACTTTCTATACTTCTTCACTCTTCTCTGTGCACCAGGAAATTGACTTTCATCATTCATGGTCTCCTTTTCTTTGTAGCTTTAGGCCAATGGAAAGCCGTGGCATAGATGAGATGGAGATAGGGAAGTAAATCTGGAATATTTTCTATGGCTCCACCCTTTCTGGATTGCTGTGAGTTGGCTTCATCTCTCTACCAAAGTCTGCAGCTCTAATTGGTTGTCTTTCTTCTATCATAGCTATTTTCTCTGGTTTCCAGTATTCCTGACTGTGCCCTTTTGACTGTGGTTTATCTGCTTCTGAAGGAGCTGATGCTTGAAGACTTGTCTGTGACACCACTCCCAGCACTCAGGAGAGGTGTCCAGGTATTATAAACCCAGGTGCCCAAGATACGTTTCCTTTAGTTGAGAAATTAAATTGTAAACTTGAGCAAGTTTTTATGTGGGATTAGAGAAAATAAAGAAATGAATTTATACTTATTTGTAAGTTGGATCCACACAAGTACAGCAGTAAGTTTTTTAATCATTCTGCTCGTTGCCTATGCTTTCTCTGTTTTTAAGATGTTTAAAATAGTTAAGATGGTGATCATCCAAGTATGATTGTTAAGGGTCTCTGAAGCCCTGCCAGGGGGTTTCTGAGGTTAAAACTATTTTCATAATAATACAAAGATGCCATATGCCCTGTTTTACATATTATTTGCCTGTTATTAGCCTGTGACTTTAAGGAAAACAGCTCACAGTTTGTTGCCAATCATAAAATTTGAGCTTTCAAGAGAAAATTAGAGCCTTGGAAAGCTTCTATTTGTCACCATGAGCTTGACAGCTTCCCAACACTAAAAGACTCTTCCTAATGAAATTGGTGGTGATATTAACAAATATGATTTTTTGATATTGCAAAATAAAATGTGTTGACATATGAAGGTTTACATATCTTGGTGAACCAATATTTTCCACATGACCAATGCATGATGTTACAAAATGAGTAAAAATATCTATTCAAATTAAAAGATAGACCAATGGAATTTAATGTTACAGAGTACAAATATCATTAATATTATTTCAGATTCCACATTGCAACTAATCTTTAAGAAACTACCACTTGTTGAATTTTGGTGTGGTACCAAAAAAGAATATCCACAATTATTTGAAAAGACTATTTAACATACTCCTTTATTTTCCAATTACTTATTTGTGTGAAGCTGGATGTTCTTCATATACTTTAACCAAAACAACCCATTACAATAGATTGAATGTAGAAGCTGATTTGAGAATACAAGCCAAACATAAAGATATTTGCAAAAGTATAAAACAATGCTACTCTTGTTACTCATATTTTATTATTTTGGAAAATATAGCCATTTTTCCTATTTTTGTGTTAACATCTATAAATAAATATTTACAAATTTTTCCATTTTAATTTTAATATAGCACATGTCAATTGCTATAATACACATAAACAAATGCTCTTTGGAATTCTTAATACTTTTTTAGACTCAAGGATCCTGAGACCAAACTGTTTGAGAATTACTAAGTTAAGAGAATCTGATTTATTAATCATTCATGTCTAATTTCCTAAAGATATAGAAGTTTCTTAAGGGCCTCAGAAAATCTTCCTTGTTAGATTTATAGGTCTGCCTTTTAAAATATTTGAGAGAATTAGATTTTTACATGTATAATTGTAGTTTGAAATTCCCTAAGAAATTTATTGGGTATAATAGTAGTAGTGGGAAGCGGCTGTGGCTCAATCAGTAGGGCTCCCGTTTACCATATGGGAGGCCCCGGGTTCGGTTCCCGGGGCCTCCTGGTGAAGGCAAGCCCGCCCGCACGGCGTGGTTAGCTGACCCAGCGAGCACAAGCAGCAAGGGGGGGATAAATGAATAAATAAATAAAATCTTTAAAAAAAAAAAATAGTAGTAGTGATTACTTAAGAAAGATTAACGAGTTGTATTAACAAATTGATTTAATAGCAGTTAAAGAATCAGTGATAGTTTTGTTCTTATTTTTGCACAGAAATTAGTAGTTTGATATATAAAGTTAATAAGATTTATCATTAAAATGATAAAGGCTATATAATAAAAAGTTTAAAATTTAAGCCTTTATAAATTTCATGCTATTTAAAACACAAGTAGGCATAGTAATCCTCTCATGAACAAAATCTCCCCTCAAATATTTAATAACCCCACTTACAAGTATTAGCAGAGTATAGAAGCCTAAGAAAATGAGACACAGACAAACACATTTTGATAAAGGGCTCAGAGACATCAGAAGTGTCTCCAGGAAAACAAGTCAATAAGTAGCACTCCTGGAGATGAGTTTGTCAATGAGGAGATACCACAAGGGAAATTGTAGATGCAGGGACATTCTGGGGGAAAAGAGGGACCAGCAGATGCATTGGGTATTAGTGATAATCTTTACCAACATAATCAAATGTAGTTGGATTAATGTTTAGAGATTCATATTCATGAAACTCGGGAATGTTTTTACAAATGGCTTTCACCTAATTATGATTTACTTCTGGTTCTTTCTGCCTGGCCTGCCACCCCACCCCCAAATTCTACACCTTAGATTCTGGCCATATTGAACCCCTTACCTTTCCCTAAATACCTTTAATGTCTACCTGTGTTCACACATACTATTCTAATTGAATATGAGAAATTCCAGTTGAATGCTAGAAGTTTCTGAATCCTACACAGATGGTAGTTTGTTATTATTTAGACACTTAAGCAAAAGAAACTGCTCAATGTTTTAAGAGGATATATGCAAATGAAGCAATGTCCCAAGGTTTAGTAGACATGGCCTTTAATTGAATAGGGATAGATTCTTATACATATTTACATGCCTCTTTAAATATGTATAAGAATATTATTTTCAGAATTATATAGGCCAGTCACCATCATGGTTATATATAGAAGATAAAATCTCATGATTACAGTGATTTTCTTGATATAATTATGAAGTCTTTCATAATACTCTAATATTTCAACAAGTCTGAAGATATACATTTTATATCTTTGATCTTTGTAAATATTTCAAGACAGTAATGAGATTTTTTTTCCAAAAAATAGATATTTTTTTATCTCATTTATTCATAAAGTCTAATCAAATTTCCTGCTAACCTTGATCTCCTTTCTTAATAGCCTGTAGCCTTCCATGTCTGTACTACATATTTTGGTCTATCAGTTAGATTTGGTCCTATATTATATAACATAGTACAGGTTCGTCATAGTTGTAGCTACCATTTATTAAGCACATAATATTTATGTGTAGTTAATCCCTGCTTTACGTCTTTCAACAATGCTGCAAGGTAGATATCATCCATATTTTATAGAACAGGAAGGAGAAGTTCAGAGGAGTTAAGTGACAGCTAATATGTGGCAGAGTCATGGTTAAAATAGGCAGTCTCTTGAACTCTAATGTCCCGAGTCTTTCTACTGGGCTATCCTGCTTATCCAGAAAATTGTTGTAAGTTAGTAACTTGAAATTTGAATAACTTTTTTTTGAGAAACAAAAGCTCCCCTAAGTTTATTGAACCTACAGTATACCTGTATGACAATATATACTGCCACAGATAAATATTTATTTATGTATTCCAACTTGATTTACTTTGAATACTTCTTTCCCATGTAGGGTGGCAGAATTTGGGAACTTGAATTCCCAATTATTTACCAGAAACCAACTGAATTCTCTTTGGCTTGGCATGATATCTGGTAAGGTAGTAGCTTAAAAGTCATGAAAGAAATTCCAAAGGTTTGGGAAATAAAATACTTCACAGTGGAACTTTGTGGTCTATTGCTTGATTAGACGCTTATTTGGACACTTCTGGGTCCCAGACGCTCTTCTTTTACATTGTTATTCTAGAAGAGTTCTCTGGGTGCAGAGGTTTTATCTACAGGTTTTAATTTCTACTGCTTTTTCTTTCTTTCTTTCTTTCTTTCTTTCTTTTTTTTTCAGGATGTACAGGGATTGAACCCAGGACCTCGTTTATGGGAAGCAGGTGCTCAAACATGTGAGCTTCATCTATTCCCTCCTCTGCATTTTAATATTTGATTCTGATGGGGCTTTCTATTCTTTGGCTTACTGTGGAATAGAACAAAATCGCACAGCTTCTCCCAAATAACTGAAATAAGCACAGCGTCCTTTAGGTGCGTTTAATGGTTTTAAACCACTAACATCTGCGGAGAAAATGGCAGTAGAAGTCACAAAAATATAAAAACTTACAAGTTAGTAAGTCTTCCAAAAAAGTTGCCTGGGTATTCATTGGATGCAAATGAATAAGAGCATCTTTTCTTATCTTTCCTTTGCTACAAATCCGTCTCCATTGTCAGGAGCTACAAATAATGTTTTCTTCCCTTTCTTTCCCAGAATTAGTGGGGTTGGGTCTCAATCCTTTATAAAACAAGGCTCCATCTTATATCTTATTTGCTTGGCCCTTGAAATTAAATGTCATTGTTTTGATTTTGGAGTTTTTCCATTAGCCTCTTGGGGGCAGCAAACTTTCAGAGCTGAATGACTTTTTTCTAAATGGGATGATACTAAATTTCAAATGAACCAGTGTCAGGTCATTTGTTTTGTCTTTTCTATTGGAGTTTGTTGTGATGGCACTATTTTAATTCCATGCTTCAATTCATTAACTAAAATAGTAAACCGACTAATCAAAATCAGATGTCTTTGTAAATTAACAGAGGACAAATTTGCATGTTCAAAGAAAGGAGCAATTGATAAATTGGCTCACAGCTAAGTTTAGCTCACTTTTGTTTTTCTAAATATCTATAATGTAAAATTTTATTTTTTATCACCAAATCACCCAAAGAAGGGGGTTGCTATTTAACTGTTTTATGTGTTTGTTTCCCTATCTGACTGTAACCTGCATAAGGTCAGAAGCTACATGTCAAACTTTTCATTTATTTTCTAACTATCCAAGTACCTGTAAATGTGTAGTTGTAGGTACCTAATAGTGTGAAACCCAATGGCTTGAATGGAATTAAATTCTTTTAATGAATGTTTAAGTATCCTTTCTTAGGGCAAGCATGATGACAGATGCTTAGGACATAAAGATGATTAAGATATAATCCCTTTATTTTCAAGGACCCCACTTTTCTTATTATCTTGTGTCCTTTGTATATTATTTTGTATAAGTAATAGAGTCACATGTTTCCAAATGAAAACAATATAAAAAGGCTTACATTGAGAAATGTTGCTTTTACTTATATCTTCAACCATCTCACCCCAAATTCAGCCCCCAGTAGATAATTATCTTCATTAATTCCATGTGTATCCTTTTGGTGTTTCTTTTTGCAGACACAAGCAATTGCATATCTTATTGTGCATATGTTATTTTATATGTGTGCAGGGCTATCTGTAGACTAAATTCCCAGCCATGGGATTGCTGGGTTAAAGTGAAAATATCTTTGTAGTTTTGGCAATATTGCAAAATTTCCCTCTATAGAGGTCATACCATTTTGCACTCCCATCAATAATGTGTGAGATTATGATTACCCTTTATGGTAGGTTAATAATGTACCCCAGAAAAATACGTTTTTAATCTTAATCCATTCTAGTGGGTATGAACCCATTGCAAAATGGACCTTTTGAGGATATTTTTAGTTAAGGTGTGGCCAACTGAATCAGGATTCTTTATACCTATTACCATAGGGTTATAGAGAAGGTCACAGGGGAAAAGGCCACAGGGAGAAGCTGGAAGTTAATGGAACCTGGAAGAGAAAGGAGAGGACATCACTATGTGCATTGTCATGTGACTGAAAAGCCAAGGACCTCACCAGCAACCTGCCCCAGAATGCAGTCTTCAGGGAGAAAGCATAGCCTGGCTGATGCCTAGATTTTCGACTTCCCCTTAGCCTCAAACCATGAGTCAACAAATCCTTGTTGTTTAAGCCAACTGAATGTATGGTATTTGTTTTAACAGTGAAACTAAGACACCCTTCTATGTAACAATTGAAAATATGAAGAAACGTATGACTGTTGTTCCTGAACAAGGTATTCCAGATGGTCATTGCATTCCTTTCTGTAAAGAAATTTGTATGTTTGTGCTAAGGAAGATTGAATGACATGCAAATTCCACAGTTTTATATAGGGAGCCTCCTGCCTAGGCTGGCTCCATTAATTTATTTAGGGAAAGGCTTGACCCTTTATTCAAGGTCTAATAAGACTGTCTGGCAAAGACTTTTGCCCATCTGTGATGAAGGGGGTTAAGTCACAAGGAGGCTTTGAGTAACTTTCATCAATAAGTGCGAACCTCTAGGCTCTCCATTTTGAAAACATGAAAAGAAGAAACTTGGCCCACCTGCTCATTTAGGTACCAAAATGGATGGTTCAAAAATTCCCTGCAGAAGCTCAGCTATAAGTAGGAGGGATATCTCTTTGATTTCCCTCAACAAGAATAAGCATTGCCTCAAGGATGTTCAAACAATTGACAAGTTCCACCTTCAAGTGGAGGGCCCAGAGCAAAGCTTAATTTAATAGGGAATAAAAGGTTCTCAGAAGAAGCACTGATGAGTTTCTTTCTCTTGGTGTCTTGAAATTTCCATCTTATGGCAATCCAAGTTCTAAAAATATAGTAAGATAGAGTCCAAGGAGGGAGAGTAGCTCTAGATTATGAAGATCCAAAAACAATATGTAAAATACAACAAAGAGAGGTAATTACAGTTCTCTGGGAGCACAAAGAATGTAAACAATTCTAAGGAAGAAAAAGAGGGCTTCATTGAGGAGGCAATATTTGAGCTGAGTTTTAAAGAAGGAGTTTGTCAGAAAGGGAGAAAGGCATTCTAGATGGAAGGAATGGTGTACTCAAGGCAGGGAATCACGAAAAGGTCTGGCACACTCAGAGACTGGTAAGAGATTCAGGGTAGCCTGGAGTGTTGGGCTCATAGAAAGAGAGATGGGTAATGAGGCCAGAAGGTAGACTGGAACAGTCTTCCAATCCGGAAGAGGGTTAGAATTTTATGAAACAGGAAATCTGGAGCAAATAGCAGTTTGTTAGCAGGAGAGATTTGGGATATGATAAGGTGTCATAAGGTGCTGGTGTCACGTGAAAGACTAACTAGAGTTAGAAAATAATTGTGGCCTGGAGTTGGAAGAACTTTGATATAATCTGACAGAGATGATGGTGGAATGGGCTAAATCATGGATGATGGACAAAGGGGAGGGTCCATATGGGAGAAGTTTTTCCCAACTCTCTACGCTATGTCTTTTCTTCCTCTCTAATCTAAGGTTAGATTATAAGTCATATATCACTTCTGTGTTTAAAACCCTTCAGTGGCTCCCATCTCATTCTGTATAGAAAACTAATCTGTTAAAATGTGATTGGCACCTCCCCTTTTCTGAATGTGATACAGTGGTATTGGCTTTTTTGCTGTCTCTCAAACACATCCACTGTGTTTCCTCCTTCAGACTTTCACACATGGAGAATCCCTGTACCTAGAACACTCCACCTTTAGATATTTGCATGGCTCACTCTCTCACTTCCTTCAGGCCTTTGCTCCAATGTCACCTTACTTAACCTTGCCTGGCTACCCTTGATAAAATAGCAACTTCTATTTTAGCCCCTCTCTCTAAGACTTGTCCTCTCTGCTTTATTTTTTTCCATAGCACTGATAACCAACTACAGTAATTAGATATTGCCTCAATGGACATCTCGATATTTTTAAATTGTATTTTCACATAAAATTTTCTACAGGATATCTCAACCTAAAGAATTTGTTTAAATTTTTAGAAAATGTGACTGTCTTTTTTTTTTTTAATTAAAATTTTTGAAGATTTAAAATTGGTTTCAGAAGTTGCATGCTTAGCAATTTGTAAGTGGCTAAGTAGAAATATTTCCTTTTTGACATGTGGATGATATTCCGAGAAAAACTTGAAGCAGTTTTTAGAGGCATTCAGTTTCAAAAATGGTTAAAACAATAATGATCCCTGTTTCCTACTCAGCAGTCATTCCTTCTTTCTTACTCTCTAACAGATCCCCAAATTATTTCATATATATCCTCTCCAAGGCAGCCAGGTGCCACAGGAAAGCTTACTCCACCCCTATCTACAGTGTAATCTCATTGTCCTTGCCAGCAATTAGCTCAGGAATATATTTGTGACTTATTCTGACCTTTGGGGGATTTGAAGAGAAGTCTGCAGCAGCCATCATGCCACCAGCCTGGGGGTGACACCACCTTGCTAAGGACTTAGAGCAGAGAGAAAGTTCCTGGATCCTTGAGGACATTGTTGAGCCACTAGTTCAAACCCTGAAAGCCAACTTGCCTGTGCACCTTCTGTTATTGTAATTTCCATATAGTTTTGTGGTAGGCTTTCTGTTACTTGAAGGTGAAAGAGTCCTAAATGATACAGAAATTAAGGTTTCATTTAAATTGTATTCAGACTATTCTGATCTATTAAACATTTTTGTTTTTAAATAAGGGATTTTATAAGTGAAATGCTGTCATACGCCATTCATAAAGAGACCATTCATAAAGAGGCTAATATATGGAGAACAATATAGGCAGGATACAGCTTCTCTGAAATAATTTGTAATTTTGTAATTTTTCTTTTGATTCAAACGTTTAAAATGTTCTCTTTTCATAATTAGAAGAAACTGTCGAGGCAAGTCAGAGTCCCTGTACCCGCCCCCGCCAATCCCCATTCCCTCAATAAGTTCATATGAGCCTCTGTCCTTATTAGTCCAAAAATCAGCCATGCCTGGCACTTTCCAACTGTGCAGAACTGTAGGATGGAAGAGCAGAGAAATTCATGGAATGTTGAGAAGAAGTAGAGCCAGTCACAATCCTTATTTCCTGAAAAGCCTCCGTTTCCCCCTGGGGCTGCAGTGGAGCATTGTGTAGGTAGTTGGCTTCCTCTTTGGCCAGGCCCAGTTTACCTCAGGATGGGTACTACACTTCCTCCAGCCATCTTTACCTCTTGCCATCACTAACCTTATCCTCCCAAGGCTAAATCTGCCATGTAATAACTGTTGTCACCTTTTATCTGATCACAGGTTACACCTGGTATTTTTTTTCTAACCTGGGCTCATTTAAAATTTCAGATACTTTCCCATAAACAGATTCCAAGAACTTGAAAAGTAGAGACATATTAGGGCTTATGTAGATAGTTCAACTCTTTATCAGAAGGAAGCCCACTAGTTCCTCAGGAATTCATTGGAAAAGCCAATAAAATGTTTAAATGCTTAATCATTTCTAAACGTATCTATTTTGAGAGTCTGAATTTATTTATTATTATTTTTTTTAATAATTTTTTTTAAAGGTACTTTGAATACACAAATGTTACACAAAAATTGTAGGGATTCCCATATGCCCCACCTCCCACCCCTCCCACAACCTCCCACATAAACATCCTTCACTAGAGTGGCATATCATCTGCAATAGATAAACACATCTTGGGGCCTTGCCACTAAGCATGGACCATAGTTCACATTGTAGACCACACTCTCTCCCATACAGTTCTGCATGTTATATGATGATATAAAATGGCCTATATCTGTCATTGCAATGTCACTCAGGATAATTCCCAAGTCCTGAAAAAGCCCCTGTTTTATAACTGCTTTTCCCTCTCCCTGCCCCCAAAGGGTCTGGTGACCACTGGGTCCACATCAATGCTGCAATTACCTCCATTGCGTGAATCACAATATGTCTATAACAGAATACCAGCAAGTCCATTCCAGTCCACAGCTCTTCCCCCAATCCTGAGGAGTCTGAGATGGTGATGTCCACTCCACCTCCAAGTGAGAGGGGGCTTATATCCCATGGATAGGATGGATGGGATTATTCTGCCCACAGCTGCAGACTCTCTCCATTCTCTGGGATGGCTGTTGTCCACATCATCTCCCCACCACGTGTCCAGGGTGAGTCCATTGAGTAGGAGTTGCAGCTCCACTGAGATTCCAGGCCCAGCTGGCACATGGACAGCCCAAAGACTCCGGTCTCTGGAGTACACCTACAAACTCCGGCACCACATATAAGTTTGAATAGAAGGGACAGATGGACCATGTGCAGGGAAGACATATTTGGGTCCAACTCTGTCACTCTCAGGAGCAAGGATTCCAAAGTAGGGTCCACTGATAAGGCACGAAACTCTGAGGCTATCCACCCTGATATAGGACCTGGGTATCTCCAGAGCCCTCAGGAGCCCCTCTGTTTGGGATGATATCCACATTGGAAGACTATGAGGTCCTATTGAGATGTGCATAAGCGTTACCTCTGGGATGACCTCCTGACTCACTTTGAATTCTCTTAGCCATATGAACTCATTTATCTTTACCTTTTCCCAGTTTTATTCAAGGTCTTACCTTTTCCCCCTTTTATTCGAAAATTTTTATATCATATTTTAAAAATGTAGAACATAACTCTGGCCCTGAGACACCAAGACTAGAGAAAATTTTTTTTTCTGTGCTAAAACAGACTACAGATCCCAAGAAAACAGGAACACATTTTATTAGAGTACTTATAAAGCATTGATGGTTGTTGCATTAAAAAAAACCCTCACTATTTGTTAATAAAACATATCTGTAAGATTTTGTCTGTGCAACTGTTAAATGACATGATAACTAAATATATTCATGCTTAAGTATATATATACATAATATACTTCTCTCTGCATATATGTTACATGTATATATTACATATATCATTATATTCCATTAGAATATCAACAGGACTATGTTTTCATGTTGATAAAGTATTATTTTTCTACTTTGTAAAATTTTCAGGAATTCTTCCTACTATGATTTCTGATGCTGTTTGATTCGATCCGAGGGTTTGTACCTCTTGGACTATATTTTAAGGCTGTTATCATCCTTTTTGTTTTATATTAATTGTGAAAAGAGACAAGGAGGTGGCTATATTTCATGCAAAACAATAATGTTAAAATGCCAGGGAATATTGAAGAGAATTAAAGGAAGATTAAAACACAACCATATTTTGGGATATGTTTGGTTAAATTTGTTAGCAGTCCAAAATTATTCTCCATTTTTCCATGGAAGTGTTTAATCACAATAATTGAGATTTTCATTTCTTGGAAAAATTAAAAAGTTATTTCACACTGACTATTATTAACCTCAGGGAGCAGAGAAACGTAGAGAAACAATGAGCAAAGTGAGGGAGCTCTTCTGAAGTTGAGAGACTTAAACATGTGAGAATATCAGCTATTTCAAAAATAAAGTATTTAAATAGAAGATTCATAAACACAAAGGCTTTACACATAACAAGGCTGACTCTGGCTTTAAATACTGAAAGGGCAAAATTAATGCATTTAAACACTCCACAGGTTCAAGGCTGTCTTTAAATCACTTCACATGCACTTTCCCTTTTTAAAGTATGAATTAGCCACATCAACACATAAATGACACCCCTTTATAATTACCACTGTGAAAGCCTCAAGGCTAATTATACAGTTTTTTTATTTTTTATTTTTTTAAAGATTTATTTATTTACTTTATTCATTTTAAAACCCCCCTTCCCCATTTGCTGTTTTGTGTCCATTCGCTGGGCAATTCTCTGTGTCTGTTTCCTGCCATCTCTCATCCTCCTCCTCCAATCTTCACCAAGATCCGATCCTGGAGACCTCCGATGCAGGAGAGAGGTGTTCTGCCGCCTGCGCCACCTCAGCTCCTGGCTTTCGGAGCTTTCGGAGCTTTCGGAGCTTTCGGAGCATCTCGTCTTGTCTCTCCCCTGTTACGTCATCATCCTGCTGCATGGCTCCCGGGGCCGATGGCTCAGCGGCACACAGAGCCTGGCAGCCCATGCACCTTCTATATATATATTTTTAATTTTACCGGGAGGTCCCGGGGATCGAACCCAGGTCCCTCCATATGGCAGACGGACGCCCAACCATTTGAGCCACATCCGCCCCCCAATTATACAGTTTTTAAATCACACCATTGATCTTTCCTGAGCTCTTTCCCGATTTTTCTACTCCACCCTTAACTCCTCTCAAACACTCCCTATCAAGAGTACTGTAGGGACCTCCAACTCTTCTCTTAAAGCAATCTGTATTTTTATACATAGTCATAATCAAGATCTGTAATGATTGGTGTTTTCCTTGTCTGTCTTCCCCATTACAGAGTGAAATATTTGAAGGCAAAGACTGTCTTATTTGTTTTTGTGCTTGTCATTATGAGCACAGGTTCTGACACACGGTGTTCAATAAATGTATTTAGGAAATATAATAATAGAAGAACGGAAATACTTTTTTCAACTCAGTTTTCCTTGTAATATTTCCCATGGTTGCCTTTGAAATTTTTACAAGTTAAATATTTCCATGTCACTTTAGCAAGTGCTAAAGATGTGGCTGGTTCCTCCTGGTTAACTCCCATTTTGGAAAGGAGACTGATGGCCTGTGATGCCTGTCTCAGGTGATCTACAAGTCCAGTGGGAAGAGAAGAAACAAGATAGAGGCAAAATATTTTTCTCTAATATTCAGACAATAGAGTCTGAGTGTATTCATTCTTTGTGGAGAGATGTTGATTAAGCATCATTTCTTTAATTTAGGTTGAATAGACAGCAAGCATACTGGCTAATTAAGGATAAATACACTTCATTTATTGCAATGCCCCAATTTTTTATTTTAATTTATTTTAGTATCTAATAATCACTAAGTCTGGTTTCTTCTCCACTAGGCAGATACAACTGAAGCATTTGTTAGTTTGGGTCAACCAGATAATGTCTTCAGGTTCCTTTTCCTGATCAATAAAGTTTCAGGACATTATTTACTATCTACGACTAAATGATAACAAAGCCAACTGGTGGCTGGGTGAGAAGGGAACCCTACCATCGACATTTCAGGAAAAAAGAAGCACTCAAGCTACTTATGTGGAAATAATGCTTGCAAGGCTGGTCTTCCTACTCTTATCAGGAGCCTTGTGATAGCAGAGATTCAGGGATCACTTTGGATCTCCAGAAAGTGGTGTGAGACTGAGGTTTCAGCAATAACAGCCCAGGGGAAAAGCTCAAGGCACTTCCTTTAGTGCAGACCATTGAAAACTGACATGGAAATGCAGCCATTGCACTTCAGTGCACAGGAGGGTGTCAGGTGTCTCTGGTGGGTCCTGTATCTGATGGTGGGGTTGATGTGGCCAGTTGGCATTGCTCAGTACCTGGGAGTGAACACTCTGAAGAAGAGACGTTGTAAAATAAGTGTCGAAAGTAATTTGCCTAAATTTTTTAAAAATATTCTTGTGATCCACCTGCTCGTTACTCAGAATGGCAAAGATAGCTCTACTATCAAATGAGTAAGTTATAAAATATTTTGTTGAGTTACCCATTTCACATTTATATCCTAGTTAAATAGAGTATATAGTGTGTTCATTTAAAAAATGCTTTTCAAATTTTCCTTACTTTAGCCTTAAGTCATTTTGCTATTTTTCCATATAAAACATTTAATTAATAAAACGACATTTGTCCTGTGCCATTAGCCTTTCAACCATTTACAAATAAACAGACTATAATTATATAATTATAGGTTGTTAAAATGTGGATGCTTAGTTTTTAAAATGTTAAATTAGATCCGAAAAGGAAGATATGCAATAGAAATGCAGTTGTCAAAGTACATTATTAATTCATCACATAAAATAATTTCTAGTTACATTACACAAACATTACTTTTTTTCTCTAATAAGATAAAGTGGAAGAAATAAGGCAACTGATTCTTCCTCAATTATTCTCATAATCACTTCAAAATGTTTCAAAATCAGTCTACAGGTGACTGACCTAGTGAATATCACTCTAACAATAAAGTATAGGGGAAGAAAAAAATGAAACAATAATTAATGTGGGAATAATAAATTAGATTGCTAGTTTGACTAGATGAGTGAATCTAGACAATTAGCTGTTCAGACGAAAATAAATGAGATAATTATCTAGAAGCAAATTGTGAAAAGCAAATTTTATTTGAAATAAAATAAGATCTTAAGAATTCAATTAACTATGATAGTCTCTGTTTTGAATCGTAGCTACAGCCTTTATATTTTTGAATTAAAAATAGTACATATAGAAAGAAAACAATGTTCATTTATTTGCACATACTCCTCTCTAGTATCAATTATGTAGTTCCTAAAATTTAGGAATTTTTGTATACATAATGTATCTTGAGTGAAGCAGTTCTAAAATAACTTAAAACAATATATGCTTGCTTCTGGAATAAATCTGGTTTTCTTTAGTTTGTAAAAGGAATTGATTCTGGCCTTTTCTCCAAGTTTTCTCCATTTAACAACTATGTTTTGAAGAACTGCCAGTTTTATCTCAACAATGCTTCTCAAACTTTAATGTGTTTGTGAAACACCTGAGGATCTTGTTAAAATGCAGCTTTTCATTCGGTAGGTCTGGGGTAGGGCCTGAGACTCTGCATTTCTCACAAGTTCCCAGATGATGCTAGTTACTGCTGGTGCCTGGACCACACTTTAAGCATCCAGAACTTAGAGAAATATTTTTTTGTTTGTTTGTTTTTGTTTATTCAAACCTTTAGGTGTCTCAGCACTCCTTAGAAACTGCTCATTGGGCAGAGTTGAAGCCTGACTGCATAGACTGGCCCTCACCCCTCGGCAGCAGCAGCCATGGCAGAAGGCCAGGGGCTAGTGTCTCCCCACGCGTTTGAGCCTTGGCAGCCCGGCTTCCTCCCGACCACACCCAGCTACCTGGTCTGGGACAGGGTAGGAAGGCGGGAGGGGACGAGGTGGGTGCTGTGGGGCGGCCCATGTTCCCTTTCCCAAGGGGGTCATGGGCCAGGGGCTGTGTTCATAATTTACCACAATTCCACATTTAATCTTCCCACTTCCTACTACTTAATTTCTCATTTTGGGTTTGTAAAATGCCTTGGAATGTCTTAAAAACTGAAAATGCCTTTGCTAGGGAAATTTTGCTCATATCCTCTGGGTGCTTCAGGGCCCCAAGGCCTGTTAGCTGAAACAATTGATCTCTGATCTCTTAATGGCCTTTGATGGCTGGTTTAACCAGGCAGTAAAGGCATAAAGTAGGACTGCTTCTGAAGACCTCTGTAAGAATAGGTAGAAAAAAGAGGAGGTTTCAAGCCCCTTTTCCTAGGAAGAATCATGTACTCTGGGGGGCTTCAGTTGGGGGGTAACTGCTGCCAACGTCTCCCACAATTTCAACTTGGGAGTTTTGGCCTGAACTTCAGGGTCAGGCTTCTCCTAAGACCTGAGAATCTCATGTTCTGGGGGCTTCAGTTAGGGCGTAACTGTTCCTAATGTCTCCCACAAATTCGGCTTGGGTGCTTTGGTCTGAAATGGGATTCAGGCACCTCCCAAGACCTAGGTTGGCCACAGGGGATGCCTGTTGGCAGGGTTCTGGATTAAATTCTCAGGATGTGGAGACCAGAGCAGGGGCCCCAAACGGTTTGGAGTGGTGAAATGTTTAGTCAGACTTGGACTTAGGTCAGCTGACTAATAAAATTGTTTTAGTTGCTTGGTTAAAACTGTTTGGTTAAAATTGCTTTAGTTGTTTGGTTAAAATTGTTGTAGTTCCTTTGTTAATAAAAGCGCTTCTTTTCTCTTAGAATAATGGGCATAGTCTCTAGCCTTCCAGCAGACTCCCCATAGGGGTGTCTTTTCAGGAATCAGGAAAACTTGCCTACTGCTGGTCTACGTGGCCACAGTATAGTTGAAAGCAGCCTCTGTATGGGAGCCTGAATTCCAGTTAAACCTGTGTAAGAGAGAAGGAGAGAGAGAGCTGAGGACCAGAAACCACGTGGTCATGTCTCCTTAAGGAGATGAGGAAATGCACCTCAAACTTCCATTAACTCCTATTTATAAACAGCCTTCTCTGTTTTAAACTCAGTTGTGCCTAATAAGGGGTGTGAATGGGGATCACGATCTAGGCCATTTACTAAACTCCTCATATGCCATCAATTAAGATTAAAAAGTTCCTAGGAAATGCTAAGGGTATAAAATTTTGTCTTCTATTTTAATCTGTGCTTAACTTAGTGTTTAACTTTTAAATCTGTGTTTAACTTTGTCACCTGCTTGTGCCCAGGAAATCAAATTTGAGGTATGCCTGTTAGAAATTGGATAACGGTGAAAGGTAACCTAAAGATGAGTCTTTAAATGTCAATACTGTCTTGCAATTGGGTCTGACGTATAAATCACAAGTAGAATTGGTCCAGCTGCTGGAAAAGCAGAAAAACTTAGCAAAGCTGTTACTAATAAAATTCTTGTGGCTTCTTTAATAAAAGTACCCAATTTGCTTTAAAGTAAAAACTTACTAGAAACTGTAACTAAGAGTTAAGATCATTATATAGATGTCTTTATATTATAAAACAGCAGAAGGATAATATCTGAAATTTCTACAGCTGGGTGGATGTAGCCTAGACTTCAGCTATGGTAGTGGTAATCTTAAACTAAATTTACCTTTGATTATGGCTATTTTGTAACTAGCCTCACCTAGCCCTTAGACTTTAGCTATTGTGATAATTATAAACTGAGTTTGCCTTTGTTTATAGTTACTTCAGGTCTAGTCTCACCTCTTGCCTTTGCTTATGGTTATTTCATGACAGCTTCTGTCCCCTATAGCTCAGGGGAAAGCAAGCTTGGGAGAATCCTGCCCACGGTCCTTCCACTGGTGTTAGTGACCCTGCTTTCTCTCGTGGCTCCAAGTGTGAACTAAAATGCTGCCTGGTGGAATTCTTGACCCTCGGGGTTGAATGACCACTCTTCCAGTCCAGCGGCTGCTGGAGTCCTGTTATCTCTGATGTCTGGGAAATGGGGGAGGCTTCCTGCCCCTAGTGTTAGGATACCTAAAAGCAGCAATTCATGAGAGAAACCAGTTTCCCTGAGACTTCAATGACCTCGGTGAGCGTATACTGGAATTAGTATTTTTCATCTAAGATCTGCCAAAGTCAAAGTGGGAAATAAACAAAGTTCTGAAATAAAGGAAAATTGTAACTTAAAGCATTAGGGAATTTTTGGTTATAAGCCAATGATTAAAGAACAAAATTCTTGTGCAAAACAACATGGTTACACTGCAAATCAGAGTAATCAAAAATAGCCTTCATAGAAATCTTTAAATGTTATCTTACAGTTAAACTTATTTTGTAAGAGAATGAAAATTATAACAATGAGTTGTGTGTTTCTGTGTCAAATTCTCTATTCATGTCTGCTTATTGGTTCAGTATATATCTTCATACATCGGGATGGTCATATTAAATTTTTTTCAAGATTTATTTATTCACTCCCGCCCCCCCCCATTGTTTTGCACTTGTTGTCTGCTCTCTGTGTGTTTTTCTGTGTCTGCTTGTCTTCTCTTTAGGCGGCACTGGGAACAGATCCTGGGGCCTTCCAGAGTGGAGAGAGGTGCTCAATTTCTTGTGCCACCTCAGCTCCCTGGTTTGCTGTGTCTCTTATTGTCTCTTCTGTTTCTCTTTTTGTTCCATCATCTTGCTGCGCCAGCTCTCCACATGGACCAGCACTCCTGTGCAGGCCAGCACTCCTGCGTGGACCAGCTTGCCACAGGGGCCAGCTTGCTTTTCACCAGGAGGCCCCAGAAATCGAACCCTGGACCTCCTGTATGGTAGACGGGAGCCCAATCGCTTGAGCCACATCTGCTTCCCCAGTAATATTAAATTAACAAATGAAAATTCTTAGAAGAGCTCTACTCAGATTGTAAAATCAAATATGCGGTTATACATGTGAATAAGTGTTCCTGGAGCCCAAATTAGGCTAAGCAAGATGGAAAGGTCATAGAGAAATCTAAATATAGAAACTATTGGGAAAGGAAAAAGTTTTTCCTAAGCTCTTTAACTTGCCCGACCCCCAGGGCCTTCTCTTTGCAAGAACTGTGGAGGGAAGAACAGGTATGACAGATTGAAACTCTATCTTCTAAGATGGGGAATTAAAAATCATAGTTTTTCCTGTAATTCCTCAATTTAAACCTTTTAACAGACTTAAAATAAGAGTGGTTAATAATCCTATTACTGAATTTCAATAAGTAAAAAAGTTCTTAAAAGCTATGGAAAGATCTTATAAAATAAACAATTATAATTATTCCAGAACCTAGCAGTCAGTATGCTTTTTAAGATTATTCACACTTTTATTTAGCTTAGGTGTTATCTCCCTAGGTTTATAAAATACCAAGTAAATAACATTATATGTATAAATCTTTAAGATTATGAAAGTTGTAAGTTCATATCTAATGAAATGAAATTTAAAAAAAATGTAGATCTGCTCTCTTTTAAATGGATAAAGTAAATTTCATTGGTTGCTAATTGTAATTTAATAAGCTTATATTAAGGTAAAGTAACCAGTCTATGTGGTTATAGTTAATTATAAGTTTTCCTCTAAACTGAAGTGTTTAAGTGGCTAATTCCAGGAAGCCATTACTAATTAGAAACCTAAATTGATTTTAATAGCAAAAAGTAACTTCATAGCAGGGAAACCTGTTGGAGGCCACCTCGATCTGCATATTCAAATGGTGGTAAGGAAAGATAATCTTGATTCCATTTGGAATCTTCAGTTTTCATAAAATAATTAAGAAAGTAGTTTTTCCTGTACTGCTAAAGTAAAATACTTGTTAATGTCATCATGGTAAAGGTGTAGAAGTAAAAAGCAAAGTACTAAAAAGTTAAGTTCATTTGATATGTTATAAATTGCATTGGAAATGTTTAAAAAGTATATAAAGATTAAAAGAGATAGACTTCAGCATTGTCAAACTCTCTTGTGCTTTCAGATCAGGCTTTCAATACACTGCATTTTGCTTCTCCCTTTGAGTTACTGGCCAGGTTGGTCACCGACCCCTAAAACAATAAGTGTCTACTATATCTCTGGTTGTGCTCCTGAAGTGGATGGAGAGCAAGATGCAGTTTCAGACTCCTGCAGAGCTGGTGATGGCTCAGTATGGCCAGATGTAAAGTTGACATTGTCTCCAGACTGGCACGTTCCATAGTGCTGAAGGGTGCTATGCACAAAGCCAGTGAATTATTGGAGCCTACCTTCCTAGCTTCTCTCTAGGGTCAACGGTGCTGCAGCATCCTGGTTGTGTAAAGGACATACCAAGTAGAGCAATGATTACCAGAGCCATGTAAGTAGAACTTAAATACAATTGGCATTATGGTCTGTTCCCACAGAGAGATAACATGTATAGTATTGCAAACCTGGAGCTTAGATCTATTTAACTGTATCTCAAAGAGAAACTTATGCATTGGGTAGTGCATTGATTAGTATTAAATACTGTACCCATATGCCTGATAATTAGAATAACTTTTCTATTCTAGATCATATACAGAGGGATATTGAACATGTTAAAAGTCCTGGTAAATTTCATTTTCTAAGTAGTTAATGAACATGCTTAACTCAGGTCTCCCTCCTAGCCCTTATTCCAGAGCCTGTCCCGCTCATACCCTGGGGAGGAATGGCAGACCCACGTGCCATTCTGCCAGGGCTAAGTGTTTTCCTACCAGGAGGGAAACGGCAAACGAGGTGGCTAGGACCCACTTCAGCTTAGCTCCTTCAAGATGGTCTATGAGCAACCTTTCCTCACCAGAACCTAGAAACCAGGTTCTAATCAAAACCTGGCAAGAAAACAAGCCTCACTCTCTATTAGAGCCAATGGAAGGAACCTTACTCTGTAGTTCTGATCACTTCCCAGCTATTAAAGTTAAAGGAATTGCTGGCTGGGTGTACTTATCCCAAGTGAAGCCAGCTGCTCAAGGAAGTGCCAGCTCACTAGAAGCACCTGACAGGACATATGAGTGCCAGTCATTGGACGGCCTGAAATAGGTCTTTAAGAAACAAAGCTAAGTAGTGTCTGTATTAAAGCCAGCTGTTCCCTCTAACTCTAGCCCAAACCCTGTTGCTAGGGGGAGGGCAAGCCAGACACCCCTTAAGAAACATGTCTGTTTTCATTTCCTGTAGTTTCTCCCTAAATAATAACTAAAGGGCAATGCCTCTTCTCATTCTTCTCCTCCACCATGGAAAACCATGATTGGCAATTTATACCAAACCTCATCATCTATTACAATCACCCCCTAGAGCTAACTAACAGCATGAAAGAAACCAGCCATGCCTTAGAAGCTCTAAGACAGCAAATGGACTTTCTTGCTGCTGTGGTGCTGCAGAATCCCAGAGCACTTAATGTGCTAACAGCAGCACAGGGAGGAACATGTCTGTTCCTTAAGGAGGAATACTATATCTATGTAAATTGCTCTGAAACAGTCCTAAACAGCATTCAAAACCTGCAAAATAAAGCCTACCAACTTTGGGAAGATGCAGCCTTTAGAGGTGCCTGGGCTTTTTTACCCTTGTGGTCCAGTATCCTTTTAGTGGGATCATATATCCTCAACATTCTGATTAAGTTGATTTCTTCCAGAACCAATGCCTTGTTAGCCATATGGGGATTTCATCCAGCTTCACCCACAGTGCCAGATTCGTCTTCCCCTAACCGTGACAGAATAGCAAGAGGGTTTTACACCTTGTCAGGTAGGGCTTGCTGCCCCTAACCAGCAGGAAGTTATTACAGAAGAATGGCTATTGTCTTTTCAGCACTCCCTTAAGAATAAAGGTGTAAACCCTCTGAGGGGGTTGTTGAGACAGGCTAGATTAGGGAATAAAGAGACAAATCTGGGACCTGGCAGAAAAACATGGTCATGAAACACATGGCCATGGAGACCCCACAAGATGGCTGTTGGAAGAACTCCGCGAGAGCGGCATTCAGAATGGGATTTCATCCAGGATCAAGGAAAAGCCCTGGATAGTCTCAAGGGGCCTCATCATTGGGCCCTCCCAGGGGATTGACAGGTATGGTAACCAATCAAAACAGCAAACAACTGGGACTCCTCCCCCGACATTAGCAAACGGGCAGAATAATTAATGGTTTAAAAAGCAACTGCAGACACTAAATTGACTGTTGTGCCCTTTCTCTCCCTGCCTGCACCAGCATGCAAGTATACCTGGGGATTTGTAATCTGTAATGGGGACTGGTAGTCTGTAAATCAGCCCTTTTTACCCCTTTTTAGCCCTTTTCCCTTTCTGTGCCTGGACCAAAGTTCAAGCATACCTGGGACTCATAATCTGTTATTTTCTCCTATTTCTCTTCTCTCATTTTCTTAATAAAACCACTGGCCTAACTAAACTGGCATGTACTTAAAATTCCTTTTTTTTTTTTTTTTGTAACATAGCCAAGAACCTAGAGAAAATCCAGCAACACGTAGTGTTTATTTGAACTCTTGATCCAATGTGTAAAGTCTAGTGCTGAGGTAAGCAGAATAAGAACTAGAGTGCTGTCTTGTCTGCAACACGAGATAGATTTTTAAGTTCTGATAAATTTTAAAAATTAAAGATGTGAGAAGAAGTAGAGATTTTTTTCATTCAGCAGCATAAGGGCACTTTTCGTTTAAATAATATTCGAGGGCCATACTATTAATAATGGAAACTCCATTTGAGTTTCAACTTCAGCTTGGGTGTATGAGAAGAAATCTATACAGAACTGCTGTGTTGTGGATCAGGACAGTCTTTTTTTGATGATTATTTTTTAAGGAAATAATTTAAATAGCAAAAGTACTTTTTATGGATATACTTTTTGACTTGACCAGTGGTTTAGACCAGTGTTCTCCAAACCAGCATTGCCTAGGGACTTGTTAGGAAAGGCAAATTCTCAGGCCCCACCTCAGGCCAACTGAATCAGAAACTCAAGGGGTGGGGCCCAGGAATCTGTAGAGAGCTTTCCAGGTGATTCTGACGTAGGCTAAAGGCTGAGAATCACTGATTTGGTTATACTAAATCAGCTGTTCTCACCAGAATGAATTTGTCTCCCACCCGCCTCCAGGGGACGTTTTGGTTGTCACAGATGGGGGCTGCTACTGCCATCTAGTGGGCAGAGGCCTTGGAATACTGCTTAACATCATGCACAGGACAGGCCTCCACAACAAAAAGTTAACTGTACCAAAATGTCAACAGTGTTGAGGCTGAGAAATTCTGCACTAAGTCTTTTAGGAAGAATTTCCAGAACGTAGATAAATTTAGTCAACAGAAAGGCAGCATGAAATGGGGAATGAGCAAAGGTCTAGAATTCAGGTTTCGGCTTTGCTAATTAATAGCTGTTTTCATGTAAATCCCTTAATCGTTCAGTTTCAGTTGTCTCATTTATAAAATGGGAATAATCTCCACCTTTTGCACGGATTACTATGAGGATCAGATGAAATAATGTGTATGAATGCACTTCGTAAACTGTAATGCTAATTAAATTGAGCTGAAGGGATTTGCTAGTGGGAGGAAGATATAGACTAGAGGTGGGAGTAGGATGCTAAAAAAGGTTAACGCATCTGATTCAGCTATCTAAAAATAACCAAATCGCTTAATGTAAATTTGATTTGTTTTGGAGACTTTTTCCCTTAGTGTTCCTTACATCCTTTCCTGTAACTCCTTAGCTTTTCTGACTTTCAGTCACTGTGTGATACAGGAATAGCTTTCTCCTGGCTTCTCTCTCTACTAGGGGTTCTCAAACTTTAGCCTTCTTCGGAATCACCAGGAGCGCTTGTTAAAAACAGTTTGCTGGGCCCCACCCCCAGAATTTCTCTCCGTGGGTCTGTGAAGGGCCTGAGAAATTGCATTTTTCTAACAAGTTCCCAGGTGATGCTGGTGCTCTTGGCCGGGAGAGCACATTTTAAGAACTATTCTCTGCCCTATTATTAACTGGAGGACAGAAGATAGTGGTTATAGCTGTTAACTTCTAATTGTCACTGGCAAGCTTTGGCTGTGCACATTTCAATGGCTCATTGCCAAGCCTCTTTTGACATAAGGAAGAGATTTTATTTCCTGGCAAGTGAATCCATCTCCCTTATTAATTCCTTGCCTAAAAAGGCCCATGCATTTCTCTTTGTTATTCTCAACGATGTTAACAATTTTAGCAATTTAGTATTGATAATGGCTTTGTGTTGTTCTCAGTTAATTGAGGCCACTCTACTTTAGTAATCATATTTAATGACAGAGGTTGTGCACTTGGCTTAAACAAAAGATATCCTAAATGTATTTTAGATATAGAATAGATTTGTCATTCAGTGTGCATCTTTCATTCAGGAATCATTGTACTATAAAAAAAGTGAAAATATGAACATTAAGGGACAGGTCTGACCTAAAACCTCTGTATTTGAAATGTTTTCAAAATGTGGATCATGGACAAATTGCCTCAGAATAAATCATGGCATTTGTTTAAAATACATTTTCCTACACCCTACCCGGAAGTGAGGGTGATTGAACATTTGATAGTGTAGAGAGTCTCTGAGAAGGAGTCCTACACCTGCTTTCTGTCAGGCTGAATCCAGGGTGAGGAGTATAGAACCCTCCAGACACGTTTGGGGGTGTGAGGGCAGAAGCGTTAGTGCTTACCTACTCAGAGTTGCTCAGGAAACAAGCCAGTGCTTGGTGTCCCTGGCACTGTGCTGACACAGTGCCACTGCAGAGGAGCAGATGTGGCAGATGCTTGTCAGTAAAGGCAGCCTTACATGGTCCCCAGAGACTTCTTGGTTCCCTAGGGGCACAGACGAGCATCCGGCAATTTCTCCAACTTTCAGAAGATGGCCGGCAGGCCTGAAATGGCTTTGCCATCCAAATGAAGAGGACAGGGAGTGCATGAACTGGACAAAGATGGGAATGTGAACATCTCAACAAATGCTTATATCGATGGACGCTGATGCCATAACCACATTAAGCCCCCAGAACTTAGATGTCGCCCTAGTAGGAGAAGGTGGAGGGGAAGCTCTAGAATTGAATCCAAACTTGAAATTACTGTTTATCTAGAATTTCCTAAAATTACTTGATTTTTTTTTCATTAAGTGGAATGGAGCCTTGACATAGAGATTGAGATAAAGAATAATAAAAGAAGTTATGCTTTTGCAAGTCTGCAGCTTGAGAATCATACCTGGAACATTATATTTGGCGGATGCCCCAGGGCATTTGCACTGACTATTCCTGCTGTCTGATGCATCTCCCAGATAGCTGCAGCAATTAGTTTCTGAACTTTCTTCAAGTTTTCACTTAAATGTTACCTTCTCCTCAGCTTTCCTCTGACCACCTTTAAAAATTTCAACACTGCCTCCAGCCAGCATTTCCTATCACCTTTTCTACTTTAGTTTTCTAATCAGCACTTTTTATTAATAGAATGTGTTTTATATTTTGATAAAATACTATAATATATTTAGCTATATATTGTATATACATTTAAATGTATATACTTATATAATTTATGTTCATGTCTACTGCTAGAATGTACACACAATGAGGGCAGGCATTTTTGCCTTATTTGGTCAATGCTGTTCCTGGAGTGCCAGGAAGAGTGAATGTAGTAGGTGCTTAATAAATATTTGTTGAATGAATTTATTAATCTAGTATTTCAGAAACTTCTTGGGCAACCCATATGTGTGTCATGAACTGATTAGACATCCCTAAATTAGAATTTTCATGTTGAGACAGAAGCCGTGACCCCATGGTTGAAGTAGATTGCAAAAAGATGTGGACTCTCAGAATTGACTGTTTCAGAAATACCAAGAAATTGTAAAGAGCTGGTGCTCCAGAGGAGAAGTTCATGCCAGTAGGACTGCGTTCTCAGTGTACAGGTGAGCTTCCTTGTGGGAGGCAGCGGGGTGCAGAGCAGTGGGGGCAATTACAAGAGCTAGAAAAAATCTGAACCTCCTGGGGTGGGGGAGGGGGGAAGAAAAGTGTTTAGATTGAAAGCATCCTACTAGGTTGAACATGTCCTAGTGAGTTGAATGTTCCAGGTGTGTCCAGTTAAGTATTAAGAATCATTTGAACTTCCTCACACTCTATGCAGGGGGTACAGGGATCTGGGGTGGGGTGGGGGAGAGAGTTGGCCGCAAAAGATGAAGGTTTCTCAGGAGACTGCACCAGGAACTTTGCGTCTGTGCTTTCTGCATGTTGTATCCCTCACTAGGTAAGCTATGAAATGAGATTGTTTTATCTAAAGTATGAAATTTTGACATTAGCAAACTGTAAATCAGTGAAACATGTAGGTCTGTTACATAGGGGGAGAAATGTGGCAGGGTAATGTTGAAAAGTGTCAATGTGGGTTTTCCCCCACTGTCTTTGAATTCCATGGACTCTCTCTGTTTGGACCTTGTGCATGCCCATTGGGAAGAAGGAAGAGGAAAATCAGAACTGACTGAATTTCAATTGTAACTCAGAACTTACTAAGTCTGAAATCAAACAGAGTGGGGGTTTAAAATAGAGATTAAGTTCAGTAATAGAAACTAACTTGAGAACTAACTCTAGAGATGCTGTCTTAGGAGAAATGCTGAATTGAAGATTTAAGATAGAAATTATCAAGCAGGATATTATTCTTATTTCTTTGAATATATATAGTTTGTCAAGTTATCAAATTCATATTTCAGTGTACTTTCCTACAGTATTCCCAGAAAACTTAATATTTAAAACATATATATACTCCTAAACACCCCTAGAGGAAGAAGGCATTCCAGCACAGAGGTTAATTATTTTATAATCTGGAAATTAAAATAATTAATTTACTCAATATGTTGCAATAAATAAGTGTACAATTTCAATGACAACTTAAAATATCTAGAATGGTTCATGAATAGGTAATGTTTTCAAAATCATAAAACCATCTACAACTTGTGTTCTGTGACTAGATCAGTTATCATCAAAATAATAAAGAGTCTCTATCTTACATAATTTTCAAGAAACAATTGTGTTTTTTTGTCCAATGTGCTTCTCCGTCTATTTCTCCAACTTCACTGACAAATAAATAGAAATGAACTATTGGAAAATGACTCATTCCCACTCTTGAAGCCCAGTCAATTTACCAAATTCATAGTAAGAGGCCATGGACTGTAAAAATCTTGAGACCACAGAGGCTGTCATAAAGAGAGAAAAGCAGACAACATTTTCCCTGGCATCAAGGAAGAGTGGATGAGTAGGAGAACCCAGAGAATTTATGTCCCTCCAGCATGATGTTCATTTCCTGGTGTCTGTCCATTTATATTCCTATCTTCCCAAGACATTGGAATTAGATTGTGTCTCCTTCACCATTTTCTCATCATTGATAATAAGTTATAATTTGATAAAGCTGTTTTTACTGGTGTGCCAGCCACTCCCTATGGATCCAGCTCTCAAAGGCAGCACTGGTTAAAATGGTTATCTGCTTTTTAGAGCAATGCTCTGAGTCCACTGGCTCTTCTTCCCAGCCCCAGCCCTACTTCAGTACCCACCATCTCTCACTAGTTAGAGGCCTCTTGCTTTGACACTTGCCTGCCGATGTAACTTGCTCATTTGTGGCAGAGTTATTTTCAGTCATTAGAACGGTAAGACATTTATTATGTTTCAGACACATGTCTAAGCTCATTATATGCATTAACTAATTTAGTCCTCACAACAACCTTATAGGGCAGATATTAATAACTTCATTTTACAGATGTTCCTCCTTTGGAGCTCAAAGCTATTAAATGCCTTGCCCAAGTAGGATTTGAACTAAGCAATCTGGCTGTAGAGTTTTTGCTAAGTTTACATTATTCCTGCCTCTCTATATCATATCACTACTCTGCTCAAAAATCTTTGATGATTTTCCATTTTATATAGCATCAATTTCCCACTACCTTTGAGGGTTGGAGAGTAGATAGATGTAATTGAATGCCTGCTGTGCTGCACTAGCAAGCCACCTAACTGTTCTGTGCTTCAGTCTAGTTTTCTCTAAAATGGGAGGATAATATCTATCTTGTAGGGTCTTAATGAGGAACAAATGAGACAATACATCCAATGAATTTAGTATAATTCAACAAATGGTAGTTATTTTAATATTCTAAAATTTTGACTATTTAAAACTTGACATTCCTTCTACCCTGACCCCAGACAATAAATTTCTCAAAGGCATTACTGTTCTGCCAGCATGCTTTGTTAGGATGTAATCTGAGTTACTAGCATTCCTCAAATTTGGGGCAGAGCCTATTTGACTAGTTGTCCGATTGGTATTTTATTTGACTGATTGCTGGGTAGACTTAGTCAGTGGTAGTCAAAATTGTGTTCCCATGGTTAGTTAGACAACTCTAGGCTCACTTACTGATGTTAAAAATTGAAACTAAGGGACCAACTGGAAGGAAAAAAACAACCTTAAGGGTCTATCATAAAGAGACCCACTGAATGGGTAAATTAGGTATCTATTTACTCATTAAAATATATATTATGCAGGTATATTCACTTTTGAGAACTTTAACAATTATATGCCAACTACCTTTCCAACTATACTATACTCAGGGCATATTTGGCTACTCAAAATTCCCCAAACATGGCAAGAAGTTTTATGTCTTTCTGACTGTGTCCCTGATGTTCCTTTTACCTGAAAATTTTCTCCCCTCCTGATCAAAATTCTCCTCATATGAAATGTCACATCATCTGATTTGGTCCCTGCTTCTATAGCATTCTTTAAAAAAAAATCCATATTCAACTAGCACTGTATTAGTCAGCCAAAGGGGTACTGATGCAAAATACCAGAAATCAGTTCGTTTTTATAAAGGGTATTTATTTGGGGTAGAAGCTTACAGTTACCAGGCCATAAAGTGTAAACTTCCCTCACCAAAGTCTGTTGCCATGTGTTGGAGCAAGAATGCCAATGTCTGCCAAGAGTTCAGGCTTCCTGGGTTCCTCTCTTCCCAGGGTTTGTTTCTGTGCAGGCTCAGCTGCCCTGCTCTCTCCACAAGGCCAGCTGTAGACTATCAGGTGACTGGCTTTGTCGCTGTCCTTGGGGCTTGATTCTCTCTGGGCTCAGCTGTTCTGCTCCTCTGTGTGCTTATTTCCTGGGATCCAGCTCAAAACTCCAGCATCAAAACTCCAACTAACTCCTCTGCTCTGCATGTAGTTTTCTCTGAGTCCCCACCCACCAAGGAGGCGGGGACTCAACGTCCTAATGACGTGGCCCAATCAAAGCCTTAATTGTTATTTAATCAAGTAAAAGTGAAGCCTCTGAATCCAATACAATCTAATGTGCAAACAGGCCAGTTTACAAACATAATCCAATATCTATTTTTGGAATTCATAAATAATACCAAACTGCTACAAACACTTATCACAGTGTGAGATATATTACATTGGTTGAATTTGATACAATTAAATCCAACAATATTTTCTCAGTACCTGCTAGGCTGTGCTGGTGCTGAGGAGACAAAGTGAGAGAAGCAGCATGTTTTTCAAAGATGTTTGAAACAAATACTCAGCAAATAAATTCTTCATATTGTGATAGGTGCTATAGCATAGATATTTACTGTGGAGACTAAGATAAGGGAATAATTGACTCAACTTGCAGAAGTCAGGAAAGGCTTCATAGGAGAAGTGACACTTAAGCTGCATCTTGAAGAATGAGTAGGAATTTTCAAGGTAGACAAGGAAGAAAAGAGCAATCCATTTTGAGGGAACAGCACATCCGAAAGCACAGAGGCATAAAGTGACTTCAGTAAAAAAAGGTATACGTAAGTGGATAGTGGGAGATGACTCCAGAGAAAGAAGGAGGGGCCAAAACCCAGCATTTGAACGTTTTCCTATAAAAAATTGGAAGCCACTGAAAGAGAACTGGGATCCAATTATGCTTGATGTGTAGTATGCTTGCAGTCGGGCAAAGTAGAGGCAATTTCAAAATCTCAAGGAGAACTATTGACACCCTGAAGTAGAGCAATGGCCGTGTGCGTGGGACTGGGTGTCAGAAGTAGGGTCAGTGGGCTTTAGGGCAGCTTAGAGGTAAGTAATGAGTAAGAGTGAAGACTCAAGGATAATTTTCAGGTGCTGACTTGAGTGAGTGGGTTAATGTTACTAATTAGATGAGAGAATACAAGGGAAAGTTCAGATGTTTAGGTGATGATGAACCACTTTAGTTCCGGACACTTCAAGTTTGGTGTAACTATGGGATATTAAGGTAGAGATGTCCTGTATGCAGTTTGTCTAATGACCCTAACATCTGGTATCTGGGCTGGAGATAGTTTTGGAATTGCCTGCAGGTTATGAATTAATATATAGAGAGTATTTAAAACTAAGGCCTGGTACAGTGTAAATACTATTATTATGATTATGACTAAAAGTATCATTATTTTTTTACCAGCATGTAGGTGATGACAAAATCCATGGGAATATATGAAAATACCCATGGTGAACAGTGAGGTGAGAAGAGAAGAGTGTTGAAAACAGACTCCTGGGGGCCTCTCATACTATGGGTGAGTTCAATGAAGTCAGGTCGGCCTGAAATTCAGAGGGATTAGTCAGAGGGGATGGAGATGACTCAGGAGATCCAGGAGTTGGGAAAGCTAAAGAGAACATTTGAGAAGGGACTGGCCTATGACTCTAAGTGCCACAGAGAGTTCTGGTGTTTGTTTTCCCCACAATGAGCTTTTCAAGGGAGATATACCCCCTTCTCTTTTTTTTTTGTCCTCAGCCTAGAACTTTCAACTGAAACTGAATGATAATTTTTCTGTTTTGTCTACCCTACAAATTCTCTATTGAGAACCTCAGGAGCCAGGGCAAGAAATGGAGGAAGAGAGGAGAGCCAAATGCAATAGTGTGTCAGAGCCAGCTTGTGCAATTGCCTAAGATCTAATCATTAAATTGTCAGGAATTTTATGAGTTGGTTTTATGTACAGCCGTTATTGAAAATTAAATTCCAAAAAGTTAATAAAAATTATATTAAAAACAACATTATAAGTACTTAAAATTCATGATTTCCTAATTATTTTATGATACGCTTATCTGTGTTCTTGAGGTTATTTATTCTCTTGTATCTGTATGGTGGAAATACTATATAATGTTGCACGACTGAGTATCTCTTACCATCTCTGTGTTAAGTGACATCACAATTGTAGCATGAAATCGGCCATGGTGGGAGAAGTACACCATGGACATTGGCAAGCTCTCCAAATCAGGGTCTTTTCACCCAGAAAGCTAGTTCACTGGCCAAAGGACAGCTATGGAGATGGAGCAAGCAGGGTTGTTGGTCTGTGGATTTGCATGAGAAAACACTTCCACTGAGTAGCACAATTCCTTGAGCAATGGAGATACAAAAGTGATCGTTAATTTGCATTGAATTGAAATATGGATCTTTAATATCCTTGAAACTAGCCCAGTTACCCTGGCCTGAGTGGAAAACTGGGCATCTTTTAGGATGAGTTATTATTTAGCAGGACTCTATTGTTTAGTGAATTAAATAAAATTTAATCTTTACACCTCAAGAGTTTCTCTTTAAGCAGGCAAATAAATATAGTAAATATGAAGAGGTCTATATATTAAAAAATGTGGATAGAAATGAAAAATTATGTTTATTATGTTTACAGAATTAATATTTTGCCAGGAACTTTCTTACACATCATTTCATTCAACCCTAAAAATAAACCTCATTTCCCATTTTCACAAATGAGGAAATTGAGGATCAGAGGTAGTATATAACTAGGTTAGAAGTGTACATGGATGCTTATTTGCTTGTGTTTGGATCCCTCTGTCAAAACCAGTTAGTGATAGATAGAGCTAGAAATTGGAATAAAGAGTCAGAACACTGGGTTTTTGTTGTTGCTTTGTTTGCTTTAAATCCAATCATTTTTAAGGGCTTTTTAAAAATACATTTTTATTACAGAAGTTGTGAACTTACAAAATAATCATGCACATGTGTAGAATTCCCATACAACACCCCTTCACCAACACACCACATTGTTGTGGGACATTTGTTACAGATTATGAGATAATATCATCAGGCTATTACCACTAACTATTAAACCCAATCATTTTTAATCAGTCAGGAGAACTAAACAGAGTCGGGAAAATAAGGAGGCAGAGAGGTGGGTTCTAGAGTTAATCCTGAATAAAGGAATATCTTCTGATTCTCATGTTTTCTTCTTCCTTAGTAAGTCTTTTTCTAGCAATTCCTCATTAGAGTCAATTATGGACTCTAACCAAAATAGGAAAAGAGAGTAGGGGAGGACTGTGGAGTGGGAAGAAAAAGGGAAACCACTGTCAAGTTTGCAGCTGTTTCAGACCCTGGACAATAATTCTACTGCTTTCTTCATCTAGTGTATTATACAGATTCTGGGAAATGCTCCTGTGTGGGTTTTCAAGGATGATGGATGTTGACAGAACTGACCAAGGATCCAGGTGACTTCAGAGTAAGTAAAAGATGACTGAATGTTCCTGACTGAAGATGTCTGTACACAACAGGAAACTTGACAGTGTTTTTTCCTCAGAGACAAGTTCCTAAGTATTTAATTCGCCATATGGGTGCCCTGTGAGGCCCTTCTTAGGTTATTCAGGAAGCTCTGTTGTATTCTTGTGACTGTTTGGTGCCCACCTCTCCTCTGGTGATTCTGGTCTACCTGCCTAGGAGGAGCAAATGGTAACCTTAGTGGGTGCCTAAACAGTTCCTGCTGGGGTGCATTGATGGTCAACTTCCCAGGGCAATTTCCCTGGGTTGATTTACTCTCCTCGCTAGCTGTCCAGAAGTGACACATCTTCTAGAAGTGACCAAAGTCACAGCACTTCTATCAGAACTCATTGGCCAGAATTAGTCATATGGCCTTCCTGAGCTCTGCTGGGCCGGGAAGTCTTCCTGTCTGCCCAGGAAGGAAAGGAGAAAGGGTGAGGATGAGCAGTCATCCTCACCCTTTCATGCTTTAAAGTCAGGAAATGGGGGCCTCCCATGTGGTAGGTGGGCACTCAAGGGGTCAAACCACATCTGCTTCCCCTTTGGGAGGTTTTTGATGACTGTTTCAATCTCTTCACATGTGATTGGTTTGCTGAGGTCTTCTATTTCTTCTAGGGTCAATGTAGGTGGTTTGTGTGTTTCTAGGAATTTGTCCATCTCCTCTATATTGTCTAGTTTTTTGGCATACCGTTGTTAATAGTATCCTCTTAATGATGTCTCTTATTTCTGCGGGGTCAGTGGTAATGTCCCCCCCTCTCATTTCTGATTTTATTTATTTGCGTCTTCTCTCTTTTATTCTTTGTCAGTCTAGCTAAGGTTTTGTTGATTTTGTTGATCTTCTCAAAGAACAGGCTTTTGGTTCTGTTAATTCTCTCTATTGTTTTTTTATTGTGTTTTTTTTTTGGTTTGTTTGCAATTTCATTTATTTCTGCTCTGATCTTTACTATTTCTTTCCTTTGACTTGGTTGGGATTAATTTGTTGTTCTTTTTCTAGTTCCTCTAGGTGTGCAGTTAGAGCTTCAATTTTAGTTCTTTCTTCTTTTTTAATGTAAGCATTAAGGACTATAAATTTCCCTCTCAGCACTGCCTTTGCAGTGTCCCATAGGTTTTGATATATGTTGTGTTCTCATTTTCACTCGTCTCAAGGTATTTGCTGGATTCTCTTGCAATTTCTTCTTTGACCCACTGATTGTTTAAGAGTGTGTTTTTAATTGCCATATATTTATGAATTTTTCTTTTTCCATCCATTATTGATTTATTGTGTTTAGGGTGCATTGTCCTTCTTGGATATTGATATTTATGTCTTTCATAAGGGTTGAGATGTTTTCGTTCATTATTTTCTCCAATATTCTTTCTTCCCCTTTCCCATTCTCTTCTTCTGGGACACCGAAATGTGAATGTGTGTGTGTTGCACATTGTCATTCAGTTCTCTGAGATTCTGTTTCATTTTTTCCATTTTCTTCTCTTTCTGTTCTATCTTTTCTAGTTCAGATGTTCTGTCTTCAAAATCACTAATTCTGTCTTCAAGCAATTCAAATCTGCTCTTTTATGCCTCTAATATATTTTTAATTTCATCCATTGTGTCTTTCATTCCCATAAGATCTGCTACTTTCTTTGCAGGCTTTCAATTTGTTCTTCTGCTCACCCAGTGTCTTCTTAATATCCTTTATTTCTTTAGTCATATTTTCTTTAAATTCTTTGAAGTGATTTAGGAGAGTTGTGTAATTATCATTGATGAATTGTCTTAAATTCTGCATCTATTCAGGATATTTGGTTAGTTCCTTTGGCTGGGCCATCTCTTCCTTTTTCCTAGTGTGGCTAGTAATTTTGTGCTGATGTCTAGGCATCTGAATTGGTGAATTTACTCTGATGGCCATTTTCTCTCTCTTGCCTATTGCTCCCCCCCCCCCCCAACAACTCTTCTTTGATATTTGGTTTAACTTATTCTAACTCTTTAAAATTGCCTGGCTTAAATTATCAAAAACATGCCAGGAACCAGTAATGGGGTGCAGGGGTAGAATACAGAGAGTGCCATCAACAGTTTTCTCTCAGGGTAGGATACAGAGAGTACCATGAACAGTTTTTGTCCATGCAATTTCAAGATGGGCCAGCAGATGGCGCTTGTCAGCACACTTTTCCTCCAAGGTTTTTCTGTCTGGCTTTCCTGTATTCCTGTGTTGAATCTCCAGAATGGTAATTCAAAGCAGGTTCTGCTAGCCAAATTCACTGAAGAAAAGCCCCCTGACCCTCCCTTTTCCCTTGAAACAGCTGATAGGCAGGAAGATGTCTGCTCCTCTCTCAGTCAGCTGCAGTGAGCCAGAGATTTCACCCCAGCTTAATATCTTGGGAGTGGGGAGAGGAGCCCTTCCTGGCCACTGTAGGGGCTTGGCAACTCATGTTTGTCATTTCAGCTTCTTCCTCTCTCTGTCCCTTACCCTCCTGGGAGTTGTGTAGTACTGTCCTGGTCTGCTGACCTACAAAGCACATCCCTCAGACAGCTTTTGGCTCTTTCTCCATTGTTTTTGTGAGAGCATTCAGCTCTGCCTGTTAGTCCATTGCCATCTTCCTACTTGACCTTAGAATTTTAATGTTTCTTTATCATCTCTAAGGAAATTGAGATGATTAAATCTCTAGCTTTGCAAATTAGATATTTCCTTGAGGGTAGGAACTGTGAACCACATCTGTCCTGCTCACCACATATAGCCCCAGTGCCTTGCTCCAGGCCTGACCTGAGCAGGCAATAAATATTTATTGAATAAATGAGTAAATGTTTAAATTACATTGTAAATAATTTAGTTTCATTTTTATTAGTATTTTTCACAGAGGCAAGATCTGTGAAGGTCTAAAATGGGTTTTTCCTACTTGGTGTAATCTACAGTAACTATTACGTGTGCATAATACAATCATTTACAAAGCATTTTAACTTACAAGATGTTTCAAAGGATGCTAACATCAAGGAAAATCATGAAATACTGATACTCTGTAGAGAGAACTGGAACTAAGGTGATGATGTCAATTTCAATGCTCTTAATATATGGATTTTTAAAAGTTATTTTTTGGAACACTGCTACTTGGTTTCTGATTTTGTTTTTCTCTCCACATTATGAGACATGTGTTATCCCAAACCCTCTGTAAAGTTTGTTATGGCAGCCTCTGCAGGTGGTTCTTTGAAGGACAGGGCTGTATCCACTTCTGGGACAAAGATGTGGGGAGAGAGTAGAGCAGTGTGGAGCAGTGACCACAACCATAAGTGAAAGTGTCACAAATCCTTGTAAAACTTCCTTAGCCACAGAATCATGCAAGGAAGTGACTACATTTCCTCTGCCACACAGGATGGACCTTAAGTTATTTTATTTGTATATTAGAGCAGAGAATAACCCTGAAAGCCTGGAGAATTTGATAATACTAAGGGAACACAAGTGAAGAACTTATTCAAGTGCAACAATGCCCTAAAATAGAAGCAATTTAATAAGGAATGTGATATAACAATGACTATAAAACTACAGTTTACATTTAGGTGGCACCTTGCCATTTATGTAGTGATGCTTATTATTGTAGTTTCCTAACGACCACATGGGAAAACAATGATCATTCCTATTTTCATAGATTCTGAAGTGGTGATTTGGAAGTTGTAATATGTCCATGGTCACCAAACTGATACTCTGTAGAGAGAGCTAGAACTAAGGTGATGATTTCAGTTTCAATGCTCTTAATGTATGGATTTTTAAGTAATTTTCTTTTAAACAAATAAATTTTTTTATACATATTAATAAAGCATACTACTCATCCAAAGTGTACAATCAATGGTATTTGGTATAATCACATAGTTGTGCTGTGCATTCATTACTTTAATCATTATTAGAACATTTTCATTATTTCAATAATAATAATAAACAAAAAACAGACAAGAAAATTTGCACCTCTCAATCTTTCTATACTTCCCCTGCTGTACATAGCTGCTATTTCTGGCTATTCTTGCACAATTATTTATTTATGTTTTAAGCAGTTTTATTGAGATATATTCACATACCATATGATCTATCCATATATATAATCAATGGCTTTTTTTCCTAAATAGCTTTTTTTTTTATTAAACAATCAATTTTATTGTTATATATTAATAAAGCATACATTTTATTCAAAGTGTACAATCAATGGTATTTGGTATAATCACATAGTGGTGTGTTCATCCCTCCAATCATTATTAAAGCATTTTCATTATTTCTATAATAATAATAAACAAAAAACAGACAAACAAACAAGAACATTCCTTTCCTCTCAATCTCTCTGTTTCCCCTGTTATACATAGCTGCTATTTCTGGCTATTTTTGCACAATTATTTATTTGTTTATTAAGCAGTTTTATTGAGATATAGTCACATACCATATGATCTATCCAAAGTGTATAATCAATGGCTTTTTTTAGTTGTTAAAAAGTCCTTTATTGTAAAATTGTAAAATAAATAGAAAAATAGATAGAAAGAAATTACAAATTTTAAATGAGTGCAAGGCTGGGTTAGACTTAATATAATCAATTATAAAAAATAGCATAACAAGTGTGGCAGTTTGATATTGTTTATGAATTCCAAAAATAGATATTAGATTATGTTTGTGAACTGGTCTTTTCTCTGGGCATATTAGATTATATTGGATTCAGAGGTTTCACTTTTACTTGATTAAATAATGATTAAGGCTTTGATTGGGCCATGTCAGTAGGAGGTTGAGTCCCCACCCCCTTGCAGAGAAGGGAGGTTGGAGTTTTGAGCTGGAGCCCAGGAAGTAAACAAAGGGGAGAACAACATGGAGGAATAGAGACACCTCCACAGACACGGCAGAGGCCCCAGGAAGAGAGACGAGCCATTCTCCTGATAGTCTACAGCTGACCTTGTATAGAGAAGCAAGCCTGAGCCAGGAGAGTATTGAGCCCCAGGGAGAGAGACAAAGCCTAGAGAGCCTGATGGCCTACAGCTGATATTGGAAGAAGCTGGGACCATGGAGCCTTAAGAGGAAGAGGAAGGCTGAATGCCGGCAGCCATCTTGCTCCAACACATGGCAACAGTCTTTGGGTGAGGGAAGTAACTTATGCTTTATTGGTTGGTAACTCTAAGCTTCTACCCCAAATAAATACCCTTTATAAGGGCCAACAGATTTCTGGTATTTTGCATCAAGACCCCTTTGGCTGACTAATATAGCAAGAAACATTTTTATAAATGTAAATAATTCAAATGTAATAGAAATTAATTATAACATAATTCTAATTTTTATATTACAGCTCTAACTATTGGACATAATAATCTCTAAGAATGAAATAAATTATTGGTTTAGTTATTTAATTTCCATTTAGGCCATACTTCTTTCTAGATAATCACATTCCTATTTGGGAATACTTCACATCTTATTGGAATGAATTACAGCAGACAACAATTTGCCAACTTATAATTTTATGAGGCAGAAAATCTCAAAAACTTGTTCAATAGTAGTCATGTTAAATCACTATTGATCCAGATAGATTATTTTAATTAAAGAGTATGAATGTGAAAGTGCTAAGGAAAAATGAAATATCTAAAAATATGTCTCTTCTCCAGCCTTCCTCGATTAAAAGCAAGTGTTTATTTTGTATGAAAAAAATTACAGAATACTGATCACAGGAACAATTTGCCAGTTGATTATTGTTTGTATACTGTAACATTGTTATTTTACATTTATTTCGTCTACTCCAGCTCTTTTTTGGTTACTATTTGCATGGAATACTTTTTTCCAACCTTTCACTTTTAACCTGGTTGTGTCCTTACATCTGAAGTGGGTCTCTTGTAGACAACATATAGACGGCTCATATTTTTTTACCTATTCAGTGTATGTCTTTTGATTGGGGATTTCAATCCATTAGCATTCAGTGTTATTACTGTAAAGACATTACTTACTTCATCCATTTTGTCCTTCAGCTCTCTGTTGAAATATCATTCTATTGTCTGTCTTCTTAGCCCTTAGTCTTACCCCTGCTAATAATCTTCATTTCTAAACTCTTCTCCAAATCTCTTGCCCTTGTTTTTTCCTTTTAGGCTACAGCACTGCATTTAATATCTCTTGCAAATCTGGTCTTTTGGTAACATATTCTATCAGTTTTTGTTTGTCTGTGAAGACTTTTGAACTAACCCTCATTTTTGAAGGACAGCTTTGCCAAATACAGAATTCTTGGCTGGCTATTTTTCTCTTTCAGTACCTTAAATACATCATACCACTTTCTTTCCTCCTCCATGGTTTCTGATGAGAGGTTGGCACTTAAACTTATCACCTGTCCCTTGTATATAATGCTTTGCTTTTCTCTTGCTGCTTTCAGAATCCTCTCTTTATCTCTGATAATTGTCATTCTGAATAGTAGGTGTCTCAGGGTAAATCTATTCGGCTTTATTCTGTTTGGGGTGCATTGTCCTTTTTGGATATTGATATTATGTCCTTCATAATGGTTGGGAAGTTTTCAGTCATTATTTTCTCAAATATTCTTTCTTCCCCTTTTCCATTCTCTTCTCCTTCTGGGACACCAATAATGAGCATGTTTGTGCGTTTCATGTTGTTGTTCAGTTCCCTGAGACTCTATTCCATTTTTTTCCATTCTCTTCTCTTTCTTTTCTCCTATCTTTTCCAATTCAGATGTTCTGTCTTTGAAATCACTAATTCTGTCTTTGAGCAATTCAAATCTACCCTTATATGCCTCTAATGTACTTTCTTAAAGATTTATTCTATTTACTTTTATTTTTATTTATTTATGCCACTCCCCCTTCCCTCAGATGGTTCACTCATCTGTCTGCTCATTGATTGCCTTCTCCAGGAGGCACTGGGAACAGAACATGGGACCTCCCACATGAGAGGGCAGTGCACAACGGCCTGAGCCACATCCGCTCCCTATGGGCTGCAGCATCTGCTGATTTGTGTCATTTGCTTGTTATGGCAGGGGCAGAGTCTAGCTCATTGTGGTGGGAAGTTTCATGTAGCTTGTGGTGGCAGGAGTTGCTGTCTAACTCTGTTGCAGCAGGAGGCAGCATCTGCTCATCTTCTTTTAGGTAGCACCAGAACCTGAGCCTGGGACCTCCTATGTGGTAACAGGTGCCCAAGTGGTTGAACCACATCTGCTTCCCTCTAATGTATTTTTAACCTCATCCATCATGTCTTTCATTCCCATAAGGTCTGTTACTTTTCTTTGCAGGCTTTCAAATTATTCTTTATGCTCTCTCAATGTCTTCTTGATATCCTTTGTTTCTTTAGTCATATTTTTAAAAATTCTTTGAAGTGATTTAGGAGAATTATGTGATTATCACTCATTAATTGTATTAAATTTTGTATCTCTTCAGGATATTTGGTTTGTTCTTTTGGCTCGGCCATCTCTTTCTGTTTCCTAGTATGGCTTGTAATTTTTTGATGATGTCTAAGCATCTGAATATGTTGGTGAATTTACTCTGACAGCCAATTTCTCTCTCATCTGTTTTTTTTTAACAACTCTTCTTTGATACTTGCTTCAACTTATTGGTTGAACCAAATTTGGCTCAGCCTTTAAAATTGCCCAGGGTAAGTTTTCAAAATCGGACCAGGGACTCACTAGTGGGGTGCAGATTTTCTCCCAGGGGTTGGACACAGAGAGTGCAAATAAGTTTTTGTCCATGCAATTTCCAGACTGGCCAGCAGATGGTGCTAGCCCATGCACCTTTCCGTGGAAGAGTTTCAGTCTCAGCTTTCCTGTGTTCCTGTGTTGAATCTCCAGGTCAGAGATTCAAAGTGGGCTCTGCTGGCTGAATTCACTTAAAAAAAAAGCACCCTGACCTCCCCTCCCTTTTCCCTTGAAACAGTTGACAGGCAAGAAGATGCCTGTTCCCCTCTCAGTGAGTGGGCTGCAGTGAGCCCAGGGTTTTACCCTAGCTTAATGTCTTGGGGGTGGGGGAGGGGAGTCCTTCCCTGCTACCATGGGGGCTTGGAAACTCACGTTTGTTGTTTCGGCTTCTGGGTCTCTCTGTCCCTCACCCTCTTGGGAGTGGTATAACACTGTCCTGGTCTGCTGACCCCCAAAGCAGGTCCGTTGGACAGCTTTTGGCTCTTTCTCAGTTGTTTTTGTGAGAACATTCAGCTCTGCCTGTTAGACCATCATCACCTTCCCATAATCTTTAAAATTTATTTACAAGTGCAATGGAAGACTTGTATTGGTTTCATTCTTGTGCTCCCACTGTGTCTGGTAGATAATGACATAATAAATATTTGTTGAATGAGTATCTGTGCAAAGTACATTTTCCTACTTCTGTTTTTTAAGATCACTGAGTTTTTAACTTTAGAAGGAGTCTTGGGGATGATCGGTCCTCCCTTATGATATGGAGATAAAGGCACTGAGATGCACTGGGGTTAGGGTGCTTTTCAAGGTCCCACATCTAGATAATGACAGAGTTGAACCAGGTTCCAAACACTTGTACTTTCATAACATTTGACTGTCATTTCACACAGAGGAAAACCATTGGCAGTGTTATTTATTCATACCCAGTTGCATACATACTTTTGTTTTAAGACATTTTTCCTTCATTGACAGCATTAACACTTGTTTTGCTAGCCTGTCACCCCTTCTCAAATTGCCTTTTTTAAGCCAGCTCAGACTGCTAATTTCCAGCCTCTGAGCAAAATAAGTATTTTCACGCATCTGTGCCTTTGCTTATGCTGTTCCTGCTAACTAAAATGTCCTTCCACTCTCCCACTTGGCCTTCCAATCCCAGCTCTATAAAAACCTCTTGACCTAATTCAACTTATCACTTGCCTTTTTCTCTGAGTCCCTGTAGCACTCCAAATATAACTCTAGTCTCTGTATAGCACTTACCACATTATATAGAGTCATATCCCCTCTCTTGGCCTACTAATTGCTAATGATGGCTAATGATAGGTTGAAATCTTCAAGGAGACAGATACGTAAACAATTCAGGACCTTGACTTATTTATTTTGAATCCTTCTTATGTAGAACCAGGATCTCCAGATTTACCCAAGGAGAATAGACTCTGCCTTTGAATAGATATGTAGTATATTCAGCCCATAGTTGTGGAAATTCACGAGTGGGGTTCTGTCTCGTCCTGCAAGACAAAGTCACATGGAAAGAAAACAGACCCTCTTAGGATGCTAAAGCAAGTATCTCTTTATTCTTTGCGGAGTTTCTTTTTTATCCCATTCCATATTATTTAGTGATCTATCTCTAAAACAATTTCAAGGTTACTCTTTAATCCTTTATGGTTCCATTTTGAGTACATTGTGCATTCTTTATCAGAACATTGATTATAACATGTTTATAAAGAACAGAACGTGTATGTGTGCAAGGCTGTTCTTTAAACAAAGATCAAGGGGTAAGAGGTGTCATGACAAGCAGCCTTGGGGCAGAATGGCACCAGCCATTTTCAGTCTTCAATGTTCAAGGTTTTCCTTGAACTCCATCCAGCCTCCGAGAACCTGCCTGACATGCCACATCTCCCCCTTTTTTCTTTTTTAAATTAATGAACGTAAAGAAGATATCATCTTTACGTTTGAGGGTTTTTATTTTGCAGCACACACAAATTAAAATAATAATAACACATACAATAACTGTTGATTGAATCCAATCATGAATATTAAGATGGAGCCATTGAGAGGGTTTTAAATCATCAAGAATAGATGCAATAGTGGCGGAATACTTCAGGTTGCTAATGTGATGCTTCTTATGCAAATCTTATTGGAGGGAAAGCAATTCCTTAGTTAAATTGGTGTGAAAGGTGTTAGTTAATTTTTGTTGAGTTATTTGCCAGGAATCATTCCATATATCATGGGTAATGGGGGTAACACAGACATGTGAAAAATTAAAATCACAAGATAATTTTAACCTAGTATTGAAAGCTACTTGCCATTGTCCAATCCAAAGGACAGCGGCCTCTAGAGCATCTAATCTAGACATGATTTCCCTGTATATACTGGCTTAACTTAAAAATTCATTGGTAACATTTTCCATGGAAGAATCAACCTGACCAGCAGTCTGAATGGCTGTTAGTAAAGCAGTGGCCGCAGTAGCTGTGAGGGTGGCAAGAGCAACAGGAGAGATGACTGCAGCTAAAAGAGCTCCAAGGAAGCGTTTCAAGCGGAACTTTTCAAGATCTTCAGCAAGGATGGAGAATCCGGAAGGAGGTTGCCATTCTCGGGTCATGTTAACGGGTATCCATAGTTGAGCTTCTCTTTATAAAACAAAGAGTAGTTAAATTTAAAGTAGTAACATTGTGATATGTTAGACAGCTAAGATAACATGAGTCCAATATATCTCTGCATTTGTTCCAAGATTAAAAAGGGAAAGAAAGAAAAGGATGGTGAGTTTCAAATTTTCATACGCTTTAACAGCACAGCCAGCTCATCCGGGGTCAAGGTCATGTTCAGATTGAAGGTGGGTTGTTGGAGACCCTTCTCGGACAGATCCATGCTAAGGTTTGATATTTCTTGCAGGCAACCACTGAACGCCTGTAGAGGTAGAAACACATGCATAACCACGACCCCAATTTATCAATGAGGCAGGCCCTTGCCAGTTTGGCCCAGCTTCTGGGTCTCTGTACCAAACCAAAGGTTGTTTATGATGCTGTGGTTTTATTGAAAAATGTTTTTCAATAGCTGAGTGAGAGTGTGCATCCCTGTTTAAAAAAATTTAAGTATGTAAAACCTTTTGCAATTGATCACGGGGAGGTAGATCCTTATTTCCCCTTTTTTGTTTTTTTTTAAATAAGTTTTAAGAAGATGATGTGAACGTTCAACAATGGCTTGGCCCTGAGGATCATGAGGAATACCAGTAAGGTGTTGAATACCCCAATCCTGTAGGAAAAGTTGGAAACTATGAGAAGTATAAGCAGGGCCGTTATCAGTTTTGAGAGTTTGTGGATGTCCCAATGTAGCAAACCCTGTAATAGATGAGAACGAACATGGGAAGAACATTCGCCAGTATGAAGGGAGGCAAATATGTAATGAGGAAAAGTATCAATACTAACACGTATATATTTTAGTTTACCAAAAGAAGGAAAATGAGTAATATCCATTTGCCAAAGTTCATTTGGCTGGAATCTGCGAGGATTGATGACTTAAACTGGAATGGGAGAAGGAATTGCTTGACAATCAGCACATCCTTTAATAATTTGTTTAGCCTGGGAATAGGAAAGATGAAATTGTTTTACTAAGGCTTTGGCATTTTGGTGGAAGAAATCATGAGAAGCTTGAGCTTCTTGAAAAGCAAGGGTTGACACTATTGCAAGACAGTCAGCACAGTCATTTCCTTCAGTAAGTGGACCTGGCAAAGAAGTATGTGAACAGATATGCACAATATAAATGGGCTCAGAACATTGGTCAAGCAGGGATTGGAGAGTAAGGAAAAGGGAGTATAAAACTTTATCATTAGAAAGCTTAATCAATGCGGTTTGAATAGTATGAACAACATAGACTGTGTAAGCAGAATCACTAATAATATTTAAAGGTTGATTAGGAAAGTGTTGCAAAGTTGCAACAACAGCAGCCAGCTCAGCCTTTTGTGTGGTTGTTTGGCGAGACAGCACAAAGGATTTCCATCCATCGATTATTTTTCAGGTGATAGCTGCTTTGCCGCTGCATCCAGACCCATCTACAAAAACAGTAGGTGCTTGTGGAATGGGTTGATGTGAGACAATATGTGGTAAAAATGAAGGGTTACAAATGGAATAGTTGTAATAATTTATCCGAAGGTAGAGTGAATTTTACTTCACCATAAAAATCAAGCATAGCCAATTGGTAATCTAAGGAAGTAGACAAAAGGGTGTTAAACTGCCCACTGGTAATTAGAATAAAAATATAAACTGGATCTTTTCCAGTGATCTGTAAACAGCATTGTCGCCCCTTGGAGACTAGAAAAGGAAGGGATTGAAAGTAAGGAGTTAGAGACTTTTTTGGTGTATGTGCTAAGAATACCCACTCAAGGATACACACAGAAAGGGTGAGCTGCCCAATTATACCTGTAGGAGAATGTGGAGTAAATAAACAGAAAAGATGAATAGGGTAATCAGGATCATATCTATGAAGATCTTTTTTAGATATGGCAGTTGAGAAGAGAGATAACTCTGTTTTGGCCTCAGGAGTGAGGGTTCTAACCAAAGTTAGCTACCAGTCCCCTCGAAGGGTATTAAAAAGATGTTGTAGCTGATAAACAGGAATGCCTAAGGCCGGGCGAATCCAGTTAATATAACGCCTAATAAATGTTGTAAATCATTTAAAGTAACAGTAGAGGGCAAGGTTAATTGCAAATGTTGAGGTAGTACAATGCAGTTTGCAAGGATATATCCCAAATATTGCCATGGTTCCACTTTTTGGATTTTTCCTGAGCAATTAATAGTCCATTGTCCTGGATAACTTTCAAAATTTCATGCAATAAATTTTGTAAAAAATCCTCTGTAGGGGCTGAGAGAAGGATATCATTCATGTAATGATATAAGATAATTTTGGGATATTTATTTCGAATTGGTTGCAAGATTTGATGAATAAGGTACTGAGAAGTTGTGGGGCTATTAATCATTCCCTGTGGGAGGACTGTCCATTGATAGCGCTGCATTGGAGCATTACAATTAATAGAAGGAAGGGAAAAAGCAAATCGAGGCTTATCTTGTGCAGCTAAAAGTATGGTGAAAAAGCAGTCCTTTAAATCTATAACGATAAGGAGCCATTCTTTAGGGATCATGGCAGGATTATGGAGGCCAGGTTGGAAGGCTCCCATAGGTTGGATTATTTTATTAATTTGTCAGAGATCATGTATAAGTCTCCATTTTCCAGACTTTTTAGGAATAACAAATATAGGGGTATTCCATGGACTATGAGAAACTTCAAGTCTACATTGGACAATTGTTCTTGAACTAAAAGATGAGCATGATGGAGTTTCTCCTCTGATAAGGGCCACTGGTCAACCCAAATTGGCTTATTAGAAGTCCAGGTTAAGGGCAGAGGAGTTAATTTGCCAGTGTCCATTCCTAAAAATGTGGAATGATAACCTGAGCATCCCATTGTGAGAGAAGGTCTTGCCCCCATAAGTTGATAGGTATAGGGACAATATAAGGTTAGAATTGTCCTTCCTGGCCTTCTGGCCCAATAACCTGTAAGGGAGAAGAACTTTGGTGGGTAGTAGTATATCCACCTAAGCCTTGCAAAGGAAAAGGACAAGATTCCTTAAGCCAAGAAGATGGCCAGGAATCTTCAGAAATTACTGAAACATCAGCACCAGTGTCTACCAATCCAGTAAAAATTTTTCCGTTAATAGAAATAGATAACATAAGTTTATGGCTTTGTAAAGAGTGGGTCCAAAACTGCTGAGAGTTAGTGCTGCCAAAACTTCCTTGCTGTAGTTTTGTAGCAGATGTTAATTTGGGTTGAGGTAAGAGTAATAGCTGAGCTATTTTCTGTCCCTTAGGCATAACTTGGAATGAGGGAGAGCTGAGCCTAATTTGAATTTCTCCAGCGTAATCATTATTAATAACTCCTGGGTGAGCAACAACCCCCGAGCGGGTAGGACTGGAATGTCCCAGGAGGAGGCCAAAAGTGTTGACAGGGAGAGGACCCCGAATCCCAGTAGGAGCTAGTTCTATTTTATTTTGGTACTTAAGAGTTATTTCGTGGACAACGCATAGGTCGAGCCCTGCGCTGCCAGTGGTGGTTGCTTTAAGGTCAGTGACTGTAAGTTGGGCATTTCCCAAAAGGCTTGTGGTTTGTTCTGGAATGTTTTTTGGAGCGCCGGGAACCCTGCTCCTCTTGAAGTTTCCTGACAAAGGGCGTCCTTGATCATCAAAGCGAGACTTACATTGATTTGCCCAATATTTGCCTTTTTTACAGCGAGGGCATTTTTGATTAGGGGACTGCCCTGGTCCTCCAGAACAAGAGGTACAATTTTTTTGTAGATGCCCCTTTTTTCCACATTTAAAACAAGTGTCATTAGAAGTCATAATGGCAGCTAAGACTTTTGCTTTGTGAGTTTCAGTACCAAAATTCTCCAATAGTGACAGCCGTAGATTTAACAGGTAGAATAACTTGTTGACAATCTACGTTAGCATTTTCATAGGTCAACTGCATTAACAGTGTTTCAGCGGCCTGGTTGTTATCTATTTGCCTATCTATAGCTTCTTTAAGTTGATCAATAAAATCCATATATGGTTCATGTGCCCCTGCCAGTTAGATGCAAAAGATTTTTGAGGAGTTTTTCCTTCAGGGACGGCCTTCCAGCTCTGTGAGCCAATTCAGAGCACTGTGTAAATAAGCGTTGATTGACTTGAGCCTGTATTTGGAGGTTAGTAAATTGCCCATTGCCCAGGAGGGCTTCAAGTGTTACCGGTATTTGGTGATTAATGTTACTAATATTTGTTTCTCTGCTCTATCTCGATATTCTGTTAACCAAATGCCATATTGCAGGGGGGTTAAAGTCTGGACTAAAATTTTCCAATCAGCAGGGATCATGGCATATGTTGTGGCTAATGCCCCCAGTAATTCTTTGGTATAAGGGGAGTGCATACCATGATCTTTTATGCTACACTTACATTCATGAACCGACTGTTGTTGAGGATTTAAAACAACAGGGATTAAGGAAGCAGCAAAGTCACCCTCTTTTCATCCTTCTTGTAAACACCGTTGCATCTGAGCGATGAAATTATGATCAGTTACAGTTTCATCTTGACTGACTCCATAAGCTTTAGGAGCCGTTGAAGGTGGTAGGTCCTGGGCTGTGGGAAGGGTTGTAGAAGGAGGTGGATCAAAATCAGAGTCAATTTGAATAGGTTCGAAAGCCGCCTTCATCAAACCCCACAGGGCTAAATGATCAAGTGTTACAGAGCCACCTGCTTCTTGATGATACTTTAACTTTCCTTCTACCCGTTTCCAATCCTTAAGATCTAAGCTTCCCTCTTTGGGGAACCAAGGGCAATACCGGAATAGAGCATCAAACAAGGAAAATAATTTTTCCTCTTCAACTTTAGTTCCTGAAGCCTTAAGAAGCTGAAGCAATACTTTAAGAAACTTCGATTGTTCCTTAGAAAGCTGAGTTCCCATTATTTAGAAAGTAAAGTGAGTCGTGGATGTGAATGTCCTGCTTCCATTTACCAGGAATGAGACCGGTCAAGATGCTTCTTGTCCTCACTGCTGCATCAGGTCCTTGTTCGGGCACCACTTGTGGAAATTCACGAGTGGGATTCTGTCCTGTCCTGCAAGACAAAGGCACATGGAAAGAAAACTGACCTTCTTAGGATGCTAAAGCAAGTGTCCCTTTATTCTTTGCCGAGTTTCTTTTTATTCCATTCCGTATGATTTAGTGACCTATCTCTAAAATAATCTCAAGGTTACTCTTTAATCCTTTATGGTTTGATTGTGAATACGTTGTGCATTGTTTATCAGAACATTGACGATAACATGTTTATAAAGAACAGAACATGTATGTGTGCAAGGCTGTTCTTTAAACAAAGATCAAGGGGTAAGAGGTGTCATGACAAGCAGCCTCGGGGCAGAATGGCACCAGCCGTTTTCAGCCGTCAGTGTTCAAGGTTTTCCTTGAACTCCATCCAGCCTCTGAGAACCTGCCTGACACGCCACACATAGGAAACTTCCAGACCTATTTGCATAATATTTTATACTGACTGCTCAACTCTGTCTTGTTCCTCAAAGCTGCCTAGAACAGTGCCCAACTCTTTGGAGGCTGTATGGAAGAAATTGCCTTTATTAATGAATAAAATCCAGAACTTTTAAGATTTAGAATCAGAAGTAACTCTTTCTACCCAGTTTCTCATTTTCTCAGGGAATCTTTCACGTCGACATCTCTTCTGCCATCAGCTCTAGGCTAGCTTGGAGGAGGGGAAGTCAAGACCACACTGGGCATGCCTGAGATGGGTCTTGACAAGTAAGTAGGAGTCATCCAGATGGGGGACTGGTGGAAGGGAGAGAAAGATCCTGGCATTCTAGGCAGAACAAAGTTGTGGAGGTATCAAAAAGCACAGTGGGAGGGAGCAGAGGTGGCTCAAGCGATTGGATACCTCTCTCCCACATTAGAGGTCCTGGGTTCGGCTTCCAGTGCCTCCCAAAGAAACAAGGAAGATGAATAGACTCAGCAAGTGAAAAACAACAAAGGGGATGGGGAGAAATAAATAAATGAAATAAATCTTTTTTAAAAAGCATGGTGGGATCAGGAAACTACATGCAGCTCAGTTATCAGAGTATAAGTATATGGGAAAAGATGCTTGTGGAGAGGAGACAGGGTTGGGTGGGGGGCATTTGAATGCTATGTCAAAAGATCTAGGATTTTATTGGGTAGGTTATTGAGAGCTGAGAATGGATTTTATGTAGTGATGGTTAGATTGTCATTCTGAATCGATGACTTTGGCTGCAGTTTAGAGGAGGAATTTGAGGAATGTAATTTAAGAGACTGTTCCTACAGTCCCGTCAATGGATAAAGATGACCTAAACTGGGACAATAAGAAGTGGGCGAGAAGAGGAAGGATTCAGAAACTGTGTGGAAGATGACATTAACCAAACTTGTTTCTAAGTTTAGTGATGGATGAGGGATAGAGAGCAATGTAAGATGACTTTCTGGCTTGGGCAAATGGTTAGAAGGAAGTACCATTCATTAACTGAGATAGGAATATAGGATGAAGAGTCGATTCTGTTGATGGATACATTTTGAACATATTCAGTTTGAAGTGCCAAAGAACAAATAAGTGGAAACCTAGGGTACTGTTGTAGCTTCCATGAGCCTGCCTCTGTACACCATGCCATCCTATCCCTGACCAAAGAACACCTTCCTAGACATCTTGGTGACTTCATTATTAAGACCAATAGGACATTCTCCTGCTGCCCAACTAATCCCTCATGTTCATTCCTGACTTCTGGTCTCAGAAAGATCCCTTTCTCATGTTATTGACAAAATGAATGACTTTATGCTTCCCGTGAAATTTTTTCTTTCTACAAATAGGTCATCTTTCTGCCCACACTATACTTCCCACAATATAACAAGGTCTTGCTAATTCAAGAATCACAGCACACAAGAGCAACACACATAAGGAGGTGGTTACAAGCTACCCTCCCATCGACTAGTAGGCACTCAGTAAATATTGATTGAATAAATATATCAGGGAATAAAGGAAAACAGACTATAACTTCACATTACAGTGAAATGTAAACATTTTACTCTAGGCAACAAGGCCCACTCAATAATGTTTTAATACCTTTAATAAATAAAAGGTTTGCCCTTCTCAAGTGAAGACTATAACTAGGATTATTTACTTGTAATAGCAATTTAACTTTTGAATGTCCTCTGAATTAACTGCTTGGTCTAGCCATGATGCACATCAGCCCAGGTAGCATCTATTTCTTTATTCTTATACTGAAATTTCCTTAATAGATACTTAATAGACACTTATGTTCTACAGTTTCCTGTTCTTGCAATTAAATGTCTGTAGAGATGTATGCATATCATGTATTTTTTGAAAAATGATGTTCTTGTCAATTGGTGGGGATGATGGACTATGAGCTAGAAGAACCTACCTGTAGTAAACTTCTTGTGAGCCTTTGAGAATCCCTGAACTACGTGAATTTTGTATTGCCCACATTTTCTACTCAGGCTTATATCAATATTTATCAGTGATTATAAAGAGTAGGTCTTAGTCTTTATTAATAGAAAATATATAATTATCAGGAATAGATATATAGTCCTTGCTAGAGTGGAGTATATAGACCATAAAATCTTTTTCTGCTGTGGTATTAATATGTATAGAAAATTCTCAAATAAACTTCACTGCTATCTATCTATCTATTTATTTATTTATGGTAGACAATTGTTTTTTAAAAAGCTATTTGTAAGATTGGGACAAATATCTCTTTAACCAAAGCCTCATATATACAGTCAAATATTTATTGAACTACTAAAACTTACAAAGCGCTGAGCTTGATGAGGGGTATACAAAAACAAAAATAACTACTGACTGAGGCTTTGCTATGTACTTGCAGGCAGTATGCTAAATGTTTTATATGCACTTTCATTTACTTTTTTTTTTTTTTAAAGATTTATTTATTTATTTATCCCCCCACCCCTTGCTGCTTGTGCTCACTTTCTGCTCTCTGTGTCCATTTCCTGCATATTTTTCTGTGTTTGCTTGTCTCCCTTTGTTGCATCATCTTGCTGCACTAGCTCTCCACGTGGGTGCGGGGCATCAGCTCTCCACGCAGGTGTGGGCCGTGGCCAGCTTGCCTTCACCAGGAGGCCGTGGGAATTGAACCTGGGGCCTCCCATATGGTAGATGGGAGCCCAATCACTTGAGTCACATTTGCTTCCTTCATTTATTCTCAAAAAAAGAATTCTATAGACTATAGTTTTAATTCAGCACAACCTTCTAAGAAATTAAATAGTCTGTGATCTATGTGCTATTTATAAACTAATTTAAAAGAAAATCTCATATTTAACTTCCATTTCAAAAGAGCATTGACACATTATTGAGGACCTAGCATGTATGAAGTATAAAAGATATATATATATATATTTTTTTTTTTTTTCTGGCTGTAAAGGTGTTATGTAATCTGGTAAGAGATACAAACATAGACACTCCAATGTTATAAAGCACCTTAACAGTGCTATACCATATGATTGTTGGAGGATTTCAAAGAAAGGAGATGTACATACAGGATTAGATAATTAAATTGGCTGCCCTCACTGATTTTGACTGACTTCAAAGCATGGTACTTAAATAATTAAACTGTAATGTGGCAATATGAGTAAAACGGGAATTAACCTCACTTTTATTTATAATCTAGGCCTTAGATGTGTACTGTGAATCTATTGGTCTACCAGGCTTGTTTTAGCATTCAAACAGAAGCTAAAGACCAGAAAGAGTCCAGGTGGCAAGTGTTCCTTTTAACTTAAAGGGAAAGAAAGCAACAAGAAAAGAATTTAATTTCCCTGCAGAAACATGGAGCAGCTGGTCTTTGCAGTAAGAGCACTGGTTTCAGTAGACTATTATGTGCAGTATGCATTATATCCAAGATTGAAGTTCTTGTAACCTTATAATTTGTGCGTGTGTGTGTGTGTGTGTGTGTGTGTTTGCAATCAGCCTCCTTGCTGAATTAATCACCACGGAATTGTCATGGGGGGAAGATGGAAAGATGAATCAGATGAACCAACTACTTTAAGAACAGCATTTCCACCCACAAATATGCCAGTTATGGTGATTTTCATCTTCAAAACTTCTTCTTCTTTGAAGGAATTCTTACTACCCTGCAGCAGCACATGACAGCCCAGTCAAGGAGGGCAGATTTGTTTTTAATACTTTTAAAATTTTTTAAAATTTATTTTTAAAGTATCCTTAGATTACATAACTGTTGCATAAAAAAATATAGGGGATTCCCATATGTCCCACCCCCTCCCCTTCCCACACTTTCCCACATTAACAATATCTTTCATTAGTGTGGTACATTTGTTGATGAACACATATAGAAGCATTGCTAATAACCATGGACTATAGTTTATACTCTTGCCATGCACAATTTTATAAGTTATGTCAAAATGTATAGTGGCCTGTATCTGGCCATTGCAATGTCATGCAGGACAATTCCAATGTCTCAAAAATGCCCCCCCCCCATGTTACACCTACTGTTCCCTCTCCCTCTTCTCAGAACCTCTGGTAGCCACTGCCTTTATATCAATGATAAAAGTTCTTCCATTGTTAGAATAATAATAAGTCTATGATAGAATAATAATAAGTCCACTTTAGTCCATCATTCATTCCCCAATCTTGAGGATTTGGGTTTGATGATGCCCACTCTGTTTCTAATTGAGAGGGGGCTTAGATCCCATGGGGCAGATGGATGGAATATCTTACTCGCAGTTGCAGACTCTCTCTGTTCCTTGGGGTGATGTTGTCCATCATCATCTCCTTTTGAAGAGTGCTTTTGAACTTGGCAAGTAGATGTTTTGTTGGAAGATAGGGGATATTTTTGGCAGAGGGTAAAGAATGGAATGAAAAAAAATGGCTCCTTGCTCTTATTGACAATTCCAAATGTCACAGTCAAGCAAGGTGCTTAAAACTGATTAGCATCCTGAAATCACTGTTGATAAAATAAGCAAACTGAATTTTTCTAAATTTTTTTAACATTCTCTTGTTTCATAGCTATTTGACGTATTATTGCTAAATAACAATGTTTCCTCAAATCTTGATATCTTCTAAATTTTCACATTACTCCAATGTTATCCTCTTTTTTTAGCATTTTTATTACATCATTACATTATCCATCAGAGATCAGTAAAACTTATTACTTTGACAACAAAGTTTAATCAGATTTTATTTCCTATAAGTTTGATTTTACAATAAATGATAATGTAAGAATCTTATCACTTGTATAATCTACTCTCATACCCAAGCTGTTGTAAAAGATCTGAGTATCTCCTATAATTTATTGAAAGAAATGTTGTTAACCTGAAGTCTATGAATCACCTGCAAATTTTTCTGGAATTTTTCTGGAAATTGGATCTAGAATTTTCATCAACTTTCCCAAAGGATCTGTGATTCAAAAAAGACTATAAACCACTGTATTAAACAGTATTTAAATGCTTTGAGGCCTAGTAGATAATGCTAACAGGAATTATTTTAATTAAGAAAAATATGTTTTTCTTATTAATGAAATAAAAATATCTTTCCCCAAAGTCTGCATTGTAATAAAAACTTATATAATGTAAAATATTGTTGGACATTTTTCATCCTTTTTCTTCTTGCAGTTATGATATTTCAGTCTATCTACTATGTGTACTGACATTTTGTAGATCAAACTTTGGAGTTTTATGGCTTAATAGTTAATCTAAAATAGACTAGGTATATTATGTCTGTACATTTCATTTTTTTGAATCCACAATTTATGGTAGATTCCTTTTAATTCAAATGTCTTAGTGATAGATCTCTGAAAAATTTATCAGAGTGAATGTGGAATTATTTGATTCCATCATTAACATTGTCCAGGACTTAAGATTGCCAGTTTTTCCTTCAAAAAAGTTTTATCAATACATAAAACAATATAGTGATTTTTCTGAAAAGCCATTTTTTTCCCAAAACAATTTCTTAGTAGAATAGACATTTGTAGAGTAGACCCTGACCAATTCTGACATTTAAAGACAGTCATAAGGCAGTAATTTCTCTATTTCAAAAGATTGAAAGGCTCAGACATTAGTCATTCAAAATCTGAGTTCCTAGTGTACTTGGACTTGTGAAAACTGGAAGGGATCATAGTCCAAACTACTCCTTTTCTATATAAAAATGTGAGGCTACTCTAGATGGCTCCTAAGTTAGTCAAAAGAATCAGAGATCACCTACCTGATTGAGTAATATCCTCCATTTTCCTTTCCAATTGACATTCAACTCCACCATCTCTGAGCTGAGAAGATGACATGAATGTCAAGGTCGGCTTCATGGCCCAGTGACCAATGCAGTTGCATGGGTTCCCGTGCTCAGAAGAGCCCAGTGCTTGGGATTTAAAGCTCTGCCATTGCTATCTTGAAGGTCTTAATAATTTTATATTTGAATTTGTGTTTTGTAAGTGAAGTCCCATGGGACAATGGAGCATGTGCTAGGAGCTTGAGCAGGCTCATGCCTCATCCTGCTTCCCTCCATCTCCCTGCCTCCCTCCATCTCCCTGCCTCCCAGAATGGGTTCTCTGTGGTTTGTTCCCTGCCTCCTGGTGCTCCGACCTGTCCTGCTTGCCCCTGCCTGCCCCTGCTCTGCAACCGATGCTACTCTCTGCCTGTTGTAGCAACCAACTGGGTATGGTGGGAGGAGGCTTGTGTTCAGTTGCCCTCAACTGCGGTGGGGTGGGGGAGGCTGGATGCTGGCATGGGGAGTTTCAGGATGGGGCAAGGTGGTGGCCAGTAGAACCCGGTGCATTTGAGGACGACTCAGTGGGGACCTCTTGTCCCTCCACCCCATATCTCCGGATTCAGGTACTACATACAGGTACTGAGTGTATTTCCAGGAGGAGGTTGTAATCCTTTGAGGGTAGGCAGTCCCCAGTGTGTTGGGGCATAGGGCCTGTGAGAAAGGGAAATTGATTTTCTCAACCCCAGAAGGTGCTCTTTATTTCCATTTTGCAGTGGGCTGGGCAGATTATGTAGCCGGCCCTAGTCTAGTGTCATAGTTTAATGCTTACTGATCTCGCTAGGCAGGGGCATCTTAGTGTTAAACAGTTAAGAAACTAAGAGTATCAAAAATTATGCTTTCCAGATCTAGCTAAACATTAAGTAATAGATTCTGTTTGCCTAGTTATTGGTTCTTAACATTCAGAGATTTCCCTGGAAAAGTTATCTTTTTAAAAATTTTAAGTTTTACCTGCCTTCATTTCATATAAATTGTAAGCACGGTTTGACCTCCACTAGAAATATTTTTGTGAGCCCAAAATATTTGAATACCTTTATAAAGCATTTAAATTTAAAAATGCATGGAGTCAAGTAATCTTAATTGGTTGAAGACAGGTATGTATGTTTATGTGGTAAGGAGAAAGAAGGCAAATACACCAAAAAGGAGAAGGCAGTGCAAAGCTATTAGGATTCAAAGAATGGGAGAGGTGAGGTCTAGGGACTTTGATGATTGGTGATTTTGATTTCTATAGATTATGTATTTGATAATAAAGCTAGGGCTGTTTTCCCTTTCTGAATAAAATTGAAATGTGAATAATTGGAGGGTGGGTAGGTGGGAAGAAGTTAAGTATATTTTAAGATTACACAAATTATTTTTAATTGCTAGGACCATAATTTTTCTAATAGCCAGATTAATATCAAGAGTTTGAAAAAAATTCAGAATGAATGTCTTTTGATTTTAGACAATAATGAGGAAAACATCTATATTTATGTGACAAGGGTTAAGAAATAGCAAGAAAAAAGAAAAACTGTTATTGATTGAAGTGGTGAGAACATGTATATTTTTTCTACACATATTATTCTTTTATGAAATCCTTTTTCTGTTTACTTTTTCCACTACAGAAGGAATACATCAATACATTTATGTTGTAAAAGATTCAAGCAATACATAAGCATACAGAGCAAAAACTAAAATTCTCTTTCCCTACCATATTTCAACTGCATCCAAAGCCTCCTTAGAATAACCACTGTCAGTGGTTTGAAGTTAATCCTTCTATTACATTTCTCGTAAATTTACATATGCATTTTTTTTTACATAAGAGGGATTGCATTATTTTGTGCTGTGACTTGATTTTATTCTGATTAATATATTTGATATGTCTTGATCAAATATGAATATACTTTAAAAATCCAATAGCTCCAGAAATCTCCTGAAGAAAAATAGCAGTACCTGCCTTACTCCTCTCCATAACTGATTCTCACTCTCAGAGACAGACTTTGAATGGTTAGCTGTTTCTTCTGCTACTTCACCTCCGTATTGCTAAATAATGGGCTGAAATATCTATACCTTGCTTATTAGGTTTAAATATACTCTTTTTTTGGCTTCTCTTGAGAAGTCAGATTTCTTGCGATTTCCTCTCCAACTTGCTCTTCCCCCCATCCTCCCTCCTCCCAAAATTATATTATAATTGGAATTATATCAATGTTTTGGTTTTACATTATAGGAACCATTGAAAAATTAATTACTGCAGAGGCATGTGGCATAATACTTTCTCATAAAACTTTATGTTTTCTATGTAGTTAATAGTTACCTTGTTTGTTCCTTTGCTTAGTTTTCTTTGTTCCTATCCCAAATTCTTCCCTAAACTCTCTGACAGAGGTATAAATATCCGCTTTATACTTAAAAAAAAAATGTCAGATAATACTTAAAGTTCTTTCCCGCTTGGAGATTTCTCTTCTGAAGCTGTCTGTTCTCTTGTTTTAGACCCCTTCTTACATTAGGGGTGTCAAAACAGTGATTTTTCTGATTCTATCCTTCCTCCAATATTTATTAGCTGTGGCTCTTCCCAAAAGAATTTATCTTATCAACTATTTAGTGCCCATGAAATGCAGTCAGTACTGAAAGGACAGAAAAAATGCTTGATTCCATTTATTATTTTTTCAGAGTAATGAGTTGTGGCCCTAGCCACCTCCAGAGGTGATCAATGAAAAAACCTCACTCCCCCCTTTGGAGAATAATTATGAACTCATAGGTTTTTATGGTTTTGTTTGTGTTTTAATCTATTACAGTCATTCTTCTTAAATGTCCCAAATGGTCATCTTTGGTTAGTAGAAGCCTCTTCAAGTGATTTACTGTGTCCTTTTGACATGCCCCTAGTAATTTCTGATAACTCCTTTACTTTTAGGCAAAACAAGATATCCAGATATCTGTGGCATGTCAGGCAAGTTCTCGGAGGCTGAATGAAGTTCAAGGAAAACCTTGAACGTTGATGGCTGAAAACGATAGCGCCATTCTACCCCAAGGCTGCTTGTCATGACACCTCTTACCCCTTGATCTTTGTTTAAAGAACAGCCTTGCACACATACACGTTCTGTTCTTTATAAACATGTTATAATCAATGTTCTGATAAACAATGCACCATGTACTCACAATCGAACCATAAAGGATTAAAGAGTAACCTTGAAATTGTTTTAGAGATAGATCACTAAATCATAAGGAATGGGATAAAAAAGAAACTCGGCAAAGAATAAAGAGACACTTGCTTTAGCATCCTAAGAGGGTCAGTTTTCTTTCCATGCACCTTTGTCTTGCAGGACAAGACAGAATCCCACTCGTGAATTTCCACAGATATTTTCTACATTTAATATTACAAAGGAGGTTGTGTATTTTTCCTATGTTTAATGACCATTTGAATTCCCTGAATATTTTCTATAAGGTTGATTTTTTCCTCAATTTTTGAAGCTCTTTATTTATTGGACATATTGGCACTTTGTGACACATATTATGCACTTTCATATTCCATTGTTTTCATCTGAGTGAGCTTTTGTGAGGGAATGATTATAAACACATGGTTTCATCTGCCATCCTATCATTCTTTTCATGTTCTTGTATATTGTATATATTTGAATCTTATTTTTTAAATGGGTGCATAATGCTGTTCCATACTGTAATTTTAAAAAACATCCCTTTATTAGTGGATATTTTGTTATTTCCAATTTTTCCCTGTTACAGAAAGTGATTTCACAAACATTTTGTACATATTGCACATTTAAAATAGGTGCCCAGAAGTGGAATTGCTGTATCAGAGGTGTGTTGATTTAAAATTTTAATATATAGCAACAAGTAGCCTTTCAAAGGCTTCATCAATTTACCCTCTACTGACAGTGTATGAGAGTGCTTGTTTATTCCATTCTTGCCAATGCTTGTTGTTACCAATAGACTGTGTTTTAAAAATGTTTAAATAAACATTTTATTTTAGAACAGTTTTAGATTTGTGGAAAAACCATGAAGAAAGTACAAAGCATTGCTATATACCTCATATTCGGTTTCCCCAATTATTAACATCTTACATTAGGATGGTACATTGTTACAATCAATGAACCATATTGATACATTATTATTAACTAAACTCTATATTATATTCATATTACCTGAGTTTATATCTAATGTCATTTTTTCTTTTCCAGGTTCTCAACCAGGATACCACATTGTCCTCTTTGTTCTCTTCTTGGCTGTGACAATTCTTGTTTTTGATGCCCTTTATTGTTTCGAGGATTCCTGGTCAGATATTTTGCTGAAGGGCCTACAGGTGGGACTTTTCTGTTGCTTTTTTCTCATGATTAACCTGTAGGTATGGGTTTTTGGGAGAAAGACTACAGAGGTAAAGTGCCATTCTCATCAGATCATATTAAGGGGACATACTATCAACGTGACTTACACTGTTGAGGTTGACCTTGATATCACCTTGCTGAGATAGGGTTTGTCAATGAATGGTATTGAAACAGCTGGGTACATCCATGTGGAAGAATAAAATGTGTTTCATTTTAAACAGAAAATAATCATTGTTTAATGTTTTATAATAGATATTGTTTATTTTAAACAATAAATAAAAACAATAATACTGTGAAGTCACTCTTATCCCCCTGTTCCTTACTGCACTGTTTTTTAAAGACTTATTTACTTTTTCTTAATCTATTTTTAGAGCCACCCCTGCCCTGTTTTTGCTGTTTTTTCTGTCCATTCACTGGGCAATTCTCTGTGTCTGTTTCCTGCCCTCTCTTCTCATCCTTCTCCTCCTGCCTTCACTAAGATTTGATCCTGGGAAACTTCAATGTGGGAGAGAGGCATCCTACTGCTTGTGCCACCTTAGTTCCTGGTTTTTTGGTGTGTTTCGTCTTGGCTCTCCCTTGTGTCACTCTCCTGTGACATCATCATCTTGTTGCATGGCTCGGTGGGGCCTGGCGGCATACCTACTTGTGGGGCCTGATGGCCCACGCGCCTTCTATATTTTTCTTTATTTTTTTACCGGGAGGTCCTGGGGATTTAATCCAGGTCCCTCCATATGGGAGATGGACACCCAGCCATTTGAGCCACATCACGCACCCCCCCTTACTGTACTCTTAAGCCCATACTTCAGAAGTGAGGAATTATGCTCCACCTCCTTGAGGGTAGAGTAATTAATTACATAAGTTATTTTGCATTCTTCTGCATGGGAGATTCGCCTATTCTTCCCATTATTTATTTACTCAATTATTTATTTATATCATTAGGGGCTCATGGATATTTATCTTATATTTTGATTGATAATCTAATACAACTTTATTTTTATTTTGTTGCTCAAATTGTTCCAGCAATTGGGAGCCAAATGGCTTTGACCTTTGGGATTTCAGTTAGCAATTGATTAAATTTTTACCAGTCTGATCTGGGAAAAATGATTTACCTTATTCATTTGCATTTCCCAGGTTACAAATGAAACTAGGCATTTTTTTCATAGGTTTATTGTCCATTGATATTTCTTTATCTATAAAATAATTTTCTATATTTTGTCCATTTTCAATCCATCTTTTTCATATGTATACATTATATATATCTTATATAATCTTGTTCCTTTTATTTTACTAAATATAAACTTTTCCTTCTGTAAAATAATTATTTTTTGTTGATTTTCAATTCATATTTTTCACACACATATAATCTTTATCTTTTATTAAATATGTTACAAATATTTTATTCTATTTCCTTCTTTCATCATAAGGAAGTTGTAAATTTTATAGTCAAGTCCGCCAATATTTTCCTCATGATTACTGTTTTTGTATATTAAAAGTATTCCCATGTTATCTTTTATAGTCTACTTTATGTTTAGCTCTGTATGATAAATTGAGTTATATACCTCATAAAAAGTATGTTCTTAATCTTAGTCCTATCCTGATGAGTGTGAACATATGGTATATAGGACATTTGAGGATGTTAATTTTAGTGAAGGTGTGACCAACTGAATCAGAATGGTTTTACTCCAACTATTGGAGGCCTTAAAAAGAGAAAGACACAGGGAGGGGTCAGAAGCCAGAAGTCAACACAATCCAGAAGAGAAAGGAAAGAATGTTGTCATGTGATAGGAAAGCCAAGGAACCCAGGGATTGCTGTCCAGTCAGAATGCTACCAACCCTAGGAGAAAGCAAGTCTTCCAGCCTCTGTAACTGAGCCAATAAATTCCTATTGTCTGAGCCAAAACCAGCTTGTAGTATTTGTCATAGCAGCCAGAAACGAAGACATTCTATATTAATCTGTAATTTATTTTCTTTGTAGGCTGAGAACAAATTTTATTTTATTTTTACACATAGATATATCCAGATGCTTTAATTTATTGAATAGGCCATCTCTTTCTCAGTGATTCAGAAAGTATTTTTTTCTAATACACTCAACTTCTGTACATGCATGGATCTGTTACTGCAGTTTTTACTCTGTTCCATTGATCTATTAGTATATAACTAGTTTAATAAAGCAATTGTTTGCAAATTTCAACCTTATGATGCTGAGTTAAAAACTGAAAAATTGCTTAGTTTGACTTTGTACTGTAGAATTCTTGACCTGGTTGTTGGAAATAAGGTAAGCTTATAAGTAAAGACATTTATGTATGGTATATTTTAAGATGACATCCAACTCACATCTATTGGTATTTTCCTGAAAAGCACAGTTTTATTCTTGGCTTTATTCAGTGTCAGATGATGTTTTATCAGGGTTCAAGTAGGAGAACAAAACTCATGCCAGGAAGAGGAAATTTATTAGAGAAAATCAATTAAAGTTTTAGAAGGGCTGATAAAACAAACAAAGGAAAATAAGGGAACCCAAACAATATTCCACCTGAAGCAGAGGGAGAGAGCAGAAATACTCTGGCTTCCTCCATCTTCTCACCCTCCATTCTACCATCAGTTAGTCTCATTGGCTGAACTCATTTGAAGACCAGGGCAAGGAAGCCTGAGACATTGCAGAGGGCAGTTCCCAGCAAAACCAAAGCAGGAGAAGGTTGAGAATGGACCTGGAACTAAACAAGAAATATGATCATAGGAAAATCACTGCATGCAAATTAAGAATACTTAGAAGCTAGCTCTGCTTTTTCCATTAAGTAACTTTCTTAGTTTCTCATCTGGAAGATGGGTATATAACTTCACCTGTGGAAGAGTCTGCTAGTTGTCCTCAATATTCATTCATCCTTTTTTCCGTTGTGGTAGAACCCTCAGTTTTTGAGGGACACATGGGCTCTCAGATTAAAATATACATTTTCCAGCCACGCTTGCAGCTAAGTGAGGCCTTGTGACTGAAATTCTAGTCAGTGGGATATACGCAGAAATATCACGCTGCAACTTGTAGCCATAGTCCTTAAAAGACACTTTTTAGCAGTGTAGGGGACGCAGGCCAAACGAGCCCGCAACGCTCGCCTCCCCGCAAGCTCCTGAGGGGCCGCCGGCCTCGCCTTTCTGCAGTTGCAGAGCAGCCTGGCGGCTGTGTTTGGAATCAGAAGCCCCAGAGTGCCCAGAGCGAGAACAGAGCAAAGGGGGGATGGCAGCCTCCGGGGTGGAGAAAAGCAGCAAGAAAAAGACCGAGAAGAAACTTGCTGCTCGGGAAGCAGCTAAATTGTTGGCGGGCTTCATGGGAGTGATGAATAACACGAGGAAACAGAAAATACACGTCTAAGGAGATTTATGGGAACTTTTCAGTTTTGTGACTGTGGTCTGGTTTTCCAAGAAGACAAAAGCAGATGTGGAAAACTGAGTAATGTGATTCTCACGGTCCAGGAAAGAAAGATACCTGCTGGTCGTGTTGTCCTTGCTGCAGCCAGTCATTTTTTAAAAAACTTAATGTTCTCAACTAACATGTTTGAATCAAAGTCCTTTGAAGTAGAACTCAAAGATGCTGTACCTGACATTATTGAACAACTTGTGGAATTTACTTAGTCTGCGAGAATTTCTGTGAATAGCAACAACATAAAATCTTTGTTACATGCACAAACCAGTACCAGATTGAATCTGTGAAGAAAATGTGTGTTGATTTTTTGAAATAACAAGGTGATGCCTCAAATAGTCTTGGTATGGGTGTCTAGCAGAATGTCTGGACTGTCCTGAATTGAAAGCAACTGCAGATGACTTTATTCATCAGATTTTACAGAAGTTTATGAAACTGCTGAGTTTCTACAACCTGATGTTAAGTGAGTAACACATCTCCTCAAGCAGGACACTGCTGTGAGAGCAGAGGATCAGGTTTCTGATGCTGCAGTCAAGTGGCTGAAATGAACCTAATTGCCTAATTCCTTGCTAAAGTCAGGTTTCCTCTTACATCAAAGGATTTCTTTAAGTAAAACTGTGCAAGCTGAACTACTTATTCCAGACAACCCTGAATGCCTTAAGATGGTGGTAAGTGGGATGAGGTACCACCTACTATCTCCAGAGGTTAGAGAAGAACTGGTAGAAGGCACAAGGTGTAGAAGAAAGAAACATGACTACCTCATAGTCCTATTTGGAGGCTCAGCAACGTCTTATAGCTATTTTAACCCAAAGTTGAAAAGAGATGCATGTTCCACACAAGCCTGGAAGTGAGACTATAACTTCAGAATTCTCATTTTTAATGTCTTGCTTTGTACTTATAAATGACCCATATTTAATTGTTCTTTTGTATACTCAATCACAAATTATTTTGACTTCCAATGGGTAATTTAAGTAATTGAAGAATTAAATACTGATAAAAACACCCCCATTCCTTCAATTATCTCTTATCATTACAATATTTATTAAATGTTTCTTTTAGAAGTGCCAGCTTCCTCCATTCTTTTTGCCACAAAAATCTATCCTAAAAAATTTCCATTTACTATGATTTGTATATAATTTTTAAACTATATTTAAAAAATATAGTTTTATAGGTCCGTATGACTTCTAATATTAAAATGGGGAGGCTGGCTTCATTATAAATTATATCCCTTGAATCTCACAAAGTGAACATTATTTCACAGTATAATTCAAGTAGACTGCTTAATAAGAATTGCTGTATAGGAATTATTTTATTTTTAAATTCTTGTACTTAATATTTTCAGAAATGTTAAATGGTTTTAACCATCATTAAATGGGACCCATTCATGTGTGTCCTAAACAACCAAAAATGATGATAATTTTTATTGAATTGAGCTCTTTCAAAGGGGACATTTTAAACAGTATTATTTAATTGAATTATCCAGAATTAAGCCAATATGCCTGTAAGTTATTATCTTTAAATATTTATTGGGTATCACTGGTGACAGAGGGAAAATAATTGTATTAATTGCTGACTTTAAAATGATAGGAAAGAAAATCGTAGACTTTATTCTTAGTAGTGACAGAAAAAGGAAGTCTTGGGTTGCTATATTGAATTTAAATGATATTATTCTTGTTATGGTCCTTTTATAGAGACTATTGAGCCTCACTATTTCCCCCTCTGCACCTGTTTTTAAAGTTTCAAGTGCTTGGAGATTACCAAAAGTTATCTGTATTCAGTGCTTTGTCTATTTCTCCTGGTAGTGTTCTCAAATTGTAGAATGGGAATGTCTTTTGATACTGATGCCTTAAATAAAAGTTGATTTAACTGAAAAAAAAAAAAAAAAAAAAAAAGACAAAGCATATGTCCTACGCCTTTTGCCCCTTCTCTTCTCACCTTTCCCTCAGTTTTGCAGCCTCCATATGTGAATGTAAATGGATAGAGATTTAGTCCCCATCTTGACCATGAAGATGAGGGCCATACCCTGGTGATTCGAGAAAACTCATCTGGAAGGAGCTGGAATCCTGAGGACTTCTCAGGACTTTAGGATGCAAGAGAAACAAACCTCTATCTTCTTTTTTTTTCAAGATACTGGGGCTAGGGATTGAACCCAGGATCTTGTATGTGGGAAGCCAGCACTCAACCGCTGAGCCACATTGGCTACACTGAGTTGATTTTATCATTTGTTTGCTTGTGGTTTTTTTTTGTTTATTTGTTTGTTTTTGTTGTTGTTTTTAGGAGGCACTGGGAACCGAACCTGCAGCCTCCCATGTGGGAAGCAGGTGCTCAACGTCTTGAGCCACATCCACTCCCCCCTATCTTCTTTAAGCTTCTGTTATATTGGTCCTTGTAACTGAAACTGAGCATAATCTTAATTGATACAGTGCCCTTATATAACTCAAAAGTAAACTACAAAAATCAAATAAAAAGATATGTTCAGAATATTTTGAAAGTATAAATCCTTATATTAACCTAAGGGATAATTATTAAAGGCTTTAATTTTGGCCTTTAATTTTGTTTTAAAATTTTCTAATATATTTGTTGACTTTCTTTGAAGTTACTTTTTCATATATGTGTTTTTGAGGACTTACTAATTAATAAGATTTAGTATGTATTACCCAAGAAGCAGTGAACGTTTATATATATTTCACCTGTGTCTCAGGCAAAACATTTTAGAATTTTGATGTATCCCCAAAGGATTTTTCTTTAGAATTTTTGGTAATTTTGGGTGGAAAGTTATGGAAGGTAAGGGATGGTTTAAACATTGGAAATCAGAGTTGTGCTATTGGTTATAATCAATCAATTAATTAATTCTTCAGTTACTTATGTTTTAAGTAACTATGTGCCAAGCACTCTGCTAGGAACTGGACATAGTGAAGTAAATAAGATAGCTAAAGTCCTTCTGGAACTCACACTATTGTGAGTCAGATAGCTATTACGCAGATAATGATAGCAAAGGAGAAGTAGGAGACATACAGGGGGCTATATCAGAATAAAACAGGGAGCCTTCATCAGATCTAGTGGGTCAGTGAAGATTTCTGGAGGAGGTGATTAAGTTGAGACATTAAGCAAAAGTATGAGTTGTCCAGTTGAAGAAAGAATATTAGGAATATTCTAGGTATAGGAAATAGTTTATTTGGAAACTTGTAGGGGAAAGAAGATAGGGTTCCTTTGAGGAAATAAAAAGACTCAAGTCTGACTAGATGTGGTATATGTAGGAGAATACTGAAATCTGGGGCCATGGGGGTAAGCAGAGGTCGATTCTGATGATTTGTTAGTTGTATTATTATGTGTTTTGGTTTGCTAGACTACTTAAAGCAGATACCATAAAGTGGGTTGTTTTTTTACAAGGAGAATTTATTAGCTTACCGTTTTGAGGCTGGGAAAAATGTCCAAATCAAGGCATCATCAAGGTGATGCTTTCTTCCCAAAGACTGGCTGCTGGTGAGCCTTGGCTCCTCTGCCACAAGGCAAGGCACATGGCAGTGTCTGCTAGTCTCTCTGTTCTCTTTTGGGTTTCGTTGCTTTCAGCTTCTTGCTTCTGTGCTTTTCTCTCTCTGTCTGAATTTCATCCTCTTATAAAGGACTCCAGTAAGAGGATTAAGTACCAGGCAGGGCCACACCTTAACTGAAATAACCTCATCAAAATGTCCTACTTATAATAGGTTTACACTCACAGGAATGGATTAGCTTTAAGAACATGATTTTTTTGGGGTTCAAATTTCCAAACCACCACACTATGTTATAGAGTTTGGATTATGTCCTGGAGATTATTGGGAGCCATTGGAAGATTTCAAGCCAGGAGGCAATATGAGTAGATTTTCATTTTTGAGAAGTCACTTTGGCAAATGTGGAAAGAATGGATTAGGGAATGAGAAGGAGGGGAAGGATATGGAAGGAAGACAGACCAGTCAAGAGGTGTTTGCACTCATTCAGCTGAGAAAGAGTTAGTCTGGATGGAGCAGGGTAGCAGAAGAGAGAAGTCAGAGAGGTGAAAGATAACTGTAGGGGTTTGACTTGACAGGATTGGGTGATTGATTGGATGTGGGTGTGAGGACAAGGGAAGAAGCAAGATTGCTCCAGGTTTGTGACTGAGGTAACCTGGTGATGGTAAGGAAACAATGGAGGAGAAGTGAGTTGGAAGGGAGGAGAGTAGCTAGAGGTCATATTACCAATAACAACTAGATCTATTGAGGGCTAACTGTGAGTCAGCCATTCTCTAGGTATACAACATGTTTGAACCCTAAGAGGGGGATACCATTATTATTCAGATTTTGTGGTAGAGGAAACTGAGGCCCAGATAGATTAAATTATGTGTTCTAGGTTACACAGTTAGGAACTGCCAGAATTTAATCCAGGCAGTTGGTGTAGAGCATGCTCTTAATCTTTTACTCTGAAGAGGGGTTCAATTTGGATGAGTTGCTTTTGGAGTCTTGACACAGAATCTGGAGCTTGTGATCAAATTCTGGCTACAGATGTGTGATTGGTGAAATACAGAGAGAAACTCAAGTAATAATAGCAACATTTAATTTTAATTACACTTACTGACAGAAAAATAATTAGAAGATCCAGGGAAAAACATGAAATGAAATTGATTTAATAGTATCTTACATTTGTACTAACATTTTGTACTTTTCAAAGTGTTTTCATGAGTGCTATCTCATTTATTTTACAGAATGACTTGGCAAGACATATATTATCCCTTTTAACACAGATGAGGAAATTGAAGCTTAAGTGATTGATGTTAAGTGATCTCCAAGCCAATATATTTTATAGAAAGGAGAGCCCAAATTCAAATTCAAGTCTTCTGACCTCTTTCTGCTAAGGATTGTTAGGGAGAAAATTGTGAAGAATGAAATCTTTTCTAATTTCAGTTGAAAGGGTTAATTCCAGATAATTTTTTCCCTAATTAAAATCACCTTTACATGGCTGCTGTGCCATGCTTGCTTTATTAATTGAAATTATAATCAATCAAAATAATAAAAAATGTCTGTATATAGGAAAGAAATTATATATTTTAGATACAATTAAATTCAACTTATTAATCATAAATGCCATCTGAACATTATTGTTCCTCATTTCATTTCTATTTGGGGCAGTGTGACAATTTGAATTTGGTGAATCCCAGAAAAGATTATGTTTTGAACTAATCTATTTTTGTGAGTGTAAGACCCTTCGATTGAATTAGATTCAGTTAAGGGACCTTGATTAGATCACTTGATTAGATCATTTTTGATTGGACTACATCAGTGAGGCATGACTCAGGTTGGGTTTCTGCCCTCTTACTAAAGTCTTATATAAATGGAGACATAGAGGAAGAGACACAGAAAAAAAGGAGCTCTGACATTTTGGCCTGGCCATGTGTGAGAGAGGATTCAAGGATTGCTGGCAGCCAAAGCTGAGGCACAAAGCCCCAAGATTCTGGGCCCATTGAGCAGCTCAAAGCTGAAGAGATAAGCCATGTGCCTGATTGTCCATAGCTGGGCTCAGGAAGAAAGCAGAGCAGCCAAGCCTGAGGGAGGAGGTCCAGAAAGAGACAAGCCATATGCCTGATCACCAACAGCTAAGCTCTGGCAGATGGTAGATTCTGGAGGCGAAGGCAGGGACCTTGGCAGAGATTGGCTGCCATCTTGCCTCACCGCTTGACAGGATGCCAGGATCACCAGTACCTGAATTTGGTGAGAAAACATCTTAGATGGTTCCTTTATTTAGACATTTTCACAAACTTGGAACTGTAAGATTTTACCCCTACTAAAATTCCCATTATAAAAGCCAACCCACTTCTGGTACTTTGCATTGACAACTTTTGGCAAACTAAAGACAAGCAGATATTGCTAAATTGACTTTAAACAATTGCCTCTCAGTATGTTTTGTTCTTGAGTCAACATTTAAGAAACACTATTTGAGAGTGGGCTTTGGTTTTTAGTTATAAAGAGGGAGTAAGGGGGAGGCAAAAAGGCTGACTCATTTTCCAGAATTATACATTTTGAAGAGAGCAGCACAATTGAGTGTACAGCTCCTGACATTTACAGTGAATGCTGAGGGAAAGGATTCATACCAGCATATACTGTTCATTATGACCACTCTCACTTTTAATTGACTAGAGATTGGCTCTTTCGGTTTTTCATTTCTGCCAAAGATTTAATTTTGTAGACCACAAACTCTCAATAAGCATATGAGAACAATATTAGGAGTATGAAACTTGGTATTTGTTTTATTGAGAGTTCTAGGAAGTAGGACAAGATTAGGATATTTTGCAAAATTGAACACTACAAAATATTGAGATTAATACCATGTTTTTCTTGGTCGGCACAAAGCCCTAGAATCATGGACTCAAGGAATGTTTAAATACAATGGCTCCTACAGAACCAATGAAAATCTTAATTAATTGATTAAATATTTATTGAACATCTTTTCTTTGTGTGGAGCAAGAGCTCCAATGGAAAACAAGAAAGACACAGGCCTTATCCACATGAACTTTAACAGCTTAATTGGAAAGACAGCTGGTTAAGCAAGGAAGCCTTTGCTTACCTTGCCCAACCACTGGTTATCAAGCCTTTTCATTATCGCATCTAGTGACTGGGTGTATTAGTCAGCTGAAGGGGTGCTGATGCAAAATACCAGAAATCTGTTGGCTTTTATAAAGGGTATTTATACAAGCATACAGTTACCAGGCCATAAACCATAAGTTACTTCCCTCACTAAAGTCTGTTGCTATGTGTTAGAGCAAGATGGCTGCTGACGTTCAGCCTTCCTCTTCCTCTTAAGGCTCCATGGTCCCAGCTTCTTTCAATATCACCTGTAGGTTGGGATAAGTCTCATCTCTCTCCCAGGGCTCTTTTCTCTCTGGGCTGAACTGCTCTATTATCTCCACAAGGTCAGCTGTAGACTATCAGGCTCTCTAGGCTTTGTCTCTCTCCCCAGGGCTAGATTCTCTCCAGGATCAGCTGCTTTGCTCTCTCCCATGTGCTTACTTCCTGGGCTCCAGCTCAACACTCTCACTGTCTTCTTTGCCATGTAGTTTTCTTTGTGAGTTCCCGCCTACTAAGGGCCCCTACCTATGTGTCCCAATCAAAGCCCTAATCATAATTTAATCACGACCAGAGGAACAGATCAGTTTACAAACATAATCCAATATCTATTTTTGGAATTCATAAACAAAGACCAACGGCTACACTGGGTAACCCTCAATGTTTAAAGTACTTTAGACATTGAGTTAAACTTCAGTTTCCTATAATACATATTGCAGAGTGTTGAGAAGCGAATGGGACTTCAGAAATTGTTGTTATGAATATAGACTAGTCTTTGGAGTAGCTGGACATTAAACAAAGAGAAAGATGAAAACTTAATACTACCACACACCTTCCCTGGAAACCTTATTTTTATAAATTCAAAAATGGCTCATTTTTTCTTTGGTTAGTTTTATTAATTTGAATTATATAAACTGATAGAAGAATTTGGAGACTTTAAAGAGGCAGAGATTGAAAATTCATATTGTTCATTTCAAATGTTTGGCTTACTTGGGCAGTTCAATTTTTCATTTGTCAGTTTTCAATCCTAACCTTGATCTAATAAGTCTTGTGGAAAATTATTCATCTTTGTGTTAGAAATCTACTGGAATGGTTGACATGCATCTATAAGGCATAGCAGTATAAAAATGAGGTGGCTCATGCATGTAGCAATACTATCACTTGTTTTCTGAAGCAATACTTTCATGACTAAGGACAGACTCATCACTTGCCATCTCATCTTAATTAACTGATATTTTTATTTCAGTCAAAAGCCAACAAATCAGTCTGGCAACCCTGAAGATGGAGGCTCTTCAAATCAGATACTTGCAGAGCTTTTTGAACATGTGCCATGTCATCCATGACAATAGTGATTTGAAATTAACTAGGACGATTTTTACCTAGCAGGACAAAGAGGATTGGAATAAAACTACATAATTGTATAATAATAATGTAAACAGAAATACCGTGCCACTAAATCATTAGAGTTGGAAATAGTGAATCAGAAATGTCACCCCGTCATTCTCCTAGTACAGTAGGACTTGGCTAGAGTTATTCCTTTATCTCCAGCATGTCTCACTCCTTAAATCCATTGAGTATGAAATTATAGTTAGAATAATTTTATGGGCTCTCCTGGCATCTTTAATTTGGTGTGTGTGTGTGTGTGTGTGACTAAATTGTTATTTTAAGGGAGTAGATGGGGAGCAGGGAGATGAGAAAGGAAAGGAGGATCTCAAGGAATAAACAAGGCAAAGTTGGAACTGGGAAAGTCAAATTTCACCCACTTTGATATTTTGTCTAGGGACCGCTTAGGTGAGAGAATGGAAAGAAAAGGCAGATGAGGAGGAATTGTAAAATTTTTTGAGAGGACATAATAGCTATAGCTATTATGAAAATCTGCTCAGAGACAGACAGTGTACCAGATATTTACATATACTGACTCAGTAGGGTTATTAAACTTGGCTGTATATTAGAATCACCTTGGGCATTGAAAAAATAGTGATGCCTGGGTCCTCTCCCCGGAGATTTTCATGTCATTGGTCTGGGGGAAGGCCTGAGCATCTGGATTTTTTAAAACTTCCCAGATGATACTAATGTGCAGTAAAGTTTGAAAACCACTCAGCTCAGTTCTACCAACAAGCTTAGAAGATAGGTACTATAATACAAATTTTATTAGAGGCACAGGTGAAATTCGGAAATTATGTTACCCAAAGTCAGGCAGCTAGAAGTGTCAAAGCAAGTGTTGCTCTGCTGGACTCCAGGGCCTGTGCTTTTTCACTTGCTAAGCTGTCACTCGGATGGATTAGCTTGGAAGGGATGGGAGGGAGAGGAAGACCCTGCCAGAGGTAAATAATAGTTGATGATGTAGCTTTGCTATTCGTTATTCATCTTTTATATTAGAAATGGACTGTACTGTGAAAACTGGGACTCCAGCAACTTAAAAAATGTTACTAACATTTTATAGCTCCTTGTTCTTAGTTAAACTGATTTTGTCTGAAGACACTGAAGGTGAGTTTGGTCCCCTGAGTTCCTTGACAGGAAGAAAAGCAAGGTTATATTGGAATTATGCTTCAAAGATTGAAATCAGTTCTCTTCTGTTTTATGAATGAATTGCAGTGAATATATTTGGCATTTTATAATTTTTCTTACCACTCCCATTATCTCTTTTCTAGCTCACTTTTCAAGTGACAGAGTGATTTATTGACTGTCTTTTAAAAATTCCATTTTACTGAACAAATGGTGAATATAAAAATTTGCCACTTGACCTAACACTGACTCAGATATTCAAAAGCTAAGTTTGTTTAAAAAGAACTCATGGAAATGGAGGCCAATAAATGTTAGAATATAAGAAATTGAGAAAATTCTAAGATTTGTACTTTCAAAAAAGCAGCAGGAGGCAATCTAAATGCCATTTTCTTTTAGGGTGAACAAAGGCTGGATTTGCTTTTTATGTTTAAATTGCATGCTTTATGACACATTTGTCTATCCCTCATTGACTTCGGTCATATTCACTGAAAGAAGCCAAAACATATCAACACATTGCAAGAAACATTCTCAGTAAACATATGTCCTCTAATCCTCCTGCTAAAATCCAGAGCAGGTGTTCTATAGGACTACTTAAATGTGCAAAACAAGCATACATTGGAAGAGGAAGCCTCAGACCATCCTCAAACCAAAGTTAAGTGCCTACATTCTTTTAGGAATTATGTAGTTATGAAAGATCTGATAATTGCTTGTAATAGCAAAAGTCTGGAAATAACTCGTGTTCTTCAACAAGGGACTGGTTGAAAAACTATGAAAAATCCTTATTATCCATGCAACATGCATTATATTAAATTTTTAGATGTGATAATGATATTGTGACTATGTGAGAAAACATCCATATTTTAGTAATTAATATTGAAGCACTTAGTGTTGAAATGTTATGATGTCTGTGATTTGCTTTAAAATTCTTTAGCTAAAACAAAACAATACTCTCTCACAAAACAACAAAAAAATAAAATCTCAAAAGAGGTAAACAAAGAAAGTATGACAAAAATTTTGATAATTCTTGACTCTGAGTGATGGGTATATAGAAGTTTATTATGGTATTCTCTCTAATTTTATGCATGTTTTAAAGCATCCAAAATAGAAATATTTAAACACTACATTTAAATATTTATATATTTAAACTATTTAAATTGTTTAAATATCTAAGAATTCTAGATATTTACATATACAACCAGATAACAATCAAAGACTACCACTTCCTTAGGGATATATAACCACACATTGACATCTCCTTTTCTATGCTTCAATATCCTTATATAACAAAAAGAATTGTTAGAGACATGGAAATAGGCGACCTAACACAGTGCCTAGGTTTGGCTAACTATATGTGCATGGAAATATCCCATACATCAAGATAAGTGGCTATGACTTCATGGAAAAGTTGTGCTACAAACTCCATACATGGAGAATGATCTAGTTCCCATTGGTCCTGGGAGGTGTTACTGTAACCTTCACTGCTTAAAGTAGCCAAGACACTGTTTGGCTGCCGTGACTCACATCAGTCTGGCTAGTATCCTAGCAAAACAAGGTCTGGTTATTTTAACACTATTAATAATATGAGAGATGAGCCTTTCAAATATCTGAAAGCTGCCAGAAAGGACTTTTTCCTAGGCAAAATTTGAAAGAAGTTACCAGTTTATATCTGGAAAATTTCTTTCATTCCTAAGCTAGATATTACTGAAGCTTTTCTACAATCCATCCTCCTTTTTGTTTTCTTAATTTTTCCTCTTCCTATGGCATATTTAGGGTGGTGGGGTGGTGGGGAGAATCCATTTTTATATCTTTTGTCAGTGCTATTCCACAGTTCCAAGCCACTCAGGACTTTTTTTGTTATTTTGTATTATAGATTGAATTATGTCCCTGCCTTAATAAAGATATATTCAAGTCATAGCCCCTGGTTCTGAGAATGTGAATCCATTTGTAAATAGGATCTTTGAGGATGTTATAGTTAATAACTGTTGAGGCCAAACTGAATTAGGTGGGCCTTAATTCAATATGACTGGAGTCCTTATTAAGCAAAGGAAATATGAACACAGGAGTGAACAACAGGAGGAAACAGATGGCCATGTGATGGAGGTAGAGAAAGTTATAGATTGTTTGCAAGCCACCATCAGAATGCTACGGACTTTAGAGAAAGCATGATCTTGCTGACATCTTAATTAGGGACTTCTAACCCCTCAAATTGTGAGAAATTGGATTCCTATTGTTTAAGTTAACCAGCCTGTGGTATTTTTTATAGCAGCCCTAGCAAACTAAGACAATTTTGGTACCAGGAGTGGGGTGCTATTGGAACAAATAATTAAAAATATGGAAATGGCTTTGGAATTGGGTAGAGGCTGGGAGAATTTTGAGGCGCTTGATAGAAAAAGCTAAATTTCTTTGAAGAGATTGTTGGTAGAAATATGGACATTAAAGTTGCTTCCTGTAAAGACTTAGAAGGAAATGATCCAAGTGTTATTGGAGGGAGCGGATGTGGCTCAAACAATTGGGCATCTGCCTCCTACATGGGACGTCCCAGTGCTGCCTAAAGAAGATGAGCAAACACCGCAATGAGCAGATGCCACAAACAGCAAGATGCCACAACCAGCAGATGCCACAACGAGCAGATGCCTTAACAAGCAGACGCTGTAACCACCACAACAAGCAGATGCCACAACCACTGCAACAAGCAGGCACCCCAATCAGCTGACACTGCAACCAGCAGACATGGCAATGAGTAGATGCTACAACCAGCAGACGATGCAACCAGCAGGGAGCAGAAGTGACTCAAGCAGTTAGGCACTCACCTCCCACATGGGAGGTCCTGGGTTTGGTTCTGGTGCCTCCTAAAGAAGACAAGCAGGCAATGAGCGGACAGATGAGGGAGCCATCTCAGGGGTGGTGGGATGGGAATAAAAATAATAAACAAAAACAGTTATTAAAACTGCAAAAAAAAAAAAAAAAAAGTGTACTAGAAACTGAAAGAAAGGTGATCCTTGTTATAAAGTGGCAGAAAATTTGCCAAAATTGTGTTTTGATGTCTTATGGAAGGCAGAACTTGTAAGCAATGAACTTAGATGTTTAGCTGAGATTTATAAGCAAAGTGTGGGAAGTGCAGTCTGGTTTCTCCTAGTTGCTTATAGTAAAATGTGAAAAAGAAAGAGAAATTGAGGACTGAACTGTTAGAAAAAAAGAACCAGTACTCAATGATTTGGAAAATTCTCAGCCTATCCAGATAGCATGCTCTGACTCTAGGACCAAAAGCAGCCCTAAAAGTGCTCTCTTTAAATTCTCAAGAGGTGAGTTACAGAGAATGGGCTGTGCATGAGAGTGTGGTTGAACAAACATTTGCTAAAGAGATTAGGTATATGGCTCATGGATCTAATCAACAATATCAAAGTAAGTCAGAAATGAAAATGCAATTATCTAGGAAATATCTGTGGAAAAGCCTTTAGTCTGATGGCTTGGACTCCCTTGAATTGAATGGATGACTGACAAAGTTGTAGAGAATTTTGTATGAGCAGAAACATTGCCAGTCAGGACTGGAAGGGACAGAAACTGGATGAAATGAATGAAGAATGATCTCAAGCGATCTTGACCAAGTTGGGTTAATCTCACTAATGTAAAATGGTACACTTGGTTATCTAAATAACAAAAGATGAAATTGGATGACTACTTTATGCCATATATTTATGCATAAATAGTTTATGATTAAATTCCTAATAGATTAAATACTTAATGTGAAATTAAATTCCTGATGGATCAAATATTAACTTGAAAACTTTTTGTGAGAATATAGGAGAAAATTTAATGATATAGGGATAATGAAGAATTTCTTAAACAAGATACAAAAATTACCAAAATAGAAGAAAAGACTGATAGATTTGACTAAATTAAAATCAGAAATGTCAATTAATGAAAACACCATAAGGAAAAGGAAAGACAAAACTCAAATTGGGAGAAAATATACAACATATAAAGCCAATAAAATATTAATATTCAGAATACATAAGAACTATATAAACCAATAAGAAAAATGTCTAATAACTCACTGGAAAATTCTGTATAGAATTATAAAGAAAAGGAAATACAAATAAATGAAAATAAACTTATGAAAAGATGCTCAATCTTTTCAGTAATCAGAAAATGCCAAATGAGACCACAAATATTTTATTTCAAATTTGCATGTCTTACATATTTTTTCATGTTTCAAATATTAGATAAAAATAATAAATGCCCTTTGTAGAAAATTTCAAAAAGAGAGTTCTAATATCTATACAATTAATTTCCCTTAACCTGATAGATAGCAGTTATGCTGTCAATACCCATTAAAATAGGGTCGTGAGCCAAGGAATGCAAGCAGTTTCTAGAGCTGGAAAAGACAAGGAAATAGATTTTCCCCTAGAGTCACCAGAAGGGACACAGCACTAGTGACACCTTGGTTTTAGCTCAGTTCAGACTTAGGACCTTCAAGACTCTAAAATAAAAAAAAAAATTGCGTTGTTTTCAGCCACTAAATTTATGGAAATTTGTTGCGGAAGTATTTCGAAACCAATACACCATCCATTCTACTGATGGGAATTTTTCATTTAGAAAATTGATCTATTTTATTATACAAATTCTATTAGTTTCCTATTGCCGCTATAACAAATTTTCACAAATTTAATGGCTTAAATCAACACAAATCTATTCATACAGTTCTGGATGTCATTTGAGACTGGAATGGTCCTACAGGGCTAAAATTAACATGTCAGCAGGACTGTGTTCCCTCTGGAGGCTCTAGGGGAGAATCCATTTCCTTGTCTTTTCCAGTTTTTAGAGGTCCCCTGCATTCTTTGCTCATGGCCCATTCTTCCACCTTCAAAGCCAACAGTGGAGCATTTTCTAATCTCCCTCTCTGACCCTGATCTTCCTGCCACCCTCTTATAAGGACTCTTGTGATTACATTGAACCCACCCGCATAGTCCAGGATAATCTCCCCACCTCAAGATCCTTAATCATATTTGCAAAATCCTCTTGCCATGTAAGGTAACATTCAGAGGTTCCAAAGATTAGGACATGGATATCTACTGATGGAAATTTTAACACCGGAGCAATAATATGGAAAATAGGGAGTTCGTTTTGACAGTTGCAATATAAGAAACTATTCCTTCTGCTTACCTGTAGGTCTGCCTCTTCATGCCTTATTTTTAAGATTAGACTATCTTTATTTACATATTTATTTTGGAGCTGGAGAGTCTTAGGATGATCTTAAAGGACTCTTTATAAAGTACCAAGCTCTTCCATTTAGTTGTGGTTTTAACATCATGCTCCCATGCATTTATTAAAAAAAAAAAAAAAAAAAAAAAAAAGGCTTCTATAGAAACCTGAAGGTGAAGATATGAAAAGTTTAGAGAGGGGTGTGGTTGATTTAAGCTTTTATTCCACATGAAGAAAGGATGAGAAAAAAAATCGTAAAAACAAGGAACATGCTCTTCTTCTTTCCCTTCCCATTCCCATCACTTTTCTTCCTGAATGATCCAATTCTAAAGCTTTTAGTTGGAGCAGAGCAAATTTTCCATTCATATGGAGGGGCAGCCTGGAGTGGGGTGTTAGAGCCCAGGTGGAGTGAAGAGGGCACCATCTATTGGGGAGAAGCCTAGCAGGTGGTGTCAAGATCTGAACTGGATAAAGAGACATAATTGCAGAAAGGAAGCCTGGCATATGGTGTTGGAGCCCCAGTGGGGTATAAAGGGGGTTTAAGTGGGGAGTTGGTCCAGGGAGGGTGACAGAATCTGAGCAGGGTGAAGAGGTCATCCATGCATGGAAAAGGCCAGCACAGGGAGCCATGGCCTAGCACAGGACAACAGAGCCTGAACAAACTGGGGAGGGCTTCCTTGTAAGGGGCAGTCTGGCATAGGGTTGGAATCCAAGCAGGTTGAGGAAAACATCCATGAGGAGATGGCACCTGGACAGGGAGACTCAAAGCCTGAGCAGGGTGAGGAGGGTGTTCATATGGTAGGGTCACACAGTGAGGGATGTCAGGGCCCAAGTGCAGTGAGAGGAGCAATGGTGCTCATGAAAGATCGGTAACGTACAGGGGGATTGAGCAAATAAGAACCTATGTTAAATATAATGTGAGACAAAGTTCTTCCTGGGGGGAGGAAACAGTGTTGGGATGGAAAGGGAGAAAACTGGAATAAACCTAGTGGTGTAGGTTTGGATTTGGAGGTATAAGTGTGAACTCCTGGTTTTCAATGTATGTAGGTAGATAAAGAAATAAATTTAAATATAATGTGTCTGTGTGTGTATAAATGTATTACACACACATACACACAATTACATATATAGATTAGCTTGTCCATTGAGAGATTCTGTGAGTAGTGACTCCTCAATAGCAAAGAGCACAGCTAGCACACTTAAATATAATTTTCCATTAAAAGGAATCATTCCTTGGAGAAATGGCTAATTCCGAGGCTGGGGTGGTAGGGGAGGGAGAACAAGATGACCCCATAATACCTTGTTGTACCAGAAAATACAGCACTCGAGTATTGATGCTGACATGTCAAAAGGTCACTGAAAATAGTTTGAAGGAGTTCCCAATGTCCAAATAGGGCATAATTTGAGCAAAAAAATAGTGATAGTAATAACATAACTCATTATATAATACCAGAATCCATGAGACAAGATTGATGTAAATAAGTACATGAATTGAAAGTGTGAGGAAAAATAAGTTACTTACATGTTTCAAAGTACCTCTTCACAAAATACTCAATAATCAGAAAGAGAAAAAAGAATAACCTCCTTGTAAAGAAGGCTGGAAAACACCATCTCACTCAAGAGATCAGACTGCTCATCAGTAATGGGACAAAATCAGGCACCACTGGCTGAGAGCCCATGAAAATACAAATGTCACTTCTGCCACAGCTACATAACCTGAATCCAATCATGTGGAAATGTCAGAAGGATCCAAATTCTACAAAACAGCTAACTTGCATAACATACAAGTTAGTATACGTGAAAAATTTCAAGATTTCAAAGAAAGACTGAGGAAGGGTACTTGACAGAATTTCGGTTCTGAACTGGATCCTGTGAGGGTATTGTTGGCAAAACTTGAATGGGGTCTGAGGATTAGAAGGTAGTAATGCCTCAGTGTTAATTTCCTGATTTGGATGATTGAATTATGGGTATTAAGAGAATGCTCTTATTTTATAGGATATATGCTCTAAACTATTCAGTGCTGATGGGGCATCACATCAGCGGTTTACTCTCAAATGGCTCAGGAAAAAAATATTGTACTGTACTTGCAAATTTTCTCTAAGTTTGAGATTGTTACAAAGTTGTTTTTTTAAACGAAGCAAGTCATTATCAGTGTTCTCAATGAGAAATTTCAGCATTTAGTTTTTTACCTGCTATTCTTAAGTTTCCCCTATTTAGAGATATGTAGACACCAAGTCATTTTGAAAAAATCTGTGAGGCCCCAGGGGAGCAATTAGTCTCAATCTGGTATTCACTTTGGATGGCCACATTTTCTTCCAGGGCTGACTCAGATTGCTGACCCAATGAGTAAGAGATTCTCTCCCAGGAGACAGGTTATCAAGGGCCATCTGCCCAGGTGCACCTTTTTTTTTTTTAAGGCTTCCATTTCTGTGTTCTAAAATATCCAGATGTCAAATATGGGCACGAGGGCATTTAGGGCCATTCTCAGGCAAAATCTTGAAGCGGAAGATTCTCATACCTTTCCATCCTGTGCTAACTTGTGCAATCCCCCATCCTTGCCTCGATATCACAGTTTTGGGGTTCTAGTACCCACAAGCTTGCCACCGATTGTTGACATTTGGAACTTTCGGATTTTCTTTTCTTAATCAAGATTTATTTGTAAATATAAATTGAGGGCTTCATGTAGCTTAGGCCTGACATTTTGTTGCTTTTTAAAGAAGCACAGTTCTGGGACAAATTAGAGTGAAAAATAATTCATTATTTCTTTGTATGAATACCATCAAAGAATATCTATTTGCAATCCACTGCCATGTTTTTAAAAATTTCCCCCTATTCTTTGGTTGATAAAATTCCCATCTCTGACTCTCATGTTATCCTCCTATTGATTAGCCTGATCTTCATAATAAGATCCCCGTAAGAAAGGGGAGAAAATGAATGCCAAATGGACAACAAAACATTTCTTTTTTTTAAGCAAGTGAGGGGAAGAAAACAAACTGAATTGACTTATACATGAAAGATATTCTTCCATTACCTCAGCATAGCAGATTTAATAAAGGAATCTTTGCTAAAGTCTCAATGGTGATTAAATTATTACTCTGTAACTCTGTCAATTAAATTGGCAAGTGCTCTTTTGTAATTCTAAAATATGTTATCCTTTATCTTATCAAACTATAAAGGGTTAAAACATGTCCGTATCCAATACTGGTGAAGGTGCTGAGAAATAGCTTCTCAGATGCCACTGGTAGAGGAATAAATTTTTAAAAAATCTCTCTGAAGGATAATTTGGCAATATCTATCAAAGTCCTTAAGATGTACATAATTTTTGACCAAACAATTCCCCTTTTAGGTATTTATCCAGGAATAATAAAAATGCATAAAGATTTATCCTTCAGGATGTTCATCGTAGTATTATTCATGTAGCTGGGTATCAGCTTAATAAATATTGATAATAACTTAGTATAATATTTTAATAATGTTATTATAAAAATTACATATATATTGCTCAGACTACCAATTACAGATTGACAGTAGTTTTCTGTTTCTGGAGGTGAAGCTGTTGATTAACTTTGGAACAAAGTTCCTCTCTTTTTCTCAGAGGAAAATGCTAGGTTGAGACAGTTTCATTACAAAAAATACTAAGCAAAGAAACAGAGAGATGTTTTGCCTAAACATGCATTTATATTGGGTTTTTATATTTCCAAAATGATGGACTTAATTTCAATTAATTTAGACTTTGGGAAATGTATTCTTGAATATTTTAAGTTTTGTATCATGGTCAAGGAGGTCAGATCAGAGTCTGTGGGTGGGATGATTTTCCTTGAAGGACATTGGTATTCTCACTATCAGTCATCTGGAAGAGGAAAACGGGAAGACTTTGGATTGAAGCGGATGAGGACCTCCTTCTCTACGGGGTGGAGGTGCCATCCTGGAATCTTAAGTCTGGAAAATATTCCTAGTGTTGGATTCAGCTGCTTCCTACTTGGTGGATGTGTCCACAGGATAAAGGTAACAAGATGTTAGCTTGGGTTTAGGACCTCACTTTTCTAAGCATGGACACTGCTAGTAGGAATGTTAGTTATTCCTGTCATCTTGAAAACATTCAGGAAAGATTTGTTTAAGCTCGTGGTTAAATACACATTTTGAGAAGTTAAGGGATGGAACAGTGTTTGGGTGAAAAAATCATTTCAGCTGTGGTTGAGGGTCACGTCAGGAGTGGAACAGGAAGAAAAGTTGGTCACTTGAGGCAAAATGACTCTTTTCTGGGTTATGTTTTCCAAATGTCCACAGTGGATATGCATTATTTTCTAATCAAGAGAATAATAATAAAAAAAGCATAGCTATTTTGTGTATAGATCCCGATAATGAGTTGAACAGTGAGAATTTCAGGTTGTATAGAATCCCAGAGGAAAGTTATTTTGGAAGAGCATCTGCTACTCTTTGCCTTTTATCATATAACTTTCTCTAATTATACCAGATATGAAAGTACTTTTGCTCTTGAAAAAGCAAACCAAGTTTGTTCCACTTATAATAATGGTGCTCACTGAGGCCCTATAAAGTAAAAGTGCTGTAAAATTAATTCAAAATAGTAACTTGCTTGTATACATTTTAGAAAAAAATGCAACATATTTTTAAGGAAAATTTGGCAGCTTTTAGCCACATTAATGTTACATTACTAATATCAGTAATAAGTAGGTGACTTTTCATTAAAGTTACCACTAGTTCCATATCACATTTACTTTTTATTCTCACTTATACCCTCATAGTTGGCATCAGTGGTCTAGTTGTATCATTCAATTGGAACACTAATCTTGTATAAGAAGGCAAGATATTTTGCAAACCTAAAGATGGTTTAACTGCAACACTTGAGTTGGTTTACAGGCTTTTTGAGTTTTTGTATTGGAATCAGTCATTGTTTAAAATATATCACTTATATCAATTATTTCAGTTATTCATTCATACATCAAACATTTTTTTTTGTCTCTATGATGAACAATATATTCTTTGAAATATATTGGTGCTCGTCTTCAAGGAGCTCATAGACTAGTAAAGTAGATAAGATGCACATGAACATGAGGAATATTATAAAAATTATAAAGTGATAAGCTAAGCAAGAATGACCACAGATTATGGTAGTGATAGTATGGTGAGTAGGTGTGTAAAAAGCTGGTAAGGGGAAGCAGATGTGGCTCAAGCAGTTAGGCACCTGCCTAGTCCATGGGAGGTCCCAGGTTCAGCACCTGGTGCCTCCTAAAGAAGATGAACAAGACAGTGAGCTGACATGATGGGCTGGTGCAGGAAGCTGACACAACAAGATGGTGCAGTGAAGAGACACGAGGAAAACACAATGAAAGACATAATAAGCAGGGAGCAGAGATGGCTCAAGTGATTAGGTGCTTCCCTCCCACATGGGAGGTCCTGGGTTCGTTTTCCAGTGCCTCCTAAAAAGAAGACGAGCACACAACAGACACAGAGAGCAGACAGTGAGCACAAACAATGGGGTGGGGTGGGGGGGTGGCAACCAATAAAATAAAAACTAAAAAAAAAAAAAAAAAGATGGTAAGGCTGTTTCTAGTGGAAGGATGAGCATGGCGAAGGAAGGAAGGAGGTAAGAATCCCAAGGTATGATCTGAGAACAGCGAGTAGAGACTACAGCTTTTATAGAAAAACTGCCATTGGATTCTAACCACTATGGTTTTATATAAAGTTAATGATAGCTTTGTGGTTTTTATGGTTCCGATTCCATTACAACCTCAAACCCATTAAAGGTAAAAAGTAGATTTCTGTTTGACACAGAGATAAAGTAATAAGCCAGCCATTTCAATTCATTGGGGAATGAGGTTCATTCTGTTTTATCTTCAAGACTAATTTGCTCTCTCTCACAGTCATTGATGAATTCAGGAACACTTTTTAATTTTATTTATTTATTTTTCACTTTTTTATTTTTATGTTTCAACTTGGCTGGGCTACAGTTCCCAGGTATTCAATGAAACACTAAAGTCGGTGTTGCTGTGAAGGTATTTTATGGATGTACTCCAAATCCATAATCAGTTGCCTTTAAGTAAGGGAAGTTATCCTAGATAATTTGGGTGGGCTTGATTCAATCAGTTGGAAGGCCTTTAAAACAGAGCAGGGGCTTCTCTGAGAAAAAGTAAATTCTACCTGTGGACTGCTGCTTTGGCGTGCACTTCCTGACAGCCTGCCCTATGGATTTTGACTTGCCTAGTCAGCCCCCATAGTCAAGCAAGCCAAATTCCTTTCAATAAATCTCTGAATATTTATATATATAAATATATATATATATTCCACTGTTTCTGCTTCTCTGGTTAATGAATGCCCAACACAGAGGTTCTAATATTCCTTTTTGAATACTGTTACTGTTTCATAGTTTCCTTTCTCAAACTCTTTCCTTTTCCCAGTAGTCTATGATAAGCCAAATCCTCCAAAGTCTTGTCTTTTCATTATTTCTCACTAGGTGTGGTATAAGTTTGTCTTACAATTTCTCAACTAACAATTCTTTTGTGTGGAATTTCACATGTTGCAGTGTCCCGTAGATAAAGATTAAATTCCACCCTTTTCTTCACTTCAAAAAATTTCCTTTTGGTTTTTAAAAAGTTCATTTTTTTCTATTTCATTGTTCTTTATTCACTAACAATACTTGGTCTAGTATTCAATATGATTGGTGTCCTTTAAGAAGAGGGAAAGCTGCACACAGACACTGAGACACACAGGGGACAATGGTCATGTGAAGACAGAGGTGGGGATTGGAGTGATGCTGCCACAAGCCAAGGAATCCTGGGGCTACCAAAAGCTGGAAGAGGTAAAGAAGGATTCTTCTCCATAGCTTTTGGAGGGAGCATGGCCCCACAGATGCCCTGATTTTAGATATCTACATTTTAGAACTAGGAGAGAACAAATTTCTATTGTTTTAAGCCACCCAGTTTGTTTCAGAAGCCCCAGAAAACTAATTCAGAGCTTGACGCAATTTCTTATATAGTTTTCTCTGGTAATACCAAAGGTTTAAGAGCAGAGATTGTGGGGTGAACTGGGATGGAGTTTCTGGCTATGTTGAATTGTCTAAGTTGTTCAGATGGTAGGTAGTAAGATGTTGTTAAATGGCTTGTTGAAAAGATTTCACATAGTAAAATGAATAGAATAATCCCAGCCTCTGCTCTCTGTTTTACAATCTCCTATTTCTTTCTTTGTTTTCTCAGGTCAAAAAATCCTTGGTTACTGCCCTTGGAAGCCTCTTTGGAAGCTCCCAACCTCAGCTCATTGTATCTTTCAGGAAAGTACTGGTTCTGACATTGGACCCACTCAATGTTTCCTTTATATCATCTCTTTCAAGCCATAAATCCTGCTGGGTATAATATCCAAGTTCTTTTACCAGACATAATATTACTTAGTCTCTTTTGAGTTTAAATCTTTTGAATTGTTCTCTAGTAATAGAATGGGAATGTATGTTTGTTTGGGAGAACATAAAGATTTATAATCTTTTGAAATATTGGGCTTGTCTTTTTTTTGCATTCAATATAATATTTATCAGTTTTGATCATTAGAACGTAACGTTCATCTCAAAGAAAGTCAATACTTTAATATGCCTATGAACATGAAGTGCTGTTAGATTCTAAAACTGATTCAAGTAGACAATAGAGTGACTAAGCAATGTGCTTTTGCCTCTTATTTGAAAATCTCCCACTTGTAGAAATTTGTGATTTATGAGACAAGTTCAAAAGGCTTATTAATCTCTCTGGTAATCAGATAATTATAGAAAAGAATGCCTTAGTCAGAACTTAGCAGCAGGAATATTTGAAGTCAACTGTAGGGCAAAATCAAAGGAAACAAAAGAAAACATTAAAACCTTTCAAGTGAATGCACTAAAATTCATTTTGTTAAGAACAATAAGCCCCATTTAAGTAGACTTTCCTTATCCAAGATCTTGAATTTTTATTGTTTTAGTTTTCACATTTAGATTTCAATTCATCTAGAATTTATATTTCTATATAGTTTGAGGTTGAGGACAAATTTTATTTCTTTTCCAAATAGACATCCAATTAACTCTCAGAATCATTTATTGACAAGATGTCTCTTCCTACTGTTTTGCCATATCAAATAAAAAAATCGAGTCCATATAGTTGTGGATGTTTTTCCAGACTCTATTTTGTTCCATTGGTCTTTTAGTCTATGCTTGTGTTGATACCACTTTGTTTTAATTACTGAAGTTTTGTAGTAGGTCTTTATGTCCAATAGTGTAAATTATTTTGCTTTTTTCTTATTCTTAGAATTTCTTACCTATTGTTGTCTATAAAAATGCTAGAATTAGATTATCAATTTACACAAAAACCTGCAAGTGTTTGGATCAGTATTGGATTGAATCTGTATATCAATTTGGGTAGAATTAATATCTTTTATATACAGTCTTTTAGTCCATAAATACAAAATATCTCTCCATTTCTTTTGGTCTTCTAAAATTTCTCTCAAAAATGTTTTATGGCTTTCTGGTTTGAAGTTTTGAACATGTTCTTAAATTTATTCCCTAGCAGTTATTTTTTTCCTAGAAATTTTTATTGGAATCTAATATTCATGCAGAAAAATGAATGAACCATAAGTGTAGAGTTTGGTGAATTTTCACAAATCAAACACAACCATGTATCAACCTCAAGATCAGGGAACAGAGCATTATCAGCCCCTTAGATGCCCACATTGTGATCCCTTCCACTAGGTCTCCTATGGTAAACACCATCATGACATCTAACATCATAGAGTAATTTTCCCCTTTTGAAACTTGATATACATTAAATCATACAGGATGAATTCTTTTGTGTCTGGTGCAAAAAAGGAGTGGAGAGGTCTTTCTGATTTTACTAATCTTTGGAAGAGTTTATATTGCACTGATGTTTAATCTTCCTTAAATATTTGGTAGAAATAACTAGAAACAACTAGAGGATTATTCAATTTTTCTAGTTCTTGTGGTGTGAATTATGTTGAATTGAGTTTTTCTAGGTGCTTGTTCATTTTATATGCCTTTTAAAATTTATTTTCATAACGTAATAATTTCCTCATAATGTTCTGAATTTGTTTTTATAGGATATGTAACAATGTTTCCTTTTTCATTCCTAATATTATTTATTTATGCTCTCTTTTTTTCCTGGTAATCTTTGCCATGGTTTTGTCAACTTATAAGTTTTTTCAAAGATCAGCTTTTGGCTTAATTGACTCTATTATTTGTGCAGTTTCTATTTTTATTAATTTCTACTCTTATCTTTAGTGTTCCATTGCTTCTATGTCCTTTGAAATGATTTTGTTCCTCTTTTTTTCTAGTCCCTTCTCCGACTTTCCATCAGGTTTCATTTTCCTTCTGCCGAAGAAACATTTTTGTATTTTTTTTCCTGAGGTTTGATGCTCATGAATTCTCTAGGTTTTTTGTTTGTTTGCTTAAAAATTGATTTTACCTGTTTTGGATACCCATTTTACTGGGTATAAAATTTTATATTGTTCTTTCAGTGTTTTGAAGATACCTTTCTATTAATTTCTGGCTTTCATTGTTTCTCTTAAGAAGTCAACGGACAGATTTATTGTTTCTCCTTTGAAAATAGAATTTTTTTTTTCTAACTGATTTCAGCAGTTTTATTATGATATGCCAACATGTAGTTTTCTTTGAATTTATCCTGTTTGGGGTTTAGTGTTTCTTGAAAATGTAGCTTGGATGTTTTCTATCAGTTTTTGAAAAATCCTCAGCAAGTATGTTTTTAAATATTGCATCTACTGTTTTTTCTTTCTTCCCTTTCTGGGACTTCAATTAACTTTATGTTAGACTTTTTTCACTCTATTGACCATTTCTCCAGTCCTCTATTCTCCATTCTATATTATTTTGGCTCGCCTCTTTGTGTTTCAGTCTGAATATTTTCATCTGATCCAACTTCCAATTAATTTATCTTCTGTAAAACCTATCCAGTGAGTTTCTAATTTTTGGTTATTATGACATTCACTTGTAGATTTTCCATTTCACTGTTATCATAAAGTTTCTAGTTCTTTGCTGAAATTATTAATCTTTCCTTTTATTTCCTTCAACATATTAAGCATATTTGTTTTAAAGTCTGTGCCTGATCATTCTGTTTTCTGGGCATCTGTTTCTATTGACTATCCTTTTTCTTGGTTCACAGCCACGTTTTCTCTCTTCCTCAATAGTTTTGTTAATTGTGATTGGATGCCAAACTCTGATTTTATTAATTTAGAAATAACTGTGACACTTGACATTTTCTTCCACAAGGACTCTACCAATCTCAGATCACCTTAATACAATCAGAGACTGATATAATTAAAGCCAGGCTTTAGTTCCTTTAAGGATTGATATATTTCTTGTTCACTTTTACTTTTAGGTGGTAACCATTAAGACACTGTTTTGGTTTGCTAAATGTTGCCATGAAAGTATAGCAGAACTGGGTGAGCTTTTACAATGAGGATTTATTAATTTATAAGCTTACAGTGCTGAGGCTGAAAAAATGTCCAAATCAAGGCATCATGAAAAACTCTCTCCCTGAAGACATGGCTGCCAGCGATCCTGAACTCCTGTCACATGGCAGGGCTCAATGGCAGCATCTGCCAATTTGCCTTCTCCTCTAGGCTCCATTGCTTTCAGGTCTTGGCTTTTCCTTTTGTGGCTCTCTCCTAGGTTCTGTTGATTTCAGCTCATGGCTTTCTCTATCAGCTGTGTGGGTTCCTCTCTGAGCTCCTGGGTCTTTTCTCTCTGTCTCTGCAGCCCCCCTCTCCCCGTATTCATCTCATTTATAAAGGACTCCAGTGAGAGGGTTAAGCCTCACCCTGATTCATACCCTACTGAAGTAATCTACTCAAAGACTCTTAACTGAAGTAATTTAATCAAAAGATCCCACCTACAATATGTTCACACCCACAGGAATGGATTAGCTCTAAGGACATGATCTTTTCTGTGGTACATACCCTCTCAGACTACCTCAGACTTCCAACCTGAACCCTGTGGTTTACCACACCTGTTCCTCCTTGGTGGACTCTGAACCTTAGATCCTGTCCCTTTGGCTTTTGAATTATTGATAGTGCTGTTCAACTTTGGAGTCTCTCATCCACAACCTCCAGGATTACCAGATGCCTCTAAAGAAAAAGGGGTCCAAATGCCTGTCCAGCACTTTGGACTGCTTTTATCTCCTAGAACTTGGCCCCACAATTACTTACTTAGGTAGAAAATTATGTTGATAAGTAGGAGTAGGTCCCATGGTTTTTGGTTGGATCAACCAGAGTTCAAAGCACAAGGTTAGACAGACATAGATGTAATACAAATTAGAGCACAATAAGTAAAACAGATAGAACAGACAGACTTGTAACCAATCCTGACTTGAGTAAATATTTTAAACCCTCCAAGTGTCAATTTTGTTATCTAAATGAGAATGATTACAACTCTATCATAGGATGGTTTTGTAGATTAATGTAGATAAAGTGAGTAAAGCTCTTTGTAAATGGTGACTATCATTGCTAATTGATACGTTAGAAAAAGAAAAAGTGGTGAAACAGGCTGATAAAACCCTGCCTAATGTCATTTGGTACAATTTGGTATATATACTATATTATCTCATGATTCTACATATCTATCCTAAAAAATTTAGCAGTCATCAAATTAACCCAATAAGAATTTTAAAAATAAAAATATGATAATGTTTAATTAAAAATATGGAATTGAATAGCTATCTAAAATAATTTCTAAGTGGAGCATTTTTACATTGAATGAAGCTGAATATAAACAATTCTCAGTTTCACCTATATGGTGGAATTAGTGTCAAATATGGGGATATCCATTCAAGATGTGGGCATCCAAATGCTATATAAACAGCAGCAAATATTTTTTAAAAATGAAAGAAAAATTTTAAGAAAACTGTTAGCAGTTGGTCAAATAAATATAAACTTAAGTCTTAAGTATAATTCTGATTTTTTAAATGTTCTGCAGATAAACTACATTGGTGCACTATAAATTGACAAGTAGACAAACTGAAGCCCAGTCCTTAAACAGTCAGTATAAGGATATCGTTAAAAACCTTTATTAAACTGTACTTTTAAAATGTAATATTTCAAAAAGCAATGGGTTTCAAAATATCTCTGTTTCTATGGAGTTTTCCCGCCACTAACTTTTGCCAGCTATTATATAAAAGTCATTGATTATAAGGGAGAAGAGAGGATAGATGGATTTACTCATATTCTGTACTACTAGTGAACCAACTTTTTCCCTCTCCTATTGGTGAGTTTGTATTACTATTTTCTCAAATGAAGAATAACAGTTCATTTTTTCATTAGTTAAGCTGCACAACTTTGAACAACTGATATGATTAAGTGACTTTCTGACAATTTGTGACCACCAAATAATGAAAGCATATGTCAGCCTCTGAATACTTTTTGTTCAAAAATCTGATGTAATTGTATTGAAAATCAAGTTAAAGTATTAATTATGTTTTCTTTGGACTTTACAAGCGACATTTTAAAAATATTTTTTTAAAATTTAAGGCAACATTTCTTATGTTTATTAGAGATATAGATTGACATTTCTTTTAATGGGATTTGAAATGTGCAAGCTGTCTAAATAAGATGCAGTCAAATAAAGTATGGTTAAGTTGTGTTTGCAATTTTCTTTTAAGTAAAAAAAAATTGATAATGCCAATTGTGAATCTGCAGGAAAGTATATTGGGAGTGGAGTTTATTAAGTAACAGTTCCCAGGAACATAGAGTATATTTCTCAATGTTTTTACTTTGGAATACTTAGGACGACTGCTATTTGTATTAAGATTTGTCTGGCAGTACTTGGATTTAAAAAAATATAAGTTAGTAATCATTACAAATGACTTCACTTCCAAAATTTTGTCCTTAGTGTTTTGGCTAAAATGTTATTTAGGTATTTTCATGTGATTTGCCTTTTATGTGCAAGATACAACTGTTTCTTGGAAACTCACTTATCAGGATCCAGGCTAGTAAGAACTTTGGCATCAATATAGAATGAAAGCATATGTTAAATTTTTCCTTTTCGTTAGTATATTAGTTATGGGACTTTTGGAAGCAAGTAACAAAACCCAACTTGAGTTAGATTAAAGAAAAAAAAGAGTTTTTTTTTTTTTTTTTTTTTTTTTTTACAATGATTAAAAAGGTATCATCTAGAACTTAAGCACAAGAATGCAGCTGGGTGTCAGGAATGCCTGGGGAAGTGCAGTCCAGTGGAAAAATAATGTGAGTCACAGATAAGGCGCTCAAATGTAATTTTAAATTCTCTAGTAGCCACATTTAAAAGTAAAAGTGAACAGATGGAATTAACTTTAATAATGTATTTTAGTTAACTCAATAGATCCAAAATATTATCATTTCAATATGTAATCAACATACAAATATTAGGGAAATATTTCAGATTCTCTTTTTTGTACTAAGTTTTTTCAGAGCAATTTATTTTGATGAAAACATTTTTAATTTATTTAAAACCTGCTAAGAGTTTGATTTCAATATTTAAAAATGTTTATCTTTCTATTTATGACTATAAACCCAGATATTCTGAAAAGTGCTCCAATTCAAAACTCCCTGAAATTTGCTATAAGATTTTCCCTTATATACTGCATAGTTGAGCCCTCTCTCTGTCTCTCTGTCTCTGTCTCTCTGTCTTTCTCTCTCTCACACACACACAGACACACACACACACACACACACACAGAGAGAGAGAGAGAGAGAGAGAGAGAGAGAGAGAGAGAGAGAGAGAGAGAGAGAGAGAGAGA